>VWYP01017932.1:23761-183628 GCA_013400435.1 Pycnonotus jocosus | reverse complement strand
CCCCCCCCCAAAATGTGCTATTGGCCAAACATATGCACATAGTTCCGGAGAAAACAAAGGAATACACAACTATTAAATACTAACAGCTGCTCTGTTCAGGCAGCAGCCACATGCTGTCCTGTTCTATAAAAATTAATTGGAAAGACTTCCACTCAAAACAATCATACCACTTGAATTTTTAAGAGCCAATTCAAAATTTCTTACTTTCAGAGGAATGACTTCCTACAGAGTTCAGATCTACATTTGGTTATAAAAATACCTGCTCTCTATTGCCACACAGCAGGAAATTTAAAGCCCAAAGGGATCACAAGAAATCCACCAGTTCTAGCCCAATCTTTTCTGGGGAGTCAGAACAAATTAATCTGAATGGTAAAAGAAAAATCTTTTTCTGAATGTCTTTGAAATACCTGGAGTATGGAGAGCCTGTAGATTAACTTCCCTCATGTTCTTGCTCCAGTGAACAAGGAAAACAATTATATGCATCTTTCTTATACAAGCAGGGGGTTAGTGGCAAATTAAACCAGGTGAGCTTAATGGTTTTGTGTATGGAAGGTTAGGTAGGATGTGTTGCCCAAACTGGAGAATATAAACATTATTTGTCCCACTCAATACCCTTGTTTCTACATTATGGGCTCTTGATTGAGGCCCTGTTAGTCTTTCAATTGTTAAAATAATTCACAACTTTCACTTGTTTGTCATAATTTTTAAACCTCTAATAATTTTTGCTCATCTACTTTGGAGGAGGCCTCCAGTTTTCTTGCATTGTTCATTTGTGCATGAAGCCACTTCACAGACCAGTTGCATTTGTGAAGGATTTTTTCTATATGTTCCCCTATACATGCACATGTATCTAACTATATGTATTGTTAGATATATGTGCATGTATATGTGTATATGTGCACTATAGGTCTACTATATGTATCTATATGTATATATATATTGTCAACAATATATTTACCCAGATAGTGAGAGTGTGCCTTTGCACTTTCAAGCTTGGGATGAGAAGCTAGTAATCAGCAAGGCCATAGATAACCTGTGGCAAACATATCAGCCTTAATTAACATCCTTTGCACTACTGCTCTCCCCAATCTTTGTCACTTACAGTAATCAAAAACCCTTGTAAAATATATTTTGAATTGTTTGGAACATAATAAAGATAATATGTTACCAAGGCTTATTTGTCTTTCACTATTTTAGCAGTAAATATTTTCTCACAGGTGTCAAGCAGCTTGATGCATAATGTGATTTGAAGTGAGACTATTTAAAGAACATTTGTCAGCAACATTTGTACTTTTCTACTTCCATTTGGGACTTTTGGCATTATATGTATTCTATAAGTAGCATTTCAACAGTTTTCACTTTGTTCTTTCTGTAGTCCTTCACTACAGAAATGGAAAGGCCATGCAATAGAATTGAGCTACAGAGGCTTTATTTTAGCTATTAGGCATCTCATTTGCTTTTCAGTTTTGAAATCTACATTTCTTGCCCCTCTTTTTGTTCCGAGACTTAGTGTGGGTAGTCTTTTGATTGAAATTCTAGTGACAAAAATGCCAGCAGACCCCACTGGTGACAGAGGGTTTTTTTTCTGACATGGAGTTAATGTAACCAGATAATCATCTGGACATAATCATAGCAGAGACTATGACCTGGCTTTACACTCCTTGCTTTGAAAGATCTCACAACTTCAATGCCCAACAGGTAAACAGAAAGGAAAGCATGAGAAAAAAGGCCTGGTGGGCTGATGGTTGGGTACAACCCATGAAGGCAGACGAGAACTCGGCAGCAGGTTATGAAGCAGCCACGGCAGAGTTGTGAATCTCTGGTCCTGGCATTAGTAAAAACTGCAAACAAAGAATTCTTGTGCAGATGTCCCTTTTGGCCTGTTTTCACATTTTCTGTACACTTTTAGATGGGAGTACTACTTCATGGTCTAAGAAACCACTGACAGTCATATGTCAGTCTCATAGGAAGGAACTTGCTTCACCACTCTTTTAGCAAGCCACTTGAATTGTCCAACATTGGTTTTCCTATCTGTTGATGGGATTGTAATACCCAATAATTTTGTGCATCAACATTGATGGCTATGCTACATCAAGATGGTTGGTGATCTACAACTGCCTCACACTAAAACATTTTGACTTTTTGTCATTGGAATAGACCATATAGGACATGTTCATTGGAGCAGCTCTGTCAGCAGCGTACATATGAACCATACCTACAAAGATGGTGAGCTCCTTCCCTTGCATTTACACCTACTTAGCTACTGATGCCTTTATCTCCAGTTATTTCACTTCCTTATGTTTTGGGAGTGTAACCATGTCTTCTGGAGCACAGTTCTCTGTTCTTTACAAAACTCTTCTCTGAGGCTTGCACACATAGAGGTGGTAACTGGCTTTTAAAAGAAGCAGTATGATCTGCAGCACATATCACAAGTCAGAAAAAAACCTAGAAACCATATTGAGAGACAGATGCTACCTCAGATATCAAAGTTTTTATTTCTGGATACTAGCTTTTCATGTGTGAAATGTGTTTTGGTCTGACAACTTTTGCTGCTCACTCAAGAAAATAACTAATTGTACCATTTAATGTAGAGAACCATTTAATTTGCAAGAAAAGTCATTGTGTCTATTTGTATAGACCTGAAGTGAAGGGTTCATCTTCTTTTAGGGATATATTCAGGCAGTATGTATATTTAGATACTCAGGTTACAGCATCTGGAGACGACAGCTAAATAAATCCACATGCTTAAATAATCTTCATTCCAGTCTTTCCCTTAATTTGCTATAGTCATGAACATTAAATTAAGCGAATGGGATGCCAGCTGATATGAATGGAAGATTCTCCACATTTTGATGTGTAAAACTGTAAAGCAGACAAAAAGTACACTCTTGTTCTTTGGTGAGATTGTTTTCTGTAGCCAACATTTAAAGACATTTAAAGAGACTGGGAGCTGTTGCTTGACCAACTAGACTTTGAGTTGACAATTATGTAATGAAATTAGCAAACCCAGGAATGTGTTACCTCTTGGTACTTAATGAAATAACTCATGCAGCTGAGTTCCTATTTGCTACAATAAAAAGTGATTTCTCTTTTTGCTTACCATTACATTTTTCATTCTTCCACTTACTTCTGGGAACTCGGGCCATTTATTTGGCATTGTATTCTACACAAATTAATTTATGATATGTTCCTATTTGGACACTTGTTAATCAAGGTATGTGAATTGGGAAACACTCTTGACAATTTGTCGAGGCAGTGACTACCAGAATCAGTTCCCACCACAGGAAGTGGCAGCTCTGCAAGCAAAACACTGCATTGCAGATAAAGGGAAACATCAAAGTCAAGATTCTGAGTGTGTGTAATGGTAACCACAGGAGTAACTTACAAATCTTAACTTGCAACAAGGTTTTCATTAAAGCAACAGCTTAATAACAAATTCAATACTACTCCTGTTTTTAAAAGTGTATTTGGATTCTGAAAGGACTCCTGCCTTTCTGAAAGCACAGTGCCTTTTAAATCTATACATTGGGTGACTTATCCTGTACTGACTCACAATTAATTGTTCTACAAACACGTTTTGTGAGGCTGAGAGCTACATACAAGGCAAGTACCTTAAACTGAGTTGCATAATTTTAGCCATTATGACTTATGCATGGCAATAGGCAGGATAACACAGCGTGAAAAGCTGTGCTTTTACTGCAGGCCATTTCTTCAGAGCTCGTCTACCAGGCACAGCACAAGGAGAAACAATCTTCTATTTTTAAAGTACACTTCTCCATTTTTCAGTTCATTAGCATTTTTTCTCAAATGCTATTTTCTGCTGCATCTCATCCAGCAATCATTCCTCTGTTTTCCTTTCCATTCCTTTCATTTTGATAGCTCTTGCACCCACCTATTTTTTGAGAGGTTGTACACATATACAAGCACACATAAATACGCCTTCTATCTCACATCTCTTTACTTTATGTGCCTTTCATTTGAGTTCAACCTACGTTTTCTTAGATTCTCAAGCTTCAAATCATACAAAGCACAGAAAAAAAGTAGTTCATCATATGGAGATGCCAGAAGCTAACCATGCTATGTCTGGGTGACTCAGTATTGAAAAGGATGAGTGACAAAAGCATTTATAATGTCAAGTTTTCCCTGTAATTGAAAGCAGGAGATAATTTCCTGTGGCTTGTTCTTTTCTTCTCTGACAATACCATACTATGATATTTCTATAGTTGCCTCGTAAGGTGGGCTGAGTGTTCCTGAGGACTAAAGTATAATCAAGTGCTTCATCCATCTTCAGGGAATAAGTCCAGTGGGTTTCTTGCTTGGAGCCCAGAGCTAGGTTGGCTGCTGCCATGTGTTCTCACAGCATATGTTTGAGATGGTGTCTGGGTGTTTTTTTTTGTCTGAGGATAACTAACCCTCCTCCGCTGATTACAGAAAGACAGCCTAGAATAGACAACCAAGTTTTGTCCACCTGAAGATGTGAGATGAGTAACCACATTGCTCCACAAATGCCATGGGTCTCACTCAAGTCAAGTGGGTATTACCAGTGCTATTGGCTGATTTCATATGCACCCAAGCCTGTCTAGTCATTCCATTTGCTTAAAATCAAATAGGTTCACGTATTTTGTAACTTTCTGTGGGTTCCCAAATGAAAAATAATGAGTTCACCTATCCTAATAGTAAAAGCCTTAACATTTTTGTCTGGATTTGGTGGTGGAATGTGCTCCTGTAAGCACAGCTATGCATGAAATGCAGATGCATGTGACAGCGTTACAGTGCTTGTTGGTGCCAACCAGGGTTGTTGTTCATTGCTGTTACACAGCATTCACAAAAAACCTCATTGGTATTGCCCACTGAAACACAGGAGATTCATGTTGTCTGTATAGAGGCAAACTTGTTTTTCAACAGAACTCTCTCTAGGCCTTAATAAGTTTCTGAAACTGCAGTTTTCAAATGACTACCTGATGCAAACACTTTCTGTGAATTTTTTTATAGCTGGGAATGCCAACATTTTATTAACACACAGAAGTAAATCCAATGGAAACATGGCAAATTATACTCAAGAATGTTATTTCAAACATGCACAGGAATTCCCCAGCAGACAGCTTTATGTAGACTCTTACCCCAACAAAAGCCTTGATCAGGCAGCTGGGTCATACAATGAGTAAATGCAAAGAGCCACATGGAATAATCACTGTTGTCCAGATTGTGAAGCCATTCCGTTGAATCTAATCCCTGCTTGAGGCACAGAGTTCTCTTTGATCACATTCCAGTCCTTTCTTCTCCAGCTTGAGCCTGCCCCAGCTGAAGCCCACCCTACTACAAAACTCTATTTTAGCATACAGATAAATTAAAAGATATGATGCCAGAGCCTGAATTTTAAGAATTTGCAATGCAGTCTTTGGTTTTCTACAAACTAGAAATTTTCTCTGCTTTGTAAATTACTCTGAATCGTGCCTATTAGTTGCAGCGCTGAGAAGTTTCTATTTTACCTGTCTAGAAATTTTGACTCTATCACAGGAGAAATGAGAACACCTGTTGTAGGCAACAAAATGCTATCTGTGGTTTCATTGCCAGGGGACTCTACAACTAAAAAGACAGGCATAGGATAAATGTATTTATCTGATAGGATGAGATGTAATAAAATGCCCTTCATGGCCCTGGGGTGGAGCCTGTAGGGCAAATGTAAGCTTCCTTCTAGCTGCAGGAAGCAGGGAAAGCAGTATTTGCAACTGCATACCAGTAAGAGTCAGCCACACAAAACAGCAGCAGTCAGAAGTGACTCTCTAGAGCTCAGTTTCCTCAGATCTAAGAGGAGGAATGAGGAATGAAATCTGTTAATAGTCTCAGCTACACTGGGATGTAAGCACGGATGTTTTGATTTGGGTCACCGCATCACGTCTTATGCGGAAAGCCGTTTCTACTGGAAATTGATAGATCAGAGGAAGTTCATCCTATTCAAAGTTATATTGAGGGGTTTAAGCTCAGCTGCACAACTGTCTTCACAAATAAAAAGGAGGCCAGCACTCAGTGCCTTTCGGAGATGTGCACGTGAGAGGGCCCTCTGAGGGGAGCAGAAGAATAGGCAGGAAGGGGTGTGCAAAGCTATCTATGACTAATTGCTGTTTGCAGCTGCAGATAGACACGTGCTTAATTATCTGCTATATGCATGCAAATTTGGTTGCTGTCACTAGAGTCCAGATGTTCCCTTCCCTTACACTGAGTACAACACACAAAAGAAAAAGGGTCAGAGGGCAAAATAAAAAGGGCCAGGAGTGGCAGCTTCGTGATGTTCTCCATCCAGTCATATACTCGGCCTGGCTGACCATTTTTCTGAACTCCCCATCGCAGACAGAGATTTGTAAGCTCACAGACTGAGCAAAGAGGGGAAGCCTGAGAAAAGCATTTCCCCTCAGCACTGGGGAAGGGACGCAGGCAGGCACTCAGCCCCATTCCCCTGTGCTGAAAAGAGGTTGGGTCGCACTGGATGCCATGCAGGACCAGCCCAGGAGGGTGGTACTGAGTCTGGGGTTAAAGGGGTCAGGGGCTGTGTTCCTTTTAACCACACAACCTAAAATTGTCCACTCAACCACAGTTTCTAAAAGCTTCTCTGCTGTAGACACTTCCCTTGGCAGAGGTAAGTACTCTCTGAGCAGTACCAAGGCTTGCTTTTTCCTGCATGCCTTTTCTTCTTCAACTATAAGGTCTTTTTCTTTCTATCCATCCTCTAGGCTTGTATCTCATTTTTAAGCATTTTTTGCGCTGATAAAAAAACTCTTATATTTTTTCACAGAAAGTGAACTGTAACATTCCTAGTTTTAACTCTTTGCAGCAAAGCCCTTTTCATCAGGTCAATGCATTGTGTCCCCAACATTTAAAACACACAAAGCTACACAAACACAACTAGATCCTCTTCTCTTATCTGCCCAAATGCAGGAACAACACAGTAATGCTGATTTATCCTGATCAGGTACCTGGTCTTTATTCTGTTTGATGGCATTCAGTGTCTCATTGAAAGATTTAACCTATTCATTCCATTTTAATTAAATAACAGTAATGACCAGTAGTGGCTTTGTGGTGTCTGTTTCGAATTAAATTTGTGCTAAGCATATATGTCATGTTTATTTGTTTTATCTTTTGTGATAAATGCAATATACATAGATTCAGGGATCACATGTCCTCTTAAGTGGCTCTGCTTTGGGAACATTACCTTCCTTTAACGTCAAGTTACAAGGATCTGACTAAATACAACGATCAGTCCGAAATTTGGTACTACTCTTCCGCATGCAGGAATAATGAAATTGCCAGAAGAGTCTTCTTTCCTTTTGGCCTGGTAAAGGTATAGTGGGATGACTGTAGTGGCTTTTGATTTTGAGCAGCATAGGAAAGAGCTAAGCCTCAGTGAGATCTTTGGTATCCAGGTTGAATGACTTGTGAGTCATTCTGAGGCGTTCTGAGACCTCCTCCCAGCACTGTCTTCACCAACACTCCTCAGGGAGCACAGTTTATCTGCCTGGTGTCCTTGCTTCCCACTCTCCTTGCTGATGCAAATACCCTTTGTGTTTGTGTAGTTTCCATTTATGTATATTTGCATTAGATGGATTATCTTAGGTTTTATGGAGACTGTGTCCTTCCCTTTATTACATAACAAACAGATTTAATCTGCAGTAACAATTCTCTATAAACCTTGGCAATATCTTAGAATACATTTTTATAAACAGTACGTAAGATTTACTGCATGCTTTAATAAGGTGTGTGAACCAAAGTCCTGTGAAGTAGTTCAATCTTTCCACTAAGCCACTGAATTTTGGATTGTGCCTATGTGTTTTCCTGCAGAATTGCTCAGAGTGGTTTTAGCTTCTTTACTGCTTAGGTTAATGGCCCCGGGGACATGTCATTACCTTTGATTTAAATGAGTACAGAAAAGGGAAAGTTAGAACTTTGTTCCTGATCTGACACCTTGTTCTCAGGTAAATTTTATTAGCTGAAGCCCTTGACCTCACCAGAGGAGTCAGTACCTGGGCATATTACTGGTTCTCAAGCTTTGTAGCACCAGGACAGTAATTCTGATTGGAGAGTAATCAGGATCTAGAATTAAGATTTATGCTAGGTGCGGTTATCCAACTATATAACTCCTCTATTAAGTAATATCTCATGCTGATAGATTTTGGCTTATTATACTAATAATTAACCTTGTTAATTAAAACTGTCAGGAAGAGCTGGCTGGACACAAAATAATTTATTTCTCTATCCTCTAAAATGTGTCTTTGTTATGTCTTCAGGCATCAAAAAATGATCTGAACAATCCTTTCTGGATGGAAATTCTAACAGTTCCTTTCCATATTGCCTTCGTTTTAGCCATGAAGAGTTAATTTTTTGCAGTAGCTGAGGGAGCATGGCAAGAAGTTATTCCATACCACCTCAAGTCATTGCCAGGAGCAGGGGTAAGGGACTCTCTGGCTTCTGCAGGGGTGGGGAGGATAGGGCTTCTGGTTAAAAAAACCATGGCAGCATTGGTTCACTGCCATGGTTCATTGTCTTGGTGAGCATCTTTGCCTGAATCACCCCTCTTTGTATACTTTCATTAATCATATAGTTGCTGTTACTGTTTATTTTCTTATCCCATTGCTATTTCCAGTAAATTGTTCTTTTCTTAGGCTGTGATCTTCACCTTTTGTGCCCTAATTCTCAATTTCCCCTGCCAGACCAGGAAGGGGCAGGGGAAAAGAGGAGTGGGCAAGTGTCAGTGTGGTTTGGGAGAGTCTCAGTGGGTGCACTGAACTGTGAAGCACCATCCCTAAACCATGATACATATTATTTTATAAATTACTGACACAACTTTGAATGTAATTATTCATTCTTACCAGTGCATAGTCTTCCCGTAACAGAAGACATAGGCTCCCACACAATGGAGAAATCTGTTGTTGCTCTCAATTTAAATATAACTGAACAGAGACAAAAGGCCACAATGCCATATCTTTCTTTTTATTCTGTGTGATAATACAGCAGTGTTCCATCTTTCTCAACAAGTGAGTGACACCTTAACAAAGAAACTATTTCTAAATGAAACATTTCACATGTGCTTCACATTTGGAACAACCCATAGGAAACACAGTAAGTGGCTGGGGTGTAAAGTAGTGATAGGAGGGCTATAAAAAAGATCTTATGCTATCAACTGCAAAGCAGGAGACATGGTACAGTATGACCAACAGGTCATAGTTTGGTTTCATTGCTACGAAGGATCCCCTAAACTGACAGAACATTAAAAATAATTGGTTATTTTGCTTCCAATTCTTTATACTCAGAGGGTGCTTCAGTGCAGCTCAGGCAATGACCAGCCTCTTGCAATTTTAAGATGTCTGGGCCAACTGCAAAAACAATGTTCATGTTTCTGCCTTGCAGCCTTAATGCCTCTAGTGAAGCTATAGTATTGTATTATGGCACCATCCCTTTTGCCAGGGATGTCCATTTAATGTATTTTTAGAAAATGCAGACAGATTTACAGAAGGTTGTGTCCTAAATTTCCTTACATCATTAGAGAAAGATGCAGGAGGATTTTGGTTGGTTTTTGTTGTTGTTGTTGTTGTTTTAATGAGGAAACCACAAAGAGAATGGTAAGAAGCAAAAAGCATGGCAAGAGTCCATTACAAAACCATAACGCATTTATAGTGGTTTCAGTAAGACTGCATTTTCAAGGCTATTTTATGAAGGGCAGAAAGGAAGGAGAGGGGAGAAAATACCTCAAATAATAAAAAAATGCCATATATGAAAAATATCCGTGGAAGACTTATGGAAAAGCAAAGAAGAGGGAAAGCTAAAACGAATTGGCTCACAGATGACTCAAAGAAGTGGTTACAAAACCAGAGAAAGTTAGTTTGCCCAATTCATGTTGCTGGAGACAGTGTAAAAAGTCAATAGCTCTGTGTTTTAAATGAAAGCTCCACAGTAACAAAAGAATAGACCCTTAAGCTCAGGTACAGAAAGACTGTTAAAGTTTTAATTGGAAGCTTTTGTTATTAGAAACTTAACTTACAGTCATTTATAAGCAGGGAAAAGGCAGGATGTTTTTCCTTTTTTATTCACACTTTTTTTTCCTACCATGAATGTGTATTTCCTTCTACAGTGCTCTGTGACCTAGTTCATTTTATTTGTGCTCAGTTCTCAGTGTTAGGCTTTCTGTCTTTCAGCTGCCAATAATCTGGCTGTGGTTAGCAGTTATAATAAATGGAAACTCAGAGACCTTGGTGTCATCCACCTCAGATAACATGATCCTATTAAATCTAATCTAAATTAACTGGATGAGAACCCTTTGCCCTTGATACTTATACGGACAAGAGAGAGACTTGATGCTAACAATACCAATGTGGTTTAGTTTAGAATAGAAATCTTCTGCTCTCCTTCTGTAATTGATTTGGGATTCAGAAGAACTCTAACATGCTGTTAAAAGAGTGTGCGTTTTTTAGCCATGCACTCTCAGTGTACTGAACATGGTATTTGATTAGACTATAGAATAAAATGTTACAGGGAAAACATCTCCTGTGTATTTTATTCTACCACAAATTTGCTAGTTTTGGGGGCACATCTGAAATGCTACAGCCAAAAGAGGCAAATAATTCATGCAAGTTATTGTCAAATGGCAACACTGATGATGAAAGCCTTTGAACTATTACTTCTAACAATTAAAAAATCCCATAACACAGTGCCCAGGTGGATTTCTTCAAAAATAAAAACTCTTCATTGATTGAAACAGGACAACTTCTTTCCTCATGTAAAGATCACCCACTGGACTTGATGATCTTTGAGGGCTCCTTCCAACTCAAAATATTCTGTGCAAAAGCTTTTTACTAAGTGTTCCTCAGCCTGATATAGGTTTACCTATGTGAAAGTACAGAACCTGAAACTCTACTTGGCTTTTATTCACTGTTCCAACAATGTATGACAGCCTGACTCTGTGGAAGCAATACAACTGAAAAAAAATTGGGGAGGAGAAAACCAAACAATCACAAAGAACCTTAAAAACAAAGAGACTTTCTTATTTTTTTGTTATGCAAAAGTAATATTATATTGGAATTTATAATACTTACTGATTGATATACCTTAAATTTATTCAAGTCTCGATACGTTTTTCATTTCTTTTTGTCAGCATTAAAACTACTTCTGATAAAATCAAATCAAATGGAAGGGAATTGAAATCTAGGACTGGCTCCAGGTTGTGATGCAAAAATCTTTGTCATGGTTTTCTTGTTTTTTTACTTAGAGGAGGTAAGAGAAGAATGAAAAGGTGCTTTTTTTGATTTGGAAAAATCCGCTTCACAGAGCCATCTGATGAGCATGAGATAGGGACTGTTATAGAGAATTGCATGATAAAATTTAATGGTTCTTCCTTTTTCCTTATGGAAACTTTTAGTGACAACTCAGGCCAGTAAACGAATGGAGTATTTGAGCAGTTTTGGTCAAATGAATATTTGAGCAGTATTTGAGCTTTTGTAAGTAGAAAGGATTCAGCTATTGCTATCACAGGATATGATTTCTGATCCCATCACTTCCAGCCTGATGGGTGTTTCTGTCCCATGTGGCAGGTTGCTGTACAGGAGAATATGTTTCTGCAGAGCATCTCCAGAGAGAGGGCTCTGCCATTACATGTCAATCCTTTGTTCCATCTGAGCCCTCAACCCCGGCATGCATCCCATTCCCACCAAAACTGGTTTTACAATTCAGAAACTTCCACCTGGGGGCAGATTTGCCAGTGAAAGAGGTGTCATAAAAGAGAAGACAACACAAGATTTGGTGTGAACAGCTTTCTGACACTTTTGCCACCCTGCAAAGCTGCAAACTACAAGGGGTTAATGATCAAAGCCATAAGGGCTATTGATCTGGCATCTATTAGTCCAGCTTGCACCTCATTTCAAACACACTGAGGACAAGCTGCCATACATTGAGAAGAAGGCAGTGGAATGGAGGAGCTCTAGGAGTGAAGGAGAATTTGTCTGCATGCCCCCCTACATCAAAGACCAGCCTTACAATTTTTTTTTTTTTCATTTTTACATTTTGCAGAAGAGGATTAGCATCAGGGCATTGGGGATAAAAAAAAGGTTATCAAAATGCTGATTCTGGATGACAGTGGAAAAAGAAGCCATGTCAAGTCTATACAGTCCAGCCCTCTATTCAGAAAGATAAAGCAAAGTGGGTTCCTTGCCCTCAACTGTGGGTCACAACCTGGTACAAAGCAAGATTTGAATGTTGAAGAAAACAGTTTTGCTGGGTTAGTCCTGTAATTCATGCTACATAATTGTAGCAGATGCAGCTGCTATTCTTGATAAAACTTTTCTTCATTTCATTAGGGAAAAATTGCCTATGGAAGAGACTCTCTGGCTCTAGGATTGCAAAAAAAAAAGACCCTGTTTTTTGATATTTTTAGATAACCAAATTGTGATGAGCAGAGATGCAGAGATGATGAATACCTGCTTATTTGGGCAAATCAGCATCTTAAATCTACAGAAATATTTGCACAAACCAAGCAGGATTTAGCAGCTTCTAAAAAGTACTTAAAAAACTCACCAGGTTAAAACAACCAAACAAGAAAATGAAAGGTTTAAGGAACATACTGCATTTATTGGTCCCACAACTCCTAACTTTGTAACAAACCCCCAGAGTTTCACTCCTTAAAGTGCTTCAAACTCCATTTATATTATTATTATTACTTTTAACATCAATGTACATTTCTGTATAAGCAACAATCCAAGGAATTTATATTTTTATAAAATTCTTTATATTAACGGATCAAACTTGCTCTCAAGATGGCCAACATTAAGGCAAATTTCCAAAATTAAGACACTGGAGTTGCTCAAGTCTCTGGTGTTGTGGGTGAGAGCAGAATTTGGCCCAGTAGGGTATATGCAAGTGTATTTTCTGCATATATCTCAAAAGGCACAATAGATTACCTCAGAAATCAATAACATTTAAAAGGGAGTTTGTCAAAGCAAACTCTTTTGGTTTGCTTTGGCACAGTCCACATCCAGAGGATGCATTTGCTCACCGGCTGTTCACAACAAGCAGCCTGATGCTGAGCAGCAAAGGGGAATCCACGCAGCTCTTCAGCAGACACAGCCCGATGTGTGCACCACAACTGTAACAGCACAGTTACTTCTCTGGGCACCCCTGCAAATTCACTACACCGTGAACCTCTGAAATTCTCTTGGTGGAGACGTGTTTGTCATTGATGGTAATATTCCAAAGACAGCCAAAAAATGGGTCTTCAACTGGAAGCCATGGGGTGTCCAAATTTGCTACAAAAAACAAGGTGGAAAGACCAAGTTAGTAAGAATTGTTTTAAAGAACATTAATTATGGCAAGGCTTCCAAAAGAAGGGATATGATATAGGAGTACATGAATGGATGGGACCTTTGTTTTGGAAAGGAAAAAACATGAAAAAATACAAAGCAATAATATTACCTGGAATTTTGCCGAAGTAGAGGGGCTGATACACATGTCTAGAAGGAGAGGGTTGAAGTTCAGTGGTATAGTTACTCTGTGCGCCCACCTCTAGCCACACTGTGTTCTTCTTCTGAGAGACTGCAAACAAGCAGGTAAATGAGAACTCTTTCTCAACCCTATTAAAAAATCAGCTAGATATGGCATTATTTTTAAATAGCATCTTTCTTGAAATTAGGGGCACAGAAGAAAGAGATTTTATTTTAATTCAAAGTCACACTGACAAACCTAGGTCATCTGGGGCTTAACAGTGCCTACCAAAAAAATCTTATGTAAAGACTTTCATTAACACAAGACACATCATTCTAAGGAGTATTCTCAGACTAAACAGAAGTAAAATGATTAATAAAAATTTGGAGCTGCAGTGCTCTGTGCCCACCATCCCTTCAAAGCTTCAGAAGAAATGGTATGTACAACGCACCTGCAATGGTATGCCACTGTCCATCAGACAGAGGTTTCTTAGGTGTGACTGATGCCTGGAATTCTCCAGCATCACTATTTCCAGCAGCAATGACCTGTAAAGAAGTTGTCTGTTAAGCTACTGTGACAAAGAACAGGAGCAACAGGGGAAGGTCAGAATTGCCCCTGCTGAATGAGGGCAATACAGCTGGAATGGGAACAGTCTGTATCCACCTTTCCTCCCTTCATGTAAACAGTCAAGTAGTTGTCTTGCTTGCTTCCAGCATGGAGGAGTACACCTGTTGAACTCCTCGGTCGAATGGTAAATACAATCCTGAAATCCAATCCCATCAGCAAATTACCTGTGGAGAATTAAACAACAGGGAGAGGAATGATCATAGGTGGAGATAATTGGAAAACCACATAAAAACAAGTAACCCATACATCTACATGCTTCAGACATAATTCCGTATACCATAGTCTCTACACAGCTTACCAATGGTGATATATCCTCCTTCATTAAAGAAGTAAATCCCTCTGTCCATGGGAACATCCAGACATGGAAGTACACCATTTTTTTGTTTAGGTGCATTCATGACTTTTCCATTCACCTTGAAATTCCTCACACAACCCTTGAAACTCTTCATAGGTATACTCTGAAAGCATATTTCAAAACATGAATACTGAAGCATTATGGCTTTTTTTTAGTGATAATACTAAACATTGGTTCTTTTGGACTGTTGGACTATAGAAAGCCTAAGCACCTGGCACTAAAGGCACCTAAACCCCATCTTTGATGCAGTGAAAAGGTATCCCAAAATTCTAAAAAAGTGCTTGAAACCCACTAAGAGCTGATTTTGAATTAACATGAGTCCTGCTTGTAAAACAGATAGTTCCCAATGATGTACCAAAAAGACAGTGCAAGAGGAATTGTGAAATCTCAAGCAGCCTTCCCTTTCTAAGTCTGTTTATTTAAATCTGATTTTATAAAATACCCTGAATCATTAACTGTCCCCCTTTTTAAACAGAAACCACATGTATTTCAGATTAAAATCCAGTTCTACATCCAGAATTCCTTAATGAGAATGATTCTTTTGCTTCTCTACTTATTACTGCTTAGTCCACTGAGGTAAATGTTCTCCAGAAAGATGGTATTTCTGGAATTAAAAATGTGACTTTGGCCGTCTCCATTTTTAAGGAACAAAAATTTAAAGAATACATGGCTGTCATCAGTGTCTCAGCAACATATTGAAAATACAGGTCCAGGTGAAGGCTGTGTGAACAGGTGAGGAAAAAGATCTGTAATGAACCACTGCAAACACCAGTCACAGATGGTGCTCACGTGGTCCTTGGAAATCCCCCCCAAAGCTTTTCAGCATGGAAATCCTACGTATGAAACACTTTCCCGTATAATTACTGCAGCATGGAGAGTGTGTGTGGGTGGATGTGTCAATTATTTACCTGTTTCTTCAGTGGTGGCAGCCCTCCCACGTAGACTGGTGGCTTAATGCTGATGGCAGAATTTGTAGCCAATTTCCTGTGCTGGGCCCTTAGACCATCAACAACAAGGCGGGCGCTCTTCTCATCTATGCTGAAGACCACCTTTCCAGGAGGCAAATATAACAGAATAAAAAACCCAAAAGCCTCTGCAGATTTTGTCTTTAAATTAAACACCATGTTGTTGAAATACTTAAACTGAAAATAATATCCTGGGATCATCTCAATAAGGTCTCTCAGAGACCTGTCAACCACATGAACTTTCAAGCATAGGAATTAATATCCAATGACCAAAACTGAGTTTCTGCTCTCTAAAAACTGTAATAGGCTGTTCCTGCTGAGTGCTAGTTATGCATTCTAACTTTTCACTGTGGTTCCATACTACTTACAGTGTGCCATTGCCCATCATTGTATTTAATACTGGTTTTGACTTTGATTTGTTTTTCTCCAGAGCCAAGTGAAAAGACAAAACGTCCTTTTGAAATGTGGAGTGCCATGTAAGAGTCCTCAGAGCTTTCCTCCATGAAAACTATTAATCCTCTTGATGATCGAGTCCGTACATCTACAGAAAAATGTAACCTGTAGTGGAAAGTAAGCAAATTCCAGTATAGGTCTATTTTGTTAGTTACATCTTTTCTGTTCTCCAGTGAAACTCCATTTGTGAAATGCAGAATAACATTTGGGTGGAATCATGGCATTATACACTGCATTTCTGAATGTGAATGAAACTTGACACATTCAGGCTTAGGAACTGGCATTAACATGCACCATAATTGTCCACCACATCCCATTCAATCTACTCAGTTTAGATAAATGTTTGCACAGGAAAAAAAAAAAAAAAGCCTGAACTTTTAGAACCAACTTTTGTTATGGCCCAAGACATAAACAAGAAGAAAATCCTTACACTCCACACCCAAAGAGTCAAGCAGCTTTGACAATTCAAGTACTAGGAGGAGAACAGAGAACGTTTTTATTACCTGTCTGTAGATAACAATGGAGAAAACATGTAGGATATGAAACTGTTGGGGACGCTTCCAAAGAGATAAGCTTCACTGCTGTCATGTAACAGAGCTGGTATAGTGTGGTTTTGCACCTTAGCAGCTTTCAAATAATCAAGGTATTTTTCATTCTGCGCACACAAGACAGAATCAAAACATTTACTATATGTGCACATAAATAGAAACATTTTAATCAACACATTTAAGAGCTCCCACCCAAGGCAGTCAACACCCTTCCCTAAAAGACAAAAAAGCTGTTGTCATTCCAGACAGGTATGGATTTAGCATGAAACTCCAACACAGTGAGAACTTGCTTCAGATGTGAGATGGAAGGAAAGGAAGAATATTTGAATCTCAGTTCCAGAAATGATGGCTGAGCATCAATATGGAGCAAAGATGACAGTAACAATAAGCATACCTTGAGCATCTTAAGCCTGAGAGGATTTCTAAATTCCTGCAGCAGCACTGGTTCAAGGTTTTCATACTCCTGGCAAGCTCCAAGGGATACACCAGTCTTGCCTGTATTGGCAACAAGATTTTGAACCTCGGGGAGCTGACCCATCCTGTTGTGATGGAAACAGTAAGTGCTGTTACTCAGCATTCCTTTTCTTTAGTGTAATCAACAACAAACATATTGTAAAACCATGTTCTGCAAAAAATATATTTCCCAGTGACAAGATAGTAAAGTATCAAATTTTATTTTTCAATGAAAAATGTACGTTCAATGCTATAAATCATATTTTCCCTGGTTCCGCTCATTTCTTTTTGGCTATAGAAAAATGGATGTTTTGTTCTCATCTTTCCTAAACAAAGTGATTTTTGCTAAAAGCTATTTAAAACCCACAAACATATATGGTCCTTGAAAAAAGAGAAAAAAAATGACAGCAGCCTTGATTACGATTTCTGAATCAGACTACAAAACTTTGATTGGTAATTATACATAACCAGTTTCAAATCAAGAAAATAGAACATCACCAGGTTCTGCTTCACTCTCTCCTTAAATAAGATGTTCTAATGAGTTTTGTCAAGGGACAAAGCCCATCACAACTTTATATGTAGCTCTACTATTACAACCAAATTATCAGAAAGACCATCAAAGCCAATTTACCCTGTGTATAAAGAATAATATCAACTAATACTATAATTTTCTAATTTGCACAAAGCATCTCTAATCAGTAAATTACAAAAAATTTTACAACTATAAGAAACCTATAAAGCTCCTTGCTTGTGGTTTTCTATGAGAAGAGTGGTAGATTTGTGAGTAGAATCTGAAATGGTAGTCATTCTCCATTCACTCCATCAGACCAGCTACAGCATTAATTCTTCATTTACTTTGGCACAAAAACTCTCCAAATTTGTTTTCTGATGGGAAATTTAATATATAGGTTACTTCTGATGCCTTTTCCTGGTCTTAAAAAAACTGAGAGCCAGACATGGTTAAGGGATAAGGGGGTTTTACTTCAGTATTTTAATAAGGATCCTTATGGTGCACCATTTTGCCAAGGTGGGATGTGCGAAATGTACACACACCATAGATTGCATATACAAGTTACAGACCTTACAAATTAGCATAGCTAACAAGGATGCCCCAATGGGAGGCTTGGATGAATAGTGTGATATTCCCCCATCCAAGGAATTCCCCCCCATGGATGGGCAGAATCTTGGTTTACAGGTTATGTTCTTGGTTTCTCCAAGACAGCATAAGGCTTTCCAGCCTCCTCCTATGAGCCTCTCGGATGTTTGGTCTCCTGGCTTAACAGACTACTAGGGCTATGCTAAGTCACCAGACTTAAGGAACTACAAGTATGCATGCTAGGAGTACTGAGGATACATAAAAGGTATATAAAAGAAAAGGCAAAAAATCATCTTGGCATCACTTCATTGCCTTGTAGTGCTTTAAATGAAGACAATTTGAGCAGCCTGGTCTAGTGTAAGGTGTCACTGCCCATTGCAGGGAGCTAAAACTAGAGGATCTTGAAAGGTGCCTTCCAGCCCATCCCATTCTGTGCCTGTATGACAAACAAATCAAAATACACTATTTTTTGAAAACTCTACACATGTATAAATACTCGTTAAAATTTATTTAACACAAAGCCCCACTGGGACATGACTTATGACACATGTAATACTTGTCTTCTAGAAACATATTTATGCGTATTTTTTCTCTTAAATTTTTGCCTGTAAGGTGTCTCTAATAATCAGACAAACACGTGAAAAAAAGACACAGCCTAAATCAGGCAGATGAGTTCTACACATATGGTCTCGCTTGTGTAACTGTTTTGGTTCTGTCAGCTTTGCTCCTTTCACTGCCTGATTCCCTGCGGAGCTATAACAATACAATCTAGCAAATATTTTTGGATGCTTTGTTGGGATACATCCAATTCATTCTGCAGAGTTCATTCTTTGTCTAACAGACTACTAAACAGGTATGATTCAGACTAAAATTCCTTTACATCTGAGCAGCAGATTTAATCATAACTGGATCCCATGTATAATATATCTGAAAGAAAGAGTATTTGAGGGCAGCAAAGTTATGCATTCATGAAGGTTTCACCACCTAGAAGAAAAGCATTTTAGCAAAATGTAATTTTAATATGATTAAAGAAGGGCCAAAATGCATAAAATGTAATTCTTTCTAGGCCAAATACCTTTCAATAAAGATGTTTGAGATGCAACCTTCAAAACTATCTCCGCCAAATTTTATAGGTCTGTTTGATTCCTGTAAGTTTGATGATCTGGGAGAATCAACTGCTTTTGATTCATCATCAACCATCAGATGTACTCTGAAAAAAGTGAATGAAAACAAGCATGATATATAAAGAAATAGTTAGGAAATGAAATTAAATATATATATATATATATATATAAAAGAACCATTTGACAGATGCGTTTCCTTGTTACACTGTGATTATACTAGAGCTTCATTAGCTTACTTCTGAGACTTTTTCAGTATGTGCTTATTGACTGCTATGAAATTGCTCTGCTTTTCCATATTAGATAATGAGCAAGAGTTGAAGTTCATACTTCATCCTACAGTGAAATCATGGTGCAATTCAAATTAACGAAAAATCTCTCATTGGCTGTGGGACAGAATTTAATTCTTTGTGTCAAAAAGAAACAATATTAAGTTATAATCAGCCAAAGTTACAGTCAACCATTCAAAACTTTCCACTTCAATTAACACTTATGTAATTTCATGCACTCCACAGCAACCAGTATGATTTAGGAGCTTTTCAGTAAATTGTGTCTTCTAATATCTAACATCTGAGTAACAGATCATTACTGAAAAAACAGACACAGATTTGCTTCTTCCCTGGTCCTTTAACCACCTGTGTCACAGGGACACACATGAAGGTTAGGGGAAGTGTATGACAAGCAGTCAAAACTCACACAACCTATAAAAGAAATGCATAGTAGGGTACAGCTGAAACATCACAGGTACCAGCATGCACACTCATAGAACAAAAATCTCCTTTCCCTTCCTTACTTAGGTATCCTCTGCTAGAAGAGATTATTTTTAACCTATTTATCAAAAAAATTAGTCCCACAAAATTGGAATTTCCTTTCTCCAGCCACAATATGTAAGAACTAGATGAAGAACTGGACTCACCTGTTGTAAGTTTTTATTACTGTCACATAATGCATTGACCCATCTTCATATTTCTTTTCCAGTTTAATTTCCGTATCTCGGATCTTTGCAGTTACAGAGCCAGGACTCAGAAAGATGGAAAGAACATCAGGCTACAAAAGAATCCCACAAAATGATCAGCTAAACAAATGCAAGAGCCTTTAGTTCTTGCTACTGCTATTCATACTGTTCTCAGTGGGTGCCAGTAGGAAACAAATTTTCTTACACTAGAACTGCATTTCTCAGTCATCTAGTACCAGATGCGTACCAAGTTCTGCATGATGAGCATAGTTTCCATTTCAAAATACCACTGCACTCTGAATAGCAAACATTAATTAAAATACTTGTTTATCTTTACAAAAAACAGAGGAGTCAGTTCTCCACTTCTCAAATGCCTGGTGTGCACTCACTCTTTAGCTCCTCTAGCCAGCCAGAATGGGGTTCTACTTAAACTTCCCTGCTTTCTGAGGGATCATAGCCAGAACCAATCCCTTTCCTCTGCCTATTTGGACATGGGTAACATTTCTGTGTGGGAAGAGTGCCATTTTTCCCCGAGAAAATTTCCAGCCAGTTAAGCAACAGTTTTCTTACTGGGATGGTGGTGTCAGGTGCGTGAGCTACTCTGCAGAAGGCTCTAGTTCAAAGCCCAGTTACTTATTGCACTACCTGTTGGCCATGTGGAGAAATTGCCAGAACGCATTTCTCTGGCTTATGACATGCAAGATGCCACACTCAAAAAAGGCATTTCTTACTTTAAAATATAGGAATCTACATGAGACATATGTAAAGACAGATATGAGACTTATGACACAAACTGAAATGACTGATTCAGAGATAAAACCCATCACATATACTAAGTTGAATGTGTTTCATACCCGTAGATTGTAATTTAAGAGCGTCCCAGTCGAAGCTGTGGTCTGAAAGCCAAAGCCAACTTGGAAATCCTGGGGAAATGGGAAATCTGCTGCACTCAGGCTCAGTGTTCCATCCTTGGAGAAAGCTGCAGATCTGACAAGCTGAAAGAGAGAAAATAGTTATTTCAGTGATTTTCCTTCTAATCAGAAGAAATGCCAATATGAGACAACAGCTGCCCCACTCAACATAATTGTTATCAGCTCCAGACAAAACCAAGCACAAGGCAAACCTCAAAAGCCATTATTTCAGTACAGAACAGACTGTCAGACTTGGCTTCACCAGCATTAACTATGGTCTGAGAAATTCTAAAAAGAGAGAGGAGGCTTGCTGAGAATAATGAGCTGTTCGTCTCTAGCTACTGCGGCTTTGAAAGTTTTCACATTTGGGGACACAAAAGTGAGTAGCTGGAGGAATAGTTCATAACTATGAAGCTGTGCAGATGAGCTACATAACTGAAAATGTGAGTCACAGGACACCTTCTAATAGATGAGAAGTTTTACAGATACAGAGAATGAAGATTAGATTCTCTGTAAAGATAATCTGTGAAGAAATTGCTCTGTGAAAGGTTTAGATGCGACAAGTAAAAGAAGATAAGCACAAACTTCCAGTGCAGTACTGTAGTAAAAATGGCAAATGAGATCATGCACCATGTAAGCAGCAGTAAGTAGAAGCAGAAGGATAGTTTTCATCTTTTCATGCAGCACTAGTTAAGCCAGCACTGAAATGTCATGTTGACCCATTTTAAAAAGAATGGACAAATTCAAGGATGCACAGAAAATAATTACAAAACAATCAGATGAGTGGAGTCTTAGAATGAGAGACTTTGATGGAAGAAGTCTGTTAAGGTCTTTTAGGAAAAAAGGATGAGAGGTCATTTAATTAGGAAGTATAAATACCTTGGCAAGAGGAAAGATACAGAGTAGTATTAAGTATTCCAGCCTAATTAACAAGAGCAACTGGAAGCCAACAAGCTTACATGGTAAATATGAATATTTAATTGTAAACAGTATTAAATAAGAGTGTGGGCTATGTGCTGTAACAAGCTATCACAATAGGGCTGGTGTCTTATTTCCACATCTTCACACCCAATCCAGGTTCTTTTACTGCCATCACATGTTAACCAAATATAATTTTTGACCTGAGCAAAACATAATGGTCCAAGATTTATAGACAAACCAGAGTCTGTGAACTCCAGCAGAAGTTTTTGAGGAAATTTATTAGTTACCTTCCAGTCATCTGAACATTTCTTGCTGACACCAAAAGTCTTATCAAAAACAACAGATGCAGTGCTTGGGTTTTTCACATTCTTCATGCAGCCCCGGAATGGAGGTGTGGATATATTAAAGCTGGTTTCAGGGAGGGGAAGGAAAAAGAGTTCAGTAGCCTGGCATTTCAAAGCAGACACCACCATAGTAACCTACAAAAGCTGACAATTAAAGAAATAGAAAAGAGAACAAGAGCAATCTTTCTCGTGTACACATACTCATGATGATCAAATCCAATCTTTAGGATGAGCTCCAACGAAGATCTCACCATTAGCCAAAAATCACAGATTATGATCATATATATACACTTGTTTTTTATGTCACATTAGATAGTTGATACAGAGCATGAAAGAAATTGTGTAAGGAAAGAGTTTAGATAGAGTTTCCCTACGAAGTCTGTACGTTGCAGTCTTTGCATAGTTACTCACCGTTCCCGTAGAAAAGATGGAACTCCACCTAGATAGTACTCAGTGAAATTGAAGACATGTATGTTGGCTCTAATATCAGGACTGACATACACAACTTTATTTCTTCGGTCAAGCACCAAATTAATCTGAAATACAGGAATAATGAGAACCCCTTCACTAAGCAGAAACAAAAATCATTCACCTGATTAAGAATACTCCCACAGAGCAGGACATAGCTCCCCCTCCTCTCATTTACTAGTGACTTAAATCAAGGATAATTGCAGTAGCTCAAAGGTACTTTGCAAACTTTGTGCATTTAGTCAAAGCAAGGAAAATGTTCAACTATCCAAATACAAGGTGAGGTTCTATTTTTGTCTGAAAGATTGCCCTAAAAACACACCTCACCTAAGACTCAGATATTGTCTTGTCTTTGAAGCTGAAGATTCAAAAGCTGTTGCCTGATACAAAAACTAAGTTAGTCAGCTGGCTGAAAGTAACTAGACCCAATAGAGCACAGAAATTCCTTGCAGCAGACCCTGCAGCTTACAGTATTTAGTTGGAAATATATTAAGGAGAAAAGGGAGACCCAACCAACAAGGAAATCAAAGGTTTTTAACAATGTCTTTATGATTTCAGTCTAGTAGTGCTACAAAAGAGCTGGACTGAAGCTAAGGGGACAAGCAACAACAAAGATTGCAAAAGAGTAATCTCTATAAAGATCAGCCCACCCTGAAGAAATAAACCCTTAGGTGGTGAAAACACTAATCTATGTATGAAATTAATGCAAATAATTGCAATGTGCACAGCTATCTTTATGTAAAGCATTACTGTGATAATTTCTTTTCCTTTGGTGGTTTCACTGTTAAAACTGAACTATTCACATTAAAGCAGGACAGGAAAAAGATTAATTTTCACATCTTCAAACTAGTCCCCAGTGACTCGATTTCCTCACACAAAAGGAAAACTCCACAACTAAACTTTACAACAGGACAGTTTCAATTAATGTCTATTTTTACAAATAATGATCCCCTGATTCTTTAAAATTACATACTTGTTGATATGTTCCATCATTTATAGTTTTCTTGGCTTTTACTTCTTCTGGATTTCCTGAGTCAATTTTGTATCTAAAAACTGTATGACCATTTTCAATAAGCACACTGATGAACTTATCCTGCAATGAAAAAGAAAAACAAAACAAAAAAACCCCCAACACAATTAAACTGCCATAATTCCAGATATATATTTCACTGTCATATGAGAAATTTTAATGAAGCTATCTAGTTGCCTCAAGAAAGCTTTTCAGGGAAGGGATAATACAAGGCCTAAAACTTACACGAATCAATCATAATTACTTTAAACTATTATAAACAGATCTGGTATCAGCTGCAGGTATTCTCCAAATCTCTAAAGGAGACTTTGTATCATTTCAAATGTCTCCTGACTTTTTACAGCACTGAAAAATTATTCAGAATATGTCCCAGTGATTGCAAATACACCTACAACATTACTAGGTAAGTAGCAGCACTGTGGTTATGAGCATCTTTACAAGTATAATCATTATGTCATTTCCTATATTCTTTCTTACTCTATTTCCACACTGCTGTCCTTGGTTTTCCATGTTTTCACTTTGCCTTCATGTTTTCATTATGCCTTCTGATGTTTACAGATCTTGGAGCTGAGTTCTCACACTTTTTATGTAAATAATGAAATATTTACATAATTCTCCTCTAGGAGGAGTTTCTTGAGTGATGGTGATGTTCACCAACGAGATTGAAAAGGTGGCGACACCTTGGACCAATCTCTGGTCCTTCTGTACAGCTGTATATTTTGGAGTCAGAATTTGAAATAAAGAGAAAAGAGAACATCCCTGCTAACCTTGGACCTCGTTCTGCCTCTCCTTTCATGTCCTCTAGTGACACCACACATATCTAGATTTGGGAAGAGCGCACTTCCAATTTTGGAAGATTTCAATATTCTAGTGTCAGTTTGATTCCAATTACATTCCTCCTTTCCTGCCCTCAGTTCTGAACTCTCTGCATGGCCTAATGGTGGAGCTTCTTGGAATGATTTTTTACTTAGCCTTGACAAAGCGAGTGTTTGGTAACCACTGTAGAATCATTGAATATCTCAAGTTGGAAGGGACTCATAACCAACTCCCAACCCAACTCCCTGTTTCTTGCACAACTACCTAAGACTAAACCATATGACATTAAAACATACAGCAGAATCTACTAATTTTCTACACGGATGAAAGTAACATGTTTAGGACATTTCCTTACAGTTATTACTATATCTAACATGTTCTTTAATAAGCAAGATTTTTAAGATGTTCTTCCACTATAAAAGAGACAGAAACATTCCACACATTACCCCATTTGCTGCAAAAAACACAATGCCTTCATCTGCAGTCGTCTCAATTGTCTGCTCGTACCGTACTCGTTGGGCAATTCTTTCTGCTGCAGTGACACTGGCATAACCAGTGCCCTCGAAATAGCTTTGGTCAGTCTCCTCTTTATACCTGTAATAATGCAATGTCACAGCAAAAACTTCCACCATGTGGACTTACTGCCATTATAATTTTAAAAAAGCTTAGGTTAAAGCATTTGTTATAGAGCCAAATTCTGATCTGACTCAAGTAGAGAGAAAACATTCCACTGGCTCCTATCAGATTCACAAATGGTCTTTAGAGAGGAAATCATTAATGACTGACTTTTCTGAACTTAATGTAATGTTTACTTTATAAAGCAGATGAACACAGTCTACAGATTGTGTCTGGATTTTATAACACTTAAACAGATTGAGATTGCCATAGACATGAATCATTTCATTACTGAGGACTCTCTAAGAAATGTAATAATGACCAAGAGTTAGAAAAAAATCACTGTAGTTTAGCTATAGTGGTTATTCTTCTGGATGTGAAAAGACAAGAATTCATAATGATAAAATCACAGAACCATGAAACACTTCTGTGCTCATATCATACCTTCTGCAGGGTAGCACTTCTGTGGTGTTGAGATTAAAAGTCCTCTTGAAGTTGTAAAGGCTGATAATACGCTCATTGAGGCTGTTTAATTCAATGCAGCCTTCGTAACGAGGATAGTTGAGATTACGTGGAGGCTGCAAAACAGTGTCATTAAAATAATTTCATCAACATTAGCTAGTAAAATTTTACATATATATCTAACTGCTAAGACTTACTACAAATGTAATTAAGACACAAAATATGACATTCTAAATATGTAAGAAAAGGTACTATGTGCTTGTATATAATACCCAAACCATCTGATATGACCCTAGGGTGTACTGCAGCACAATTTAAAGCAGAGTCATATGGCTTTGGAACAGTATTTAGCAGGGCTGGACAGGTTTCATGCTTTCCTTAGCAAATGAAATATCATCATGCTCCCTTCTTTGAGCTCTAGCATGCTACAAGCCAGGCAGATTCTGTAGGAAGTGGCATCTCATCTATTCCTACTGACATAGATAAACTTTTACACATGCTTTGAGTAACTGCTAGTTCCAATCTTTACTTGTAAGAACAATGGAATGATTAACACAAAATCTCTTTACAACACTAGGAAACTCTGTACCCTAAAATCTGGTGGGTATCCTCCAACATAAAAGACAACACTGCTGGGATCAAGATTGAGGAGCATGTCACTGTCTCCACTGCTTGCATTTCTAGGGCTTTCATAATCTGGAGAAATTGATGTTGCTGCTTTGATGTACTTCAGCTTTGCATACTGGTAAATCCTAAAACCGAAACAGACAGGCAGAATATCACATCACACTAATAAAAGATGTTATTAGCACGTTTTCAAGAAGATTGTTGTACACTGTGGGTCTTATACCTTTCAAATGTAACTTGATCCATAACAGCTTCTTCAGTTTTGCTTTCAGTCACCATTGACTGCACTCTCACTTCTCCATCATCACCTCCCAGGTTATAAACACAAGTAAGGTAACCATCTTTCACAGCCATACCAATGTAGTCCTTGGTAGCCTAAAAATAGCAAAGCAAATAATAAGTAATAAATGATTAATTGTAATGAAGGTAAAATACAGCAGCACTTCCTTAGAGACATCATCATGCTGTGCATGAGTCATAAGAAATCCACGCACCTAATGATAAGAATTAAGTTTATCAGTTCTGGGAAGAAAAGAATGTAATCCTATATGTTGCACTGATTCAATGAATATTGTTATAAATTAACTGAAAACTCATGTGTGGCTTTTTATTTTTGTAACAACATTATCTAAAATATTTTTCACACTTGTAACGTCTCCCAGCTATAGCTATGAAAACTTGACACCTTTACTAAGAATTAGACTCAACATCTGTGACATAAAAAAGATGTTCACAACAACACTCAGCGAAGGACAATGCTTCCTACTGAGGTGACTGGGAGCAGTCATTTTCCTCAAAAAATCACACTTTATTTCTTCAAGAAATAAAAGTATTCCAGAAGTAACCATTAAAAAGCTTTCAATGGATGTCCTGGGTAGTTATTCAGAGGATAAAAGGATTAAATCCAGTGTAGAACAAATACCTCTAAACAGCTTTCTGGTAGGCACAGACTCACTACAGATATAGCTGCTGTCAAATAACAAGACTAGAAACCACATGAAGGAAATTTTTGAAATGTTTGATGGTGATTGAGCAAACCTGAATGCACAAGCAGGTCTGCATCATTCAGCACATTTAGTAGACAAAAAAATTAAGAGCTGAATTTTAAGGGCTGAATTTTAAAACTGAAATTATCACACTTTTTAACCAATAGAGACACTCAGAGTGACTTATACTGTGAAAAGAGTCAAAGCTCTGAGGCAGGAGTTGGGCTGTCTCTGTGCTGACTGGTGCAGAAACTGACAGGTCTGGTAAGGATGTTTGATGGTATCCATGATGGAGAAGTAACTTTTAAAGGAGCAAAAGAGCAAAACATCAAAGGACAAGGCTGAGCCACTTGTTAGTTACTTTGCTAGGGAAGGAATGAACAAAACACTTTTACCACCACTTCAAGGTAATTTTAAAGAAATAGGCCAACAGTAGTGACAAACTTCAGCCAGAACAGGTAACTCCCCATCCTGTTCTCAAAACATGATATCTGGTCTAAAAATCAGATTAAATATCAAAATATACCAACATCTTTATCACCCAGGTACAGGACAAACATATTTTCCCTCTGGCTGGTGTCTGGTTTTTGCTGAGGCCTTTGGATAAACAAGGAAAGTGAAGTATAGCCCTTTAGATCTTCAAGGTTGCTTGGAGGTCGAACCTCTACACCAGAGCTGCCATTGAACCTCATAGGAATAGCAACCTGTTAAGAAAACCAAAGTTCAGGATGTTACAATTAACTATTGCTACTACCCCTCTTTCACTGGGTTTTACTTTTAATTGCAAAGTAACCCATTATGCATCCTAGTCATGTTTCAGCCATTAATTACCACAGATTTGGACTCTGATCCTACCAAAAAAAAAAAAAAAAAAAAAAAGGAAACAAACTGGATAATGCAGCAGTCTCTATTCTCAATACTTAACACAGCACTTTTTTGTTCCAGACATCAATTAATCAACCCTTATTGTGCCTCTGTCAAGTAACTGTTACCTTCAACACATGGATAGGGAAGGATGTGCCCTGCAGCTCTGAAAAGCAAGTCTATGAATTATTGAGATGTCTACAAAGACATCCTGGTGCTTTACTTAGCTGGACTTAGACTGTCTGTTGGGATTTACAATTCACCTCTGATATTATAAAGACACATCCTATTACAGATAAATACAACATGAGCACTGATTCCTCTTATTCACTGTAACTCTAGGCTATCTGTGATGATCTCAGGGATGCTTCTTAGTACCTGAGACTACACTGTTGCTTCAGCAACTACAGCAGTTGCTTAAACAAGAAAGGGCAGTCTAGTAAGGTGCCAGTAACCATTTTCTAACGTCTTGGAGCAGGTGGAGTAACAAGGGCTGCACAGCTTTGGCAGTGTCAGCCTTCAACTGACCATGCATGGGTGGAGAGCCCTGTCTCTAAGCAGCAGAGCCCAACTCTGTCCCTGCTGCCAAAGCCAAGGTACCTTGGAAGGCAAGAGGCTGCTGTACAAATAAGTATTACAGAGATGCCCTCAAAAAAACCCCAAAAAAACAAAACCAACAAAAAAAAACAACAAAACAAACTAATGGGAAAATGATACTACTGCATCCTGTCATTTTTATATATGAATTATTATGCTTCCCATTACCACAGTTACTTCAGTTGCTGGGTAGTGCTGTTGAATTAAATTTATGTCTGTTCTTTCACACTTGTCTAAATAAAATGCTTT
The DNA here is from genome assembly GCA_013400435.1 of Pycnonotus jocosus. Taxonomy (NCBI): domain Eukaryota; kingdom Metazoa; phylum Chordata; class Aves; order Passeriformes; family Pycnonotidae; genus Pycnonotus; species Pycnonotus jocosus. The sequence goes on along the minus strand of VWYP01017932.1, from coordinate 154,707 downwards.
AGAAAGAGAAAGAGGAATGAAAGTACTGTTGTGCATCCAAACCACTGAGGTCAAGCATGATTGCAACACTCAGGACAAACCTTATTTGCAGCATCTCTCGCCTGCTGAATCAGCTCCCTTATGCGATTTATGTTCTCAGAGATGTTGCTTATTGGCATCAGCTGTTGGTTGATACTCTTGATCTTGCTGAACAGATCCGGAAGCTGGTTTGTCAAATTTTTTACTGCAATAAAAGAAAGTAAATCATTGATATTAAAAAGGAGGAGGAAAACAAGATGCAAAAATATGGTATCACTACACAATTATCAGAAAAGCAGTGGACAGGGTAATGACAAAAGAGTTTTGACTGGTCCTGTAATATTAAGAAGCTCTCACTAAAAGTAGCAGTTTATACAGAGGTTATTGTACTTCTGAAATTTGTGACCAAAGGTATTTGCAGAAGCAGTCAGAATCAGCACTTCCAAAGATGTTTTAGGTAAAGGTCCAGAAAAAAAGTATTAAATAGAACAGCAATGTGGTCTATGACATTATTATCGAGTGGCTGTGGATGCTAGGGTACAATGAGAATAAAGGACAGCAGATAGGACTCAGGCTCGGAGCATCTCCTACTGCCACTGTCAGAGAGTGAATAATGGGGTAGGCAGACTGCCGGCCTGGGTGAGTAGGCCACAAATTATATTCTTGTGTCAAGTCTGCTAATCAGCACAGTTTAGTATTGAGTCTTACAGTATCTGGCCAGGTTTATTTCAGAGAAAAGAAAATATGATGAGACTTTCAACTTTTGTTATAACAAGAAACAATTTCTCATCTCCTGTGACTGCAAAAAGCCAAAATCAGAACAAAAAAACCCCCACCCTGAAAGTATTTGCAGCCCTCAACCTTATGATGCAGACAGCAAATAAAATTAAATCCAGACCTTTTGTTTTTCTAAATATGACTTGTAAACCAGTTTCATAACTGCAGGGATGACTTACAACCCTGCCATACCATGCAGGACTACCTCTTGTATTTACATTATTTAAAAAGTTTTCCTCTTACTTGACTTTATCAGACAAAGCTGCCGAAAAGACGTAAAATGAAATTGTTTGGGAGTGTGATTGTCCCTTATTTTGTATTCAGCACAGGCTCTGTGCAATCCTTTTCACTTAATTTCAGCTAACAGACATATAGTCTAAGGTAATTGTCTAGAGGCCTTCTCTAGCCAATGTAGTAGAAAATCACATAATCCCAGAGCAGCCGAGGTTGGAAGGGGCCTCTGGAGTTCCAGTGTCCAATCCCTGTGTTCAAGCAGAGCCACCTAGGTCCAGTTGCCCAAAATTCTGTCTAGGCAGGCTTCTGAATATTCCTGGGGACAGAGACTACACAGCATCTCTGGCCAACCTGTGCCAGTACTCAGTCACCCTCACAGGAAAAAAAACTCTTGTCATATTCAGAAGGAATCTCATGTGTTTCAACCTTTTACCCCAAGGGCACATTGCTGGCTCATCTTCAACTTTNGCCACCTAGGTCCAGTTGCCCAAAATTCTGTCTAGGCAGGCTTCTGAATATTCCTGGGGACAGAGACTACACAGCATCTCTGGCCAACCTGTGCCAGTACTCAGTCACCCTCACAGGAAAAAAACTCTTGTCATATTCAGAAGGAATCTCATGTGTTTCAACCTTTTACCCCAAGGGCACATTGCTGGCTCATCTTCAACTTTGTGCCCACCAAGACCCCCAGGTCCTTTTCTACAAAATTTTTTCCAGCTTGGCCACCTGCTCAGCCTATACTGAGGTTTTATTTCTCCTCAGGTGCAGGACTTCTCCTTGTTGGACTTCATGAAGTTCCTGGCAGTTTATTTCCACAGCCTGTTGAGGTTGGCCTGGATGACAGCACAACCCTCTGGTGTATCAGCCACTCCTTCCTGTTTAGTGTCAGGAGCAAATGTGCTGAGGCACACCCTGCCTCATCATCCAGATCATTAATAAGGATGTTGAACAGGATCAGACCCAGTATTGACCCCTGAGGTCCCCCATTAGTCACTGGCCTCCAAATCTCTAGAGACCAGTCATGGCACTAGCTTAAAACATACAGCACAGAATGGCCTGAGTCACTCTCTGCTGTGCCTGTCCCTTTCTACTGGCCATAAAAGAAGTTCAGAATACTAGCTTAGGGTACGTGCCTAACTTTTGAATGATTAAAGCTTCTGCTGCAAAACTGGCCATGTTCACCCTACAGTGATTTCGCAGGTCCCACACAGCACCTGCAATACCTGAATTGTTTGCTTCCATCAGTGCTTTATTGAAGCTGGCACTCTGTGTGCTCCCATAGTTACTCTTAATTCTTTCCACTTCTGCTTTAATTGGGACCAGTTCATCCAACACACTACTGGTGACAGAGTTGGCATTTTCTGCCATGTTCCTTGCACTGGTGATGATGCTGTCAATGTCACCTGAAACACACAGAAATGAACATGCAGATTCTTATAGGAACAGATGAAAGGGGCAGGCCAGAAGTGATGACTAAGTAACAAACCTCTGCTTATCCCGTTGAGATTGTTTTGAGCAGTGACAAGATCAATTTTCAGTGCATTCGTCTTTCCATCGGCGACATCAAGTCTTTGCTTTAGGTCTTCAAGGTTTGGACCAAGAGCTGTAAAACAGTGAATGCCCCATGTGAATTTTAAAGAAAAATACCAATTTTCTGCTGCATAGATGGTGTTGCAGCACTTATCTACACTCTTACACAGCTCATGCTGCCATTGAGCATTGAGTCCACAGCAAAATAAGTACAAGGCAAAGGATTTGCTGGACAGGAGGACTGCAAAGCTGTACAGCACAGCAGAAGCAGGAAATCTACTTTCTTGCCTTTTCTCCATGGGAAATAACCATCACAAGAAGTCCCACTTTAATGGAACTATGTTTTTTCATTGAAAAAGTGCTGAAGGGCTTTGCTGAGATGTGAAAAATTATGATTCAAGGAAAGCTTCTCATGTTGTGTCAACACTTCTAGTACCACTTTCTTTCTCAGTACCTTGCAATGTCCTTTTAGCTTCCTGTGCTTGATCCATGAGTGTACCGCTCTCAGTTTTTAACTTGGCAGCTTTTCCTGATAGGTCTTCTCTCTTCACAGTCTGATAATGGAAGCATGGTACTGTAAGATCACTAGATAATTACATTAAAAATTAAAGAGTAAAAGAGAGAGCCCAATCCAATTTAAAGAACCCCCAACTCTACAAGGGCAGAGATCTCATCTAATGCATATCACCTTTAGCAACAACTACCAAGGTTAATTTAAGCATATTACAATCTTGGTTTTTAGCAAACTTCAGACATTTTAGGGCATTAGGAGGAAATTACTAGCATACAGCTGTTGGATGTTATGTCTCTGCTGAAGAGCTTGTGGGTATTAGTAGTGCAGAGTAAGTGAAAATACCTGAAATCACCTGCAGTGATTACCAAGCCTGCCTTGTAAGATCTCTTTATTTTGCACTAAAAGCAGCAGTCAGTGCTCATATGGGCAGTCTCATCAGAAAGGCAGTAATTGGCCTAGTTAGTGCTGAGCCAAGACTAAATAATCAATGTGCAGAACAGCAACTCATATAAAAGGTCACAGAAAAATAAAGCATGCCAAGGCACACAGGTGTTTGATTTAACTGCGATAGTTAAAATAAAACTCCGGTTGTAACAAGTTTACCATCAATTGGCTGCTTACTGATACTTACAGATAAAGCTAAGTCAGCTGCCTTCCCAGCTTGGTTGGCAGCCTCCTCCGCTGCCTTGATGGCACCAATAATATTGTCATAGGCAGTAGAAGCTTCCACAGCACAGCCTAACGACTGGTTCTTCCTGGCACTGTTCTTTATTCTGTGGGAAACAGCATGAAAAATGCAGCTTTCTGCTGAGGCTGTGAGATGGACTCCAAACAGATCCAAACTCAGTATTTTCTAAGTAACACCACTACAGGAAATGTTTTTCCACTAGATCTGTAACTTCATTCTACAAAAATATCGAATTTGGAGATAGACCAACATGGAAAGACTCTTCAGAAGACAGGATAAGTTCAGGCATGTGGAAAAGCACAGCTGTGAGACTCCAAAGCAGCTTTCAAATGACTAAGATGGAGAGAATTCACCAAAGCATATAGACAATGTTAAGGCAATTCAATCACAGCCCTCCAAATACAATCCAGTTAAGAGGAATTCAGAGAACTGTAGATGTCAGATCATCGAGCAACAAGACCTTTTGTGTTTTCCCCAAGAACAAGCACAGCAGCTCTGGAATCAGAAACAGAAAAAATCTCTTCTACCCACTCCCTTTGAATTGAACAACTGTTTAGTATTAGCTGCCTTGTATTTGTGAGAACAATTTCTTAATTGAAAAAAAATCACATTGAAAACTAGCAAAAAAGGTAATGAAAATGTGTTTTTTTTACCCAAGGATTTTACAGCCATGTTAGGTATTTTGGAATTTAACTTTCTGAGACTTTCCAGTTGGTGCAACAACAAAATGTGAACAATTTGCACAGGGAAAAACAAATCAGGATTTCACTTTTTTTTTTCATTTTGTTCTGATGTATCACAGAAAGCCTCCAAACCCCCTCTCATAATTCCAATGCAACACACAAATAATGGAGAGAGAAACACTTGATTCCTATCAAGTTTAATAAATTTTTGCCTTTCTAGAAGATTCCTTGAAGGATGAGAAAACTAGATGAGGTCTTTTCCTCCACAGTGCTGAGCAGGCATGTCTGAAGACTGCCAAGACAGCATTTATTCCAATTATTTGCCTCAATTCTTTGATACCATAAAAGCATCCCAGAGTATGAGTACCTGAAATAACTCTACAAAAAATATGCTAAACATCTTCCCACTCTGTACATGAGGATTTTTTCTTGCTAGTAAGATGTTAATGAAGTGTTAGTACAGTAGTATAAAATAGTATTATGTGAGTTCACACTTCTGGGGAGAAAATAATCAGAAAAAAAACAGAAAGATCTTTTTTTTTTGGAGAAAAAGAAATGAAGAAGCAGAAACAGACCAACTTAATTTCTCTCTAGATTTGCAAATGGTATAAAAGCAAGAGAAATTACAGACCATTACAATCACAGATGTTCTGTACAAAAATTACTCATTTACAGGAATGGCAACATACTCTTCCAGTTGTTTTGCCAAATCTTGCAAATATTTGGCATGCTCCTCGGCCTTCACCACCAGTGGTTCTTTGCTTGCTGATGAGATATTTGCCACTTTTTCATTCATATCCTTCCTTGCTCCATCCAGCTGAGCAGCCAAGATTTCGTATTCCTATGGTTTTAAAAATACATAATTTTATTTGTATTTGTACATGTTTCATTTTGTCCATGTCTATTTCAGTGTAACACATACCTTGCACCTGAGGAGATCAAAGGGAAAAACATTCCCTTCCAACTTACTCTGCAGGTTACTGGAAACCACTGGCAGTCATTACATTATGCTTCCAGACACATTACATAGAAGCTGTGTCAGAGCAAAGACCCTTCAAAGACCCTTCAAAGACCCTTCTTAGTATCTTGCCTCTCTAACAGTGGCTGAAAGCAATTAACCAGAAAGAAATACAATAATAGCACAATTGCTTATGGTCCTTCTCACAGATGTTCTCCCAAATTCTGATATCTGCATCTCAGTGTCTTCCTCAGCCACATCACAACCCTCAACAAGCTTCTCTCACAGAAACCTGTACAGGCAGGCAGACTCCTTTTGCATCCAGGATGGGCTGTGAGATCCTTTTTTTCTTGACTGGCTCAGATAAGCCTCATGTCCAACAAGATACTGGGATTTTTAACCCTCTCTTAAGGTAGTAAACTTTACCTCTTTGCTTTCTTGCAATAATCCAAGTACACTCTTAGCTTGTGTCAGGGAAGATCGGGCCGAGCTCAGAATATTCAAGACACCATTCTGTTGCACATTTGTCTTTTCAATCTGTTTCTGAAGAAAAATGAGAAGTTGAACAACATGTAATTGATTTAAGAACAGGGGCAGGAAAAGCCATATCTTGAAACCAAAATTTAAAAAAAAAAACCAAACCAAAACAACAACCCCAAACCTAATCTAGCTGGCAGTAGGATTTACCAAGGGTACAGTCACTTTTTTTTTTTCTTAAATATGGACATGAGTGTGCTAAACCAGTGACACATTTCAGCAAGACCACAATTAAGAGAATGTGTCCTGCAGCACACATTTTTATTCCTTGTACTATTTTACCAGGGCTAAAATTCAAACACTGCTCAGTAATAACAGCTGTTCCTTGTCCTGATGAGACCTCAGAAGCTGTTCTGTAGAACATTAATCCCAAATAATTTGACAGTATTGCACATATTTTTGCTCCCATCTTTCATGGCTATTAAAGCTAAGTACTTTAAAGAACTTACTATGAAAAGTACATCAGCATCAGGAATTTGGTCTAGAAAAGGAAACAAAAACACTAGTGGCAGCTGGAAAGAAGTGTTGGGAAAAGACTCTCCTTCCCTGCTCTCATCAGACTATGTCTGGGTGATGGAAAGAGACCCTGAAGAAAGTCTAAAGAATTAGTGCTGCTTGGCTTTGTGAAGTCAAAAGCAGCAACCAAAACCACTTCTTATCTTTAATTTTTTCTCCCAAACCCCAACACTACCTTAATGTCTTCTAACAAAACTGTGTTGTCTCTGTTTAAGCCTTCAGCCTGCTTGATTTGTGCCGTCGCATCATTCAGAGCTTCACGAAGGTCGGTGATTTTGGATTCATATTCATTCAGTGAATCCCTCACAACTTTAATAAGCCCACGATTTTCTTGGTGATACTTTTGCAGTTCATTCTTAACACGTGCCAGTACTGCAGTATCAGGATCAGAGAGAAAAGTTTTGTTTAGAGAAGAAGGGAACTGAAACAAACTTCGTTAAAAAGGGCTTGACACTTAGGATTATAAAGCTGTTCTTGTGTGAACTGAGCATCTTCTGCAATGCTAATTTCCGTGCTACTATAGCAAAGATACTATCCAACATCTCACTGGATCAAATCTGCTCACTAGTTTGCTGCTGCAGACACAGAGCACAGATAAATGTTCTCTTAATTAAGTAAGGATAACGCCAATCTGAAAATATCAATTTTCTTTTTTATATGGAAATAACATAATTTCATCACCAATTTCATCTACAACTGCGCTACTGTCATCAATGGAGAGATATAAGCACATTTAATTTCAAAAAATATAGGAACACAAAAGATGTCAAATTAATCACACTCTTAAGCATGCTCAGTTCACTGCCGACAAAATAGGATACAGAAGAGTCACTCAGAGGTAGGCATCAATGTTCAAGGTTGATGGAAATTAACTGTCACTCATATGGGCTTTCACATTCCTCCACTATGACCCTGGTTAGGAGATAAGACTGCAACTTTTCTTCTGAATGTCCCAGTCAAACACTTGCAGAGAACATGACAAGGGAGTACAACTAGTGCAACTAGAACTCCTGAACATCCTCGTCCTTGTATGATCTGGCCCCTTGGACTACTCCAGCAGCTTCTGAAAATCTGTTGTTAAATTAAACGTGCAATTCCTCTAAAATAATTCTATATACCACTGCCTATCTCTTACAATACTCAGAAGCATTGCACAGGTTGTGTTAGGATTTGCTGCATCTTTATTTTACTGAGATTGATCTAGTTACAACAGAAGGATCTACTGGGTTTCTTCCCCAGCTCTACCCATTTTCTTCCATAACACACTAAAAATGCATTTAAATCCCTCCCGGAACAACCACTTTCCTGTTGACCAACAACAGCTACAAATCTCAGGGATACACTGCAAAAGGCTGCTCCCTCTACTCCAACCCAATCAATAATTCTTCAAGTTTAAGAGTGATCTTTCTAGAAAGTCACAAGCTGAGAGAACAAGCACTTACACCGCTGAGCTTCCGCTCGCTCCTTCTCCGCCTCAGCTTGAAGCTGCCCAAAGTTGCGGTTCCGCATCTCGGCCATCATGCGCTGAGCTTCGGCCAGCTCTTCGGAGGCATCCCCCAGGGGCAGGCTGTTACCTTCTCCGTTTGTGCCAGCTATCTGCTCCAAGAGTGCTGAAATAAAGCACTGTCAAAGTTAAAAACAGGATCTGCTCGAGCCTGTTCAAAATGCTCAAAACACCGGGCCAACATCTTTTCTGAGATGGATTTGCTTCATTAATGAGTTCAGGAATAGGCAGATCCATTTTGCATTAATTCTATTAAGATAAAAAGTGTCCCATGACACACAACCAGAGAGAGTAAGATAGCATTGGCCTTGAAATTTGTCCCAAATTACCAAGTTGTCAGCAATAATTTTAAGCTTCTAACTTTAAAGAGCCCATGATAACAACCCAGAACAAAGTTAGACTTAAGGCAGGATAGTCAAATTTGTTGCTCAAAATGTCTCTGTAGTGGAGCTTCTCTGTCCTTTTTCACTTCATAGGGAAAGTAGGATCCTAAACTAACGTTATATATTAGATTTCTAATAGGAAGAGTGAATTCTACAGCTGTGACTAAATTCTGATTTATGAAGTTGTTTAAGAAAACCTCTTATGCGTAATTAAGAATATTGTAAATAAGCTGAAAAGATGCTATAAAACAAAACATGAGTTAGAAATTTCTTTTTACCTTGTATATTTTTGACCACTACTTGTATTTGTGAAACCAAATCCTTTCCTTTCTGATGAGTTTGGCCAAAGTTGTTAAATAATCTCTCAGCTTCTTTGTAGTTCATTTCAGCCTAGTAAGGAAAAAACTGTTAGATTAAAAGTATCCAGATACAGCATGCTAATACATAGTCAGGAGATGTGTACTTTTAAATTGATTTGGTAAGTCACCTTTTCCTGGAGAGCATTTACATCACGATCTAGTTTACTGAAGTCTGTCTCCAACTCTTCTACCTTTGAACCTTGATTATGAACAACAGAACGGTAGTTGTTCAATAAGACCTGAAAAGGAAAGGAAAAAAAAAATCCAGTAAATCACCCACTGCACAACAGACAAAAAGCAAAAAATTCACTGGATTAAATCTTTACCCAAGGTAAATAAAAGCAGAATTACTGATAAGAAAACTGAACAATTCCTTCCCGAAACCTGGGGTTTTTATCTGTGAGTATAGCAACTGCTATTCCAACCAAAGAACATTTTTTTCAGAATGAAAGTTGGTAATGGCAAGTGGAATGTTTGGGGTTTTCAGTAATGTGGAGACATGAAGAGCTTGAAAAAGACATAGCTAGAGAGACACCTCAGAGGTGTAACTTCCAAGGTCAGCAGGCCTCAGAAAAAGCAGAGATACTAATTCTGTTTCAGAGCATGTCATGGAAACCTTTGCTACCTTCTAACAGGTGAAACCCAGTGCTGCCAGCATCTGGTATTTGGAATCCAAGGTTGATGTATGTCTTCTCACAACTGAAAAAACTGTGGCAAAGGTTCCTGGGTTCATTGCCTACCCACTTAATCTGAAATCCACTTTTCTGTTTCTGTGTGCCTACCTTTAAGTCCTTGATGCGTGTTTCCAGGTCTCTCATCTGCTCCAGGGTTTGGGTACTGGCATGGACGTTTTGCAGCTGAGACTTTATGAGCTGAAGCTCATCACCTATTGTGCTCAAATCCTTCAGCAGTGTAATCACACAGCTGTCACAGGCTGGAGAGAACAGTGGGAATCAATACATATTGTTGATATTTAACAGAGAGAATGTTTCACTGAACACATCAGTAATGGTGGAAAAGCTTTGAAGCTTGTCACCTGGTGCTGCCTGAAGAACAAAGACAACAACAAAGCCTGCAGCATTAAGGAAAGTGACTTAAGCTAGAAGTAAGGAGCAGGTTCCATTTACACCTCACTAGACAAGCACCTCTTTAATAATTTTTCCAAGTATTTGGTTGAATGTTTGCTTTTAAAACACTCATTATAGTATATTTCAGTCTTTTTTAAACTATGTCACCCTTAAAAGAGTCAGCAGTATGTATTCAGAGCTAGCTGAAAGTAATCCAAGTGCAGTTCTATTTTATCACTTACAGTCACAATCTTCATTGGGATCCACATCTTTTGGTTCATTATTGAAACACTCTGAAATCACAAGATTGTCATTAGTAACCCAAGTCTTTTTATGGAAATACTACTGCATTTTTTTCCTCACTTTTCATGTTTGGCAGCCATTAAAACATGATGCTGCCCTTTCATAAATCCATACCCACTGTGAATGAGCTGAAATGCTCAGAAGGCTTGAGCATGCCAGAACATTTAACTCCCACTAATGCCTTGCTGAAAGCAACACCTTTTCCATCCCTCAAAGGAAACCTACTGTAATCTCACAATATATGCTACTTGGACAGGAACAGGAGACCGTCTCACACCAAGTGTGCCAAAGGTATTGCTAGAACTTGCAATAGAATACCACCAGGATTGGAGACAAGATTATATTGTTGAAACACTTTACCCAGGACATAACTTCAAATCCCTTTTTCTACTTAATATCCAGGTTCAAACCACAGGTTCTGAATCCCCAAAGAATATCTCTACCCACAAGGAACAGAGAAATATTTACGGCCTTCCTTCATGCCTGTCACAGCTTGCAAGATTAAGGTACTAATCAAGCTTGAGAAAAATCTGCAGTGTGTGCACAGATGAAGGCACTGTACGTAAGACAAGGCATGGAGTTTGGACCACAGATGCAGCTTGTATATAACAAACATTGCCCTCAGACTTTCCAACAAGCCAGCACAGGTGACTTCCTGTCCAACACACTCTTTTGTTTGGTTTTTACAAACTCTGTTATTTCCAGGTGCATATGGAGTATTATCCTAGGATCCTAACTTCTAGGATGCAGGAGAGGAACTGGCTCCTAAAACCGCCATCATCATATAGGACAGGAATCTCCCTATCCTGATGCCCAAGTTCCTTTTACAGGCTTGGTCCCACTGCCAAGCTATCATCTCCTCTTGAAAATGAAAAGGGCTGTGCATCTTGGTCAAAGATTGAACCTGATGAACTTGGAAGTCTTTTCCAACCTTAATGATTCTATGTCTTTTACTCTAAAGGAAAAGGATGCACTCAGTATAGCCTGCTGCTGTCAACAGTCAACAACAGCTTGCAACTTGTGAGAGGATACAGTGATAAAATTGGACCTGAACTTTACCAGCAGCATGAAACAGCCTGGAACAAACTGCCTAGCTGTGCCATTTCCTTTGGCACTAGCACATTAAGTCATCAGGAAGTTAAACGGGATTGGTAGTGATTGCTGCTGCCAAAAGGAGACACATCATAAAGAATGTATTTTTAAGAAAACAAAGAAAAATTCCTCTGAAATTCAAACAGTTCTGCTGTTGTGTAGTTCAGCTAATAGCAGGCACATTTCAGCTGTCACTGTGAAGTAGCAATTAAATAGAACTATTATTACAATGTGTGCACCAACAACATCAGCCAAGAAATGGTGAAGTGCTGGCCAAGCACCAGACAACATGCAAAAGGAACCTGCAAGAAGAAGTCTTGCCAATGATCACAGAGGGGTTTATTCCCAATGCAGAGAAAGAGATGGCTGATCAGGATGTGTAGTTGGAGGAAAACAAACTGGCTTGTTGAATATTGTCCTATGGGGATTAGTTGGTCCTAGCAAACTCTTACTTCAAAAAAGAAAGGAATGATTAAACACCAAACACTGCTTGGATTTGTTCCATACAAGGTATAATAGAGATGTATTACTTCAATGATGAAATATGAAATGAGAACAAGCTATTGAAAAATTGCACCAGCTGCCAACAGCACTTAACATCATTTGCTGTTTTTCTAATTTCTGTGAATGGGTTCCTTGCAGTTACTAGACTACAGCATGAACAGCAGTGCAGAGAAATGAAGAGTATTAAAATATTTGGAGTTATTAGTTGGAAATTTCACTAACATATGAGGAAGAAAATCTGCCTACAGGGAAGGAAAAGTGAAATTGTATTGGTGAATGAAAATATGGGAGAATCAAGGACATTTCAGGAGCAGGCCTCCATATTTCTGAAAATAAAGGAGTATCCCAAGGGACTGAGGTGAATCAAGGTAAAGACACTCTGAGGAATGTAAGATCAGACCCTTTACTTCTAATAGAATTCTAATAGATAAAGCAAACATATGCCCATTGCATTATGTAAGAGCTTACTAGTAGTGAAGTACACGTGTGCCTGATTCTGGGAAATCATGGATGTTTTAGCTAGAAAAGCAGTGTAGCAGGATTTATAAAGAGCCTCCTGTGGTTCTAACTTTCACTGTAAATGCAGACAGCCTGGATACCTAAGACAACAGTGCCTGATGCAGACTGAAGATTTCACTAAACTGTGCCAAATACATTTTAAATAGGCATATTGAGGATGCTCAGTTTCCTAAATCCATAACACAGACTGGCAGGATATGATTTAACCCTGTCAGTAAAGGAACCATGATATATTAAAAAAACAGTGCCACAAAACAAAACCAAAATAAAATCAGCAGTATTTATGAGGGGAAATACAGGACAAAACCATTTAGAAAGGTAAACCTGAGGACTCAGGGCAGCCCTTCTATTACCATGGTGTTGCGTTTTAGGAAATCTTACATTTTGTAAAAAATTATCTACATTTCTTGTAAGTCTAGACCCTTCCTTCAATTCAGCTTATCCAAGTACCTTCCTTCTTTGCTTCCCAAAGAGAAAACAATGCTCCCTTCCATTCAGAACAATGCTCACTTCACAGGCCCTCACATACCTCCAGTCAGGTGGTCACAACTAGCCAGCTGTCCATTATTATTGCAGTTACATTTCTGACAGAAGCCTCCATATTTTTGTGGATTTCCAAAATATCCAGTAGCACAGCTAGATAAAGAGATATAAGTAATTTTTATTAGATAGTTGAAGCTGATTTTGTGAAATGTACTTTCCTTTGAGATAAAAACCCAGTTATTCTCCTGAAGAAACTTTCAAGAACTTTTGATTTCATGTCTTGTCTTAGACAGAAATAATATATTTTTGGTTTACAGTATCTTCTGCACTATGCTAAAAATATCCTTGTGAGCACTGCAGAATTTTTTCTAAAAATAGAAGAACTCCCACAGTGCTCTTGCAGGAATAATTCACTTACTCTGACAAAAACTCACAATGCACAATGATACACACATACATAGAGAATTTGACATGGCTTAACCAAGCAAACCATACCATTCTGGCCTGTGATCCCACCAGAAAACACATACTAAGGGGGAATCACACTGCATCCATGGCTGAGATTTCAAACAGCAACAGCACTGAATGACATCATCACCCTTCTGCTGTGTGACACCCCCTCTTGCCTCCTGCCAGCAAAGCAGTCTGTGTGACTGATCTCTAAATATTTTAAAGGTAAATTTTGTTCAAACTGGATAGCTAACATTCCTAGAAGTCACTCTGTGGTAAGACCTATAAGGGTGATAACAGAGGATCAAAGGGTCAAGATGAGCAGCCTAGGTACAGCTACACCTGGAAGAGAAAATACCTATAACCCTCAGAACAGACAGGGTCAAAGGCACCAGTCTCAAAGGACAAGACCACGTCCTACTGCAGATCCTGTCTTCAGATGCAACATCATGACTCATTAGCTTCAAATTTCCAAACCAGACAACACCACTCCATTACACTTCACTTCTCTCTGGATTTGAAACTCAGTGAAATTGGTTCCTCTGTCTGCCGGAAACTGCCATGCTGTTCCTCCCTTTCTCTGCCAAACTTCTGCAATGTTCCAGCAAAAGAGATGGCTTCAACCTGGTGTGTGTAAGCTCCAGCTATGGAGCACCAGAATGATTTGGGATGAAGGGTATGGTGCTAAATGTTACATGATTTCTGTCAGATAAGACCATTGAGACACCATTGTGTACCCTGGAGGAAACGGGAAAATGTTTTTAACTTGAAAAGGGGTGAAATAAGTGGGAGTCATTATTACCAGAGTGCAGGATGAGGCAAGGCATAGGGTACTTAAGCAAAGAGGCAGACACCTCTTTTCAATAAAAATGGTGCAGTCAGTAATCTGTGGAGAATTGCTTACATTTCCCCAGGGAGAATTGGGTTTGTGACTGGAATTACACCACAGCACCACTCTTTAGCAGCTGTTCATATAAATAGCTACTCCTTATGTACATGCAGACTGTGCATAGGTGCATGTCCAGATGTCCACATGTGTCTCTCCCAATACAGACATCCCTCCTTTTATTGTGTCTCTCAAAACTTTTGGTTTGAGAAACAGGTTACTCACCGTTCACAACGAGCTCCAGTGTAGCCTTCTTTGCAGAGACACTGGATTTCTTCACCATTTGCCACACAGCCAGTTGCAAATCTTTGAGAAGAAGCAAAAATTTATTGTGAGCACATGACCAAATAGGTTTTACACTCTAGAGGTTCAGTTTAATGACTTTCAGATTAAAAAGTTTTTACAACACCAAATTACTTCTCAGCTAATATAAATGCCTCTAGATAATTTTGTTTCTTGGGGAGTAGTTTCTTATCCTTTGAAGTTTCATATTTTTTTGAGCAGATCATTTCCTTGGACTCAAAAAATTACAATTTCCTGTCCCTGTGGACTGTGTATAATAGTTCACTACCCAAAGGGATACCTAAAATAAACCTCAATACTGATGTCATAAAACACGTCTGGGTAGCTATTTTATCTTAGTAGGCAAGAATCAATAGCTTGTGCTAGACAACATTTCCTCATGTTTGTATATCTCTTCTCTTCCCTTTTTTTTTAATGGATGAAAACATTAAAGGATATTTTTATGTAGCTAATGCTATTTAGGGGTTTGTTATCCAAGGCAAAGTAGAGTTGTGTGCAATTTTTGAGATCTCAAGGATCTGGTTAACACAATGAACGTTTTTCTCTGCTCTTTCAAGCAGATTTATCTAGATTCAAAGTTCATGTTTGTGAAAGAGAAGGCAGGAGGTGAAGCAAGGCCATGATTTCTATTTTAATTTTTTAATCTATGAACAGTTAGATAAAGCAAGTCCATGTATCAAAGACAGAGGTCTGCACTAAGAATTACTGGAATTTGACGAGATGGAAAATTGTCTACTCCAGTAATGCCAGGTGGGGTGCATTTCCTATGTCAGAAATTATATTCACCACTCTAATCTGCAGTTATGAAACTGCACAGGTTTATGGTCTCCCTAGATATTTCAGAACTCTGAAAGCAAATGATGACAAAAAACATGTTCAGTCAGCCTCAGGCAAGCACCTGCAGAAGAGGCTGTCAAAACCATATCTATCAGAGAGTTCTCTGATAAATGATAAACCTGTCTATTGTCTGATGGTGTAAATCTCTTATTTAAAGGTTACGTAGTGCATGCTAATGCACCTGGCAAATACCTGCTGCCTTTAGCAATTTATAGCTTAGGGTTTGGTTTTTTTAAATTTGATTTTATTTACCACATTTCAAAACGGACCAATGATGACAATCTGGCTAAACATACCATGCATTTAAAATGCATTTAACTGCCAAATTTTAAAAGCCTGGCAACTTTATTAGATCCAAGGAACTTTCACTTTTTCACTTTTCATCTCAGTATGTTTGCACTTCAAACAGAACTTTCAGAGGAAAAGCAACCATAGTCTTTTAGACGTCTAGATATATGCTTAAGACCTTAAATGTTTTTATATTATTTTTGCATCTTAATATTTTTTCTGAATTCCTATGAAAGGCTTGTTTCACTGTTTTCCCTTATCTCCTAGTTAGAGGAATGGTGTTTACCATCTTACATTCCAGTAGAAAAGAAAGGTGATGGATATGCCCGGTAAGGGAAAAGACCTCAGTCATATATTTCTCACTATGAAGGAAATATTGATGGTTTTGAAAAGAAGCCTTCTTCTACTGTCTGGGGCTCCCCAAGACTATGAGCAGTGTGCCTCTGAAGTTCAGGATCTGAATGAGAATTGGAATACTCAGCTTATTAAAAAAGGCAATACTGTGAGACAGACCACCAAGCTCTCAACATGAAAACAGAGAAGAAGATCATTATATTCCTATGGTAGCAGAGTTTGGGCTTTGGGATTTTTTTTTCTCCTTTTTTTTTATTTTTTTTTTTTAATTTTTCTTCTTATGTCCCCTGCTTGGCTCTTACAAGATTTTATTGTACCTGTTTGTATATGGGCAAGGGCATTCCCGGCAGGAACCTTGAGTGGCATCTCCAAAATAACCACCTTTACAGTGCTCACATTTGTCCCCAGCAGTATTATACTGACAGTCCTTGGAAAGGAAACAAGCAAGACATTTAGCAGTGCTTTATCACTCAATATGGGTTTACTATTATTTTAAAAAATACAGCCTATTTACTCAGAGAATATGTTCTTTTTCTTCCACATAATCAAGCATTTATTGCCAAAACTGCCTTCACAATCAGGGTAGAACAGTTTCAGCCAATTTTCTAACTTTACAAAGCACAATTTCCTCCATCTTGTGGAAAAACAATAGATAAATAAGTTGAATTCAACATATTTTTAAAGAAACTCAACCAGATGCATAGTTTGTTGAGCAAACTGAGCATTCCATTAATGGTCTCTCTCTGTCTTCATATTACAATTAAAAATCACTACATTTTTATAAAACTTTAAATTTTGCATCTTAACACTACTTAAAAGGCAGATACAATCTAAAAGCACTCAATCAATTGAGCCCAAGTACATTGCTTTAAAAATCTCATTAAATAAATACAAAAATTATTTCTCTTAGTAGATTCAGACCAGAATTGAGTTTCATGTAGTTTCTCCACTGTGTGTGTTACTTATATTTTTCTGTAGTAACTGGAATAAATAATAGAAAGCAAAAGCTAAGAATACAATTGAAACTGATGCAGCTGAGCTCCCTTTTCCATGATAAAATTGTTGGGAATTGTATCTTGGTTTAGAAACATTTTTAATTCTAGTGCTGTCTAACTGTCATACATTTATATTTTATGGGTACAGAATGAGGAAGTTGCCTTTGCATTACCTAAAGCGTTGCTAATTAAAAATAGAAGTTGTTCAAATACATAAGCAGCATAAAAATAGGAAATAAAAACCAGCCATAAGGAAAATTCCAAATGACTAACAGTCAAGAGGCATTCACACTCCCAAGTTCTGCTACTTGTCTTCTGTGCAACAGACTGATCAAATGCCCCACAGAGCTGAAGGCTTACTAACAGAGCAAAAGATGGAAAAAAGAAAGCGGGAAATCAGCTGGAAGCAGCCACTGAGCAAACTGTGCTGCCATTTCAGGCACCTTGATGGCTAAGGCCTATGTTTGAAGACCCTACAACCATGTCTGGCAGAAGACGGGCATTTTTCCCTACAAACGAGAAATAGTTCTGTTTCTCCCATCTCCTCTAAAACTCCATCATCTTTCATAGTTCTTCACACCAGATTCCCTCAAACATGAGCTCTTCCCTCAGGTGGTAACTCCTACTTTGTTTTCATTTTGGTTAAAAATCTAAATCTGTGCCTCACTGATAACAGGTTCTGGGAAAAACAGGAGAAGCTCCGGTGCCCATATGAGCCATTTCACATGAAGTTAAACACCAAGTATCACAAAGGCACTATGTTTGCAAAAGAAACCATTTTAAAATGTGGCCTCTATAAAAGCTGGTGCATATGTTCCTGCAAAAACCTAATGGAAAATTCAGACTGTTTCTGAAAAATTACTGTCAATTTTTATAATCTTGAATAATAAATTCAACTGCAGAAAGAGTAAAAGAGATGTATTTAAAATATATGTGCTGGTTTCATCTTAGAGCAACTTCCTCCCACCCCTACAAGTTTATCTCCTGGCTTTTTGTTTTGCTCACTCTCTCTATAGAAACTGAAGCAATTCTGTAATTGCAAAGGAAATTTCAGCTGTTTCACATATAAGCCACCCTAAATGTGCCATGCTGCTCCTCTAGCTACATGGCATATAAGGGTTGGAGCTCCCTACACACAGTGCAATGAAGCCAGAGCAGAAACCCCCTCATGGTCTTCCTTCAAGTTTTACAGGGCCACAGATACCCCTAGAGCCACAGCATCTCTAAACCATCAAGTACTGCAAACGCTAAAGAAAAACTTCCATCTGACTCCATATGCACCCAAATATGGTAGAAGGCAGCCAGAGTGTGTCAGGGCCACAGCAGAACCACCGAGGTTACATCACACCCATGGGGCTCCGTGACAAGAAGCAACATGCCACGGGGTGAGCAAGTCTCAGCACCATGCTGCTGCTGAGGGAATGTGCCTTCCAGGAGGAAGGGCAGGGACCACAAGGACACAAAGCCTGATTAATGGCAGAGAAATGCTTTTTCCCTTCACATAAGAACCAAGGTCTTCAGTCTTCTCCACCTCCTCCTGCCCTCCATTGTTCCCTGCTTCCAGCAGCATGGCAGTGCGCTCCTCTCCTTTCACCAGCGGGAGAGCGACTGCCTGAGCCAGGGAGGGCTGTGCTGCTGCACAGGGGAAGGAGCCAGCCTGGGCTTAGCCTTCCTCACAAAGTCACCTCTGGAGGCTGTCACTGGAGAGGCACTGACAAATGTAGGTACTTGGGTCTGGGGCTCCAGGTGAGGAGCAGGAAGCCCAGCAAACAAGCTTTGCACTTTGGATGTGGAACTTGATGGCTCCACAGTGGGAAGCCTCCTTGTCTTCTCTGCACCATGTCAGGTTTTTGTCCCACGGCTCCTCTACAGAGAGACAAACTTGGTCATCGTTAGGCAGAAGTTCATGATGGAAATAAAGGCCCTCAGGGCCTTCATTTTTCACCAGATTATTCTGGATGACTTTGCTTGCCCATGACCAAGGGCTGATTTAGCTCTACTTATCTGGAAGTTAATCCAGCTGTGAGGAGGACAGGATAAAGAAAAACTTAGATCACACACTTCATGAGGTGAAAGTAAAATTTGCCTTTGTAATTCTAATCTGAAGTGAAACTTCCTGATCTTTCTTGCTGTGCTGCAGTACTTTCCTGTCACGGCCTGCCCTGCCCCTCCAAAGCAGCAGCCTGTAAGTCATCTCCCAGAATGTGCTGAATTGGTTTATAGTTTCCATTAAAGCAACACAGTTGGTTGAAACAAAGTCGGGGAGAGTGACATAACGCGCAGGAATGCACCGCAGGCAGAATGGATGCACCAAGAACAAGGGGAAAGCAACAGAAAAGACAGACCATGAAAGATGTTGGCAAGGTACTTGTTTATACAGTAAATGAGAAATTAGTGAAAAGTTTTTAAGGGGGAATTTTTCAGGACAAACTATTTGAAGAAGCATCATGAAGAAGCACAGTCAGCCAAGTGTCACACTTCCATTTCTGAGGACTGATCCACTCCCATGGGCTGCTTTGGGTTTAACACAGTGTGCCAGGGAGCAAAATTTACCCCACCGTATCTTCTGTAACAGCTGAAATCTTCTAATTAATCTAATTTCTATTACTTGTATTTCATCTTATTTAATTCAGTATTTTTTAACCCATCTAGCTGTAGACTATGATTAGTGGAGACGCACTGAAGCTGATTAAACAAGATTCTGCAAAGCCTATGCTATGCACTAATGTGCTGTTTGTCATCATTATACAAACATATCCTAGTACATCTGTATAAAGCTCAGGACTGCATATGTCAGGATGAGACCCATGTTTATTATTAATAACTACAAACGTTTCCTTATGTACAAGTTTGGTGACTTTTTGTAACCAGGAGCTAACAAAAAATACAGGGGAAAGAAAAAAATGAAGACAAGGACACAAATTATTCCAATCAGCCACGGTTACATTAAATGTACATTTAAGTGTATGCATCTTATGCTCATTAACAATATAAAATTTAGAGAATGAGACATACAAGGATTGTTCTTACTTGCTTGGAATTTAACAATACTATATGGTCTATACTGCAGTAAGATAAATGTTTTTTTTCTCCTTTTCTTCCCATTAATTTACTGAATGTTACTAATTACTTACAATACATTTTCCAGTACCATCTTGACATCTATTTGAATTTCCATTGCAGTTGCAGGGCACACAGCGTCCAGCAAATAATCCTTTATTCTCACGATAAAATCCAGTGCTGCACTCCTGGACAGCAAGAAGAAAGAAAAAAAATTGGTGAGCATTGGTAGAAAGTTTTACATGTTACAGGAGGTGTATTTTGAAAATGTTTGCCACTTCCAAGGAGTAGTGAAGGCA
The DNA here is from genome assembly GCA_013400435.1 of Pycnonotus jocosus. Classification (NCBI taxonomy): domain Eukaryota; kingdom Metazoa; phylum Chordata; class Aves; order Passeriformes; family Pycnonotidae; genus Pycnonotus; species Pycnonotus jocosus. The sequence continues at coordinate 134,566 of VWYP01017932.1, read as the reverse complement.
TGAATTTCTTTTCAAGCTCTCCTAAGCTCATAATGTTGTTTAAATTTTTTAATGCAGTAAATAACAATTAATGGAGCTGATGAAGTTTCATCTGAACCCTGTGCTTTAAATACTTTGGCAGTGATGATTTAATCATTTTGACTCTAACCTCAGAGAAAAACACATTTCCTGTGGCTGTGTACAAAGGTGTAAAATATGATTTCTAAACCACAGAAAAATATTTGAGTATGAGAACACTATAGTGTGAATCTAAAGAAGAGCATCTGGAAATCTCACATACTAATTAGTGGTTATATCTTGATAATAATTTCACTACAGTGTATTCCTTGGAAACAATTCTGGATACCTTTTACACACATTCATCACGACTTCCAGAGTTTAGTCTACCAAGAGCTAAAGCCACACCTAGACATAGCTAGGTGATGTAACAAAACATACAGTGGTCTAATTTCTAAGTACAGGCTTGCCCTGGAGACAGGGGAAGCATGAGAAGAATGTTCCAACTACTGAGGCACAGGAGCAGGAGCACAGCCTGTCAGATCACAGTTGGATTTAAACAGGGAGCTGAACCAGAGAGACATTCTAAATGAAGCAAGAGACATCAAGTTTGTTTGCCTACAGCAGGGAGGTAGTAACTAATATGTTAAAACCAGGTCCTTGCTTGGCATGAGCATGAAAATCACAACGAATTCCTCCTGGGCAGGAAGCCCATCTGCATACAGATCAAAAATTCATGCCCACCTTCTCCTGGAATACTCTGGGCACACCAACCACACTAAAAATGGCTGGACATCAGTCTGCCATTTCCATTCTGCAGCTCTTTTCCCCTAGGAGTCAAGCTGGTGTGGTGCAAAGAAGACCAAAGGCTTATGGAAGTGGGGATAAAGCCGTGCTCCCCACGAAGCCAGCACCTCCCAGGTTCCTGCCTCCAGCAATGTTCTTGTGAGCTGTACCTATCCCTTGCCTCTGCCTCACGGGCAGGGGCTGGCCCCAACAACATGCAGAAAACAAGCAACAGTTGAACTCTAAAGCCATAAATCTTTTCTCATAGTAAGTGCACCACCAAGACTGATAGAAGCGATCTGAAGAGAAAAGGGTCTGTAGGATTGTGTCACAAATCACATTCCAGTGGTTAGAGGTATAAGAATTTATGCAGAGGCAGGATTAACCACAGAATTTTTCAATGATAGAACTACCACAGAGGGAAAAATACTCATCTCTCACAAAGCAGATTCCAAAAGGAATACTGAATTACTGTTGTTGAAACAACAATCACTACTGGCACCTTTGGCTTCTCTACATGCAGGATAATAGGAAAAAAAAAAAAAGTATGCAGAATACTAATACTATCAACAGCTTTGAATACTGACTTCAGTGTGAGCAAGGATTAAATTTAGAATAGACAGCTAAAGTTTTTCAGACACATTTTTTAAAGGGTGAATATTTTCCCTGAACAACAGGGAGCCAATATACATAGCTTCAGAACAAACCAGGGCCTGAAATATATTAAACAGCATGACTAAGTAAAATACATGCTCTAATGCATATACATTTTATTTACTTGAAATCTCTTTTTGGAGAGAAAAATGAATCAGACATTTTAAAAATACACCTAATTGCTTTTAGAAAAAAAAAATCTGTACAGCCTTTTGTTTTTCTATTTATGCTATATTTAAAACACATTTGGAGTACGTGGGCACTCTGTTTTTGAAGCAGCATTTGTGATTCCACACAAATGATGAATTGATTCCACATGAAGATAAAGCTCTAGGCACTTTCAAGTGCTTTTTAGGATCATTGTTTTCAAGTAAATAGCAATTTGAAAGAAACCTCTTGTACACACTTTTGTTAGTAAAGCACTTTGAGACAAAAGATTACCCTTCTCATTACTTCTGTAATAAGTAATACAGAAGTTGTTACCAAATTAGTTCATTTTAAAACCAAGTGAAAGAAGGAAGCAAGCAAGGAAGAAAAAAATAGCAAATTACCTCTCTTGGATAAAAATCCATTTGAACTTGTTGCCACTGACTCCTCTCCTGAAGGTGGGGATTGGAGAGCTTCTGCTGTATACCATGTGCTAGACAATGCCCAAGGGACACTACAGTGACAACCAGCCATCCTACATTTCTTGGCCTCTGTGCTTGGGCCATCATTTTACTTTGGCTCCCCTGTGAACATTCACTGCTCTCCCTTCGGTTCCTTCTCTCCCTTCTCTCACTCTTCCTTCTCTTATTACGCCCCCTTTTTCTCCAGCTTCTGACTCAGATTAATGAGGTTCTGTGCCGTGATGGGCCCCACCTTTAAACTTTATCCGTGAGTCAAGTCGCTCAGCACACAGTACCGCTCCTGAGGTTAACAAGTAACTCCGCAGTTCCTGGAGCTCAATATATACCTAAGTCAGGGTGTGGCAGGCATCACCTCCTCCCCACCTAAGGCAGCCAGACAGAGCTGGGTGATTAGAGCACTAAATCACTGCCTGAGTAATGCTGCATAAACATACAGGGCTTACGAACTTCCCCATGAGTGTCTTGGTCGCTTCCTTTGCCTTTGTATTTTCACCAGGTTACACAAAACCCCCCCCCCAACAGCTTAGTTTAACCAAGGCAGTATGTTGAAAGCAATGGGATGGCAGCAGAATTTTCAGTCAATGTTCATCAATTTGTGTTTGGCACAGAGCAACAGAAGTGTGAAAAAATAAAAAATACTTCCAAAATGGCTATTCTGCAGATGATGAATTAGCTGTCCTGAGCAGTGGATGCACACACGAAATGTAAGCCAGCCATACATGGCTTTGTTCAGTCTCTCTGCAGCTGCTCCAGCCTAGATATTATTAATTCATTCTCAATTCAAAAAGCTCTTGCAAGGTTAGTACAGCAATTGCTATTTTATGGTAATGCTCAACCGTTTTCTGAGAGTAATTCCTCATATTTTGTGCACTTTGTACACTGCTTATCTCTCTGGTGCTTTATTCTACTGCATTGGGTACTTATACACGGCAACAGCCAAGCTCTAAGCGAAGGAAAGTGACAATCAAAAGAATTACAGCTACAGGAACTGCACCAGGGACAGGATATACAGCTGTATTGCCCGTTTTCAGGTAATAGTATTACTGTGCAAAGCCTGCACTCTTTAATAAATATCTCTAAATATCTTTAGCAACTATGTTAATTTCAGATTTCACATGTTTTTCTACACAAATATCCTGAATTATCCTGAATTATCTGGATTCAGGCTACTTCCCTTGGACCCTGTTTAAGTAAGAAACACGAAGATTGTTCTCTACTGTGTATGGTCTCACAGCCTTATATTAAATCAATTCTGACCTTCTCTCCATTAAAGTAAGAAATTATTCAGCGTCTCAGAGGGCATCACAGAGGAATCATTCATTATAGTGCCTTACATATGCAAGATTACATTTGCGGCTCCATAAAAGCAATCACAAGTAGAATAACCCCACAGTGCTTCTTAGAGGGTGAAAGCACTTGAGCCATTGAAAGTGCACAGGCTTAGTGGAAGCACTCTTAATTAACAACCATCCTGCTCCTCTAACTCCAGTATGTATAGCTGCAGGCAGGAGACAGAAGATAATAGCACAGTATGGAGGAGAACGTTTCCTACCTGGCATGAGTCACCGGCGTACTGGGGCGGGCAGGCGCACGTCTCCACAGCGTGCGCGATGCTGCCGCTGCCCTGGCTGGTGGCTTCCTCCAGCCCGACCTCCCCCAGCGTCAGGCGCTGGGTCTCCGTGAAGTAAAGGGCCCGGATGTGCAAGCCCTCCAGCCTGGACAGGATTGTCATCAGCTCTTCTCGGGATACCAGCCTACCGCTTCTGGCGTGTCTGAAGTTGCCCTGCACATTAACGGGTACAAAATGAGCACAACGCTGCAGCTGCTTAAGAAGAGTAGCTTCAAAGAAGACCAGAGGACAGAAAAAGGGAGAAAACGCTCATGGAACAGACTTGTCTAGTGCCAACTGGTGTGGTGTTGGAACTTTGGTTAGTAAAATGCAACAGTGTGGAGTAATAGAGTCCAGGAGAGTAGACACAGGATGGGTGGGAAAAAGAATATTGAGCATAAAGAAAGGATGTAGCTTTGACTGTGCCAGGTAAGTATGGCTCTGAGGTACTGGAAAGTGAAGAAGCCTGTAGGTTCTTCTTCAATCATCCAAATTTCATTGAGATACCACCAACCAAACCATAAAAACGTGAAGGAAAATGCTTCTATTTTTAAGAGTAAGTGAAGTCCTTGAAACCCAACCTTTCAGGGTTTTCTCGCTGCTAATAAACATAGCATTGTTGAAAACGGAACTTGGCTTGAAGAAACATCTTTTTTGCCTGCATATGAATAAATAACCCAGTTCAACCTTCTGAGCACAGGTTCAAGGCAGGAATAACCTCTGCTGCATTCACTTACCTGAATGTTGGACATCCCATTCTAAACTTCACCAAGGAAAACAGATAACAATTCATTCCATCCCTATTAAGTAAAGTCTGTGGGCTGCAGTGAATCATCTTCTATTGAGGACTGATTCAGCATTACTCCACCGGCCCTGGAGGGAGTGCTAAGGGCTACAATGGACAAGATGCCCAACCCAGAGGTGTTAAAATTAGGTGTCATGAACCAGAACCCTGGTTCAATGTGGCAGTAAAGAGAGAGAAAAAAAGTTCTTAATATTTCAGTGTTTAAGTTTATATTCATCACTGTTACCAAATATTTGGTATTTCTGCACATATTCTGAATGTGTGTACTTTTATGTGACTCTGGCAGGAAAAGAGAAGGCCATTCCTTTTTCAGTTCTTACCTCAACCAGCTGCACTCGGCCATAATATTGACGATCAGGCAGTGGGTTGTTGGGATCCATATAAACAACTTCCATTTGTTGGCCCTGTGTGAGAATGAGGGTATAACATTGCTGTTTCACTTTGCTGTTACACTAGCAAAGTGTTCAGATGCAATAAAATGTGGTGAAGCACGTTAATCCTGTTATTTGGGGGATCAAAACAAACTAATACTAGGAAAACTGTATGTGCTCTGCTGCCAGGAAGGTTTTCACTGCTTTTGCCTATTAACAACCTTGTTTTCAAGTAAAACACCAAGAGAATCAAATTAATGCTGATCAACTTTCACAGGAACTAGTTATTACTTCAGAATAAAAACAGTTTTGCATTTTGAAACACTCTCCTTTGCTTCCTGGTGTACCAGTAACTATGAGTATCATGGTAATAGTTTATGGTACATTTCCCAATAAGAATTCTAGAACATGGAATTAGTATTTCTGATGGTGTGAGGAAATAAAACATCTCCTTGAAAATTTCAATAAACAGTTAAAGATTTCAATTTTGGCTCTAAAGTGGTTAAATTAAAAAACTGTCAACCTAAATGGCATTTTTATTTCAGTCCTTTGAAGCCTTATAATTATGCTTAGTTTTATGCTGAAAAAAATCTCACAGAAAATGAGATTAATTACAAACGAAATCCAGGGCATCTTTTGCAGAGATAAGGCCATACTTGTTGACAAGTGTGCAATGCATTAATTAATTTTTTCCCACAGACATATTCTACAGAGAAAATCCTGTTTTGTCTTTTTACTAGCTCTCAAATCAGTAATGCTTAATAATATGTTACTTTGGCAACAGAGACAGATGTGTTGATGGCTCTGAGCAAATGCAGTAAAATCACTTTTAGAGAAATAGTTAATGGTTTTAATAGTTAAGTTAATGTTTTAATAGTTAAGTACACTATAAGAGCAAAATCTGCCATAGTTGTTAAGTAACATAAAAATCATGGTATTTGTATTGTTTGTAAGAAAAAATACTATTTTAAAGCTTACTGTTAGTTGTATATCGGGTTTCTTATCCAGAAGAACCATGCCCTCACTAGGTAAGCCAAAAGATTTCACTTGGTAACTCAGGAAGCCACCATATGAAGAAAGCTGTAATAAAATGCACAAGACCAGAGATACTTTATTGAACTATAGCTTGATATTAACGTAAATTCTTATTCAATTTATCTCATCTTCCAGCACTATAAATTACACATTCACTCTTTGTAAATGCTGGTCAATCAAACCACCCTGTATAAATACATTCTTTTAAAAAATGTAAGAAAATTCAAATTATAATTGATTTCCTATTTAAAAAGTTTCAGAACTGCACCATTTGAGAGGCTGTTAAATAACTTATTTTTCAGGTTGTTTTTTCTATAGGACACTATTGGTGTTACAAACTAACCTTTGTTTTCTGTATGTACAGTATTTATTTTCTATAGTCAAGAGTGGTCTATTAAACAGAATGTTAAAATATAAAAGAAAATGGGGACAACATGATCCAAATTTCTCAATAACTCTTAGTTTCTATACTGCAATACATTTTACATGTGATTCCCTTCTAACTTTGTAAACAACAGGCAGAGAAAAGAAAGAAAATAAACTCTGCTAAATATAAATGTTCCAGTGGAACCAGTTAAAAGGTTTCAGATAATGGAAAACAGTATTTATACCCTCATCATAATGAAAAATACTTGAAGTGATCTTGTTCATATTTTCAAAAAGAGATGCTATCACTGAAAGCAGACCAAACCCTGACATTTTCAAAACACAATACCATGAATAACTGGTAAATTTATGAACTTGTAAACTTACAGCTAGATAGCATTTTCGTGGGACTTCCATTACTGTAGTATTGCCTGTGCTAAAATATACACTGATACACAGCATACAGCAAAAGTAGGGCCCAAATTAGAACTATTTTATTTGCACTGCTGTCATTGTAAATAACAGTAAGTAACGTCAGGCCTAGGTAGATACTGTGACATGCAACATAAAACTCATAGCACTGCTCTTAATAGCTGTGTTTAAAAAGGGGTTATTGCCTGCTTTATATCTTGTTATGGAACAACAGAAGTACTTTTGGTTTAACACTGCAGGTGATAACATATGCTTTAACACAAAATTTCTTTCAAAAATAATTTGTAGGCACTGAAACAAGAACCTTTACAACATCAACAAAAAGCACCCTAACTAAATGTACCGTTCACCTGAGATATGTATATATAGCTTTGAGCATAGGAGAGCAGGAGGAAAAATACTGCTCTAGTCTTTAAAATGAGGACTAGGAGAAACTTCAAAAGTTGTACCATCTTTCATGCCTTGGTGTCTACACCATTTGTTTTCTTGTGTTTGTCAGTAGGATTCCATCTGAAAAGCCTGCGTGTCCTGCAACTGGCTGGTAAGTATTGGCACTGCCAGGGTTCCAAACAGGGAGAACCTGGGGCTCTGGGCCTGCAAGTCACCATTAGCAAAGTCCCCTGGCTGGTGTGATCTTCAGGCTGAGGTGCTGATGGCATTAATTGTGAGCAAAGGCTGCTCCCATGCCCAGGTTGACAGAGCAGCGAGCAGCCTGAAGAACACAAAGGGTAGAAAACCAGTTGATGCTCTTCCCAAGCAACATATCAAAAGCAAAAGATTGGGGATTTTTTAAGTGCCACTGAGCACATAACCACCTTTTATTCTTTTGGAAATCTGCCCAGGACACACTCTAGAGAATCTAAAGAATTCACAAGCCCCATGCGTTCTGGGTTTCAGAGCAGCCACATTGGCAAATTCTACATGTTCTGGGCTTCAGAAAAGCAGCTGAAGGCACCAGCTGCTTGAGACATTTGAGCCATTTGAGCCATTGAGCTCTTGATCATGCTGTTCACATTAAGACCTGTCTGGCACCAAGCAATAGGATTAATTCTGCATTATTGGTTAATTTCAAAACTGTCCTCAGGAGTAAAATGTTGTGATTCCTGGCATGACAGGTAAGAGAGACAAGTGAAGAGAGAGAAACTTATCTAAGAAAAACAGTGAGACTCTTCATCAATGATACTGGTAAAAAATGATTACATGTTACTAAAACAGAAGAGTTAGGTGGCATTTACCTTCTCTCCCAGGTAGGATGGTGGTGCTTTCCAGTACAAACTATGCACAGAAGCTGGCAATTCTTGAACATCAGCCACCACACTGTTACTGACTGGATTGAAAGTGACTGGAATGTCCATATTTTCATCTACTGCCTCCAAGCGCCAGTTCCTCATATCCACAAACTAATGAAAAACACATAAAGGAAACAAAAGTTTTCGTCATTCTTTATTAAAACTTTACCAGCACCAAATAAGAAAAAGAAATTGTTTATCCTCTGTAATTCCCTTAGCATGAGGTCCAACCCCTTCAGAGCCAGCCTAAAGTCTTTGAACAATGGATATTTCATGGACCTCAAAAGAGAGTGAAAATGTGAAGATGTGCCAAAGCTACTTGGGATGCAGGCATTTGGTTTGGTTTGTCACCTGGAAACTAAATTCTATCTTCAGTCACAGGAAGACACAGCCTTCTGGGGTGATTAGCAATTGTGCACACAAACCCAAGGATATAATATGGAGATGCTTTTTAAAATCCATTCCAAAATCAAACCCAGGGCACTAACCTCAAAGAAAGAGTTTGGAACAGGTTAACTGGGGACATGGCATGATACTTTGGAGAGGCAGGTAATGCAGCCTAATATTCTGCCTCTTTAATGCACATTTTATGTTTAGGGCTGTTCTTTCATGGAAGACCATGGCTCTTTTTTTAATCATGATGCTAGAGGAAAGAGAGGATAATGTGTATGATGTACCAGAACAGTTCTGGGTTCTGGCAGATTGCCCTTGATTTGCTAGAGCAAAAAAACCCAAAAAAATAGACATGTTTTCATAAACAGTTTTTGGTGAGGACAAGTAATGACTAGAGGAATTTTTCTACTGATTTCACTTAGGCCACATTTTCACCTTTTGTTTGTAAACAGGAAAGAGGACAATCTGGATTGCATCTAGTCTACATCTAAATCTTAAATAAACTCCTCATCCACTATTCTCGCTTTCTTCTCTTCCTTTCTCTTGTCTTTTTTCAAGCAGCTGTTGCTTTTTTTTGTCAGTGTTCAGCCATTTTACTGTTCATTTATGCTACTAAAAATCTTTATTTCCCACACTTGATGTCATGTGTCTTTTACAAGGAGGAAAGCAAGACAATTTTTACAATCTCTGTAGAATTTGTCACACAGTTCTTAAGAATGCATCTATAATATAGACATGTAAAATGATATGTGCTTATCAAAGCACCTTGAAGGAGATGATTGACTTTAATGATGGCACAGAGTTTGAAGATAAAGCAAGCAAGATAAAGGCCAGCTCAGCTTCAGTGGAACTAGAGACTTGTAAACAAACAGGTCAAAAGGGCCATTTCTGCTGAACGGCACTTTCAGACTACACCTAACCTTAAAAAGGCTGCACTACATCTTCACTTGGACAATTGCTTGGAGAATATTTCTCATCTTTAGAAACAAATAAAATATATTCTCAGCTTTGGAAGAAATCTGGAATTTCTTTAACGGAACAAGTGTAAGTTCATGATAGAAAAGAAAAAAATCTTTGGTACACCTTGGTTCTACGACGATCCGTGCTGCGACAGTTGCTGGTTGCCCCAAAACAAAAGCAAGGTGTGCATCCCCTGGGGTTAGAAGGGTTCAGATAAAAGGATCCTGGTCTGCAAGTGTCACATGCTGCACCTTCAACATTTTCCTGTTAAGGCATAGTTCAAAGAAATTTCAGTGGTTTTCTTTTTGCTTTGCTCAAGTCCCCAAAACTTCCTGCACATGAAAAAATCTTCTGATAGAACATATATTTAGATGTATAGTAACAAATGAGTGAAAATATGTGATTGTCTGGATAGACTATATTCCAAATGCAAAAAAAACTGTCTTAGAGGCTATCTTATGAGCTTGCTTTCTAGTTTACAATATGAAACCACTGAGTAATAAATATTAGTCACAGACAGCTGGTAACCTCCTTGCCAAAACCCTCCTGTTGGCTTTTGCAAACCCATAATATAAAAGGTCACTTGTGAAACTTCACATTTATCACATTTAATTATGCAGATCAGAACAAAAGAAGATTTCCTAACTATAATGATGTGGTAAAATGTCAACTGACACAATATGGCTAAAAAAAGCGCGGGACTTGGTTAACATCCAAAAGGCAAGATGCAGATGAATAAAGTGGATCTGTGCAGGGTACAGACTGCTCCAGTGATTCAATGGGCATTGAATCCAGTGATTCAATGAGCTACTCTGCAGCTCTCTAACATCCTGAAAAGACCTAAGTCCACCTGTAGAACTGACAGATATCGAAGCCACTAAAAAATGATATTTGATGTTACCATGATAATCTATGCACATGCTGCAAAGTGTGATGGCTTTGTACAGCCACATTTCATTTTTACTGAAAACTTAATGACAAACTCACTTTATTCACCCCATTATATACGAAATAGTCACTGGTGTGCAAATGATGCTTGTGAATGCAGAAGTAATTTGATTTATCTGACCTTGCAAAGACAAACTCCTGTCTGGGGATCGCAAACATCTGGTTCTGTTCCATCTCTGTTACAGCTACATGGCACACAGTTAGGGAAACCATAAGTTCCAGGAGCACACTGATCACACCGACGTCCTTTTATTCCTGGTTTGCACCTTTATCAACAAACACAGGGGAGAGAGTCAATAGGGGAGGTAGGAATGGAGCAGGGAAGGGAAAATAAACAGGCAGGTGGATTTTCAAAGGGACTGCATGGCTGACACAACTTTATGACTTCCACAGAGAAAAAGCAGCAGGTTAGTATTGTTCTCAGATTTTGAATAGTGTGACATTTAAAATGGCCACAGAATTGACTAGGAACAGATTTTACTTTGAAGGATAAAAATGTTCACAATATAATTAGACTTCTGCAGCTATTCAGTCCTTGCAGTGCAGAACTACTGTTTCTGTACACAAAGGTGTAAAACATGGATGTTGAATATAGGTAAGCAGAGCTGGAAGGAGGTTTTTAGCTGGAAAATGTGCCTGGGCATTACTCAAGGCATGCATCTGGTAACAGAAAAATGGGAAATTGCAAGCATATGAATAATTACAGGGACCTCAATCACCCACAAAGCTTGGGTTAGTTTACAACTGTTCACAGTGGAAAAAATCCATTTTGCTCAGACTGAAGCACTCTTCAATAACTTAAATTTCCCATATCCTCTCCAAACACCTGAAAAGAGCATTGAAGCAAACCATTCATGCATTGTTTATAAGACACATAACCCAAACTTACATGCATTGCCCACTGGTTTTATCACATTCTGGGCTTGCTACATCAACAATTCCTTTTTCTGAGCAGTTGCAGCTCTTGCAGCCAGCAAGGGGATGATAGCTGAAGTAGTATTTCTCACACACTTCACATTTTGGCTTCACAGTTCGTGGAGGGCAAATGCATTTACCAGTCATGTCATCACAAAGACGCTGCCCACAGTTGCACACTAGATTGAAGAAATTGTTCTACAAATCAATCACATCTCATCTTACAACAATCAACTCTTAATGAATATGCAACGAATACACACAACCTTTGTGTATAGAAAACATTACTCTTTTCTCTCACTAGTTTAAAGTTCAGGGTCATAGAAACCAACTATGTGACTGCAACAATAGTTTCAAAGAGCAAGTTTAGTGCTTGGCTCTTTTCCACAGATTCGTTGCTTAACTTCACCACAGACATTTTTTATCACTTGCCAAAACTGCTAAGGATTAAACAAGTAGTTTTGGTGTCAAGGGCACCACTTTTATAAAGCAATGATTATAAACATCAATATAGTATCTATGAAAGCAGCTGAGGACTGTTGGTGTAATCTATAGATCTGTTGTTATTATTAACATAAGAATATGAGGAATTAGGAAGGCTGTGTCTCTGATTATCTGTTGAAAAGCTTGAAGGTGTAAAATGGGATCAAACATTAACAACTCAGAAATGATTTTAGCAGTCAGTGCAGAAAAAAATCCATTTCACTGAATTGTGGCAGTATGGATTTTAACAGTTCAGCTGTAAACCTGCTATACCTGATCAGACAACACATACAAAGGCACGCTTCACCACGAGCTAGGTGTGCTTTAGGAGTATGGGATTTCTTCTGTCTTAAACTGAAAGCTATGCCATGAAGCTAAAACATGTTTAAGTGGGTGGATTAAGTAGGTGGCTGGGTCAGGAGCTGAAGGAGTGCAGGCACATACTTACACTTGCAAAATGGGAATCCATAGTAGCCGGTTTGGCATCGGCTGCACCGGCGACCGATGACGTTGGGTCTGCAAAGACACTGCCCTCCCAGGGGGCTGCACGTAGGGCTCGTGGCACCTGCGCTGTGGCAGTCACAGGGCAGGGCTCCATTGTTGTAGAAAGCCACCAGTGACCTTACTGAGTCCTTACAGAAGGCTGATGATCGTTCCGGACTGTTTAAATTGAAATATACATCATTTAAGTGCTTGCACTCAGAGATTGTTATGAGAGTGCTTTGCATTGGTTCAGTAAATTAGGGTTCTGTCTTTCAAACAGTTTGACATAAGGATGGCATCAGCACATATGCAAGGGTATATTTTAATTAAATCAGGGGTGAATGGCTTTGAACATGCAGGTAAGAGAGTTTTTTTCATAGCAAGTGCATATTAGTTGTATCAGTTCAGACATGCCAAGCAAAATACCAAATAGCAAAGATGGAAATACCAAAGACAGGAAGCTGACACAGATTTTCCTCTTTTGTACTGTGAGCAATAAAGCTCTACCTTTACATTGCATTTGCAATAGAAAGTCACAGAAAAATGACTCACGGAAATTAATAGGGCCAGCATTAAGCCATGAAAAGCATTTTAATGTAGCACAATTATAGAGATTTTTAGACAGCTCTCTAATACAAAGTAAAAATATTATTATTCCCAGCTTGTTGTCAATGCTCAGTTTTTTCAAAAGTGATGCTTACTCAATATAAAAACTGTTTCCTCCACACTGGCTGATAAAATCAAATGACTTGTCCACTGTCTTTTTGTCAAGAATTTTGTAACTGTAGGTGTCTGCTGGAACAACTAAGATATTTTCCTTAAAACAATAAGAAAGCTAAATTGTACATTTCAGAGAAAAACACAAAGGCACAAGCTAAAGGCATTTACATGTTTAAATGTTGCTTCATTATACATTCTGGATTTTTTCAAAACCTGTAAGATTTTAGCCAAAAATTAAGAAAATGAACTTTGCATACTGCCCTCAAAGTTGTGATGTTACAAGCAGTGTACAAGAAAAACAGTGCAGAGTATCTTACAAATTTAAAATAAAACCAAAAACAGTGCACAACATTAAAAAATTTATTCTCTTTGGTTTTCATCTTTGCATCCATCTCTAAATGAATGGTGAAACTGAGAATAACATTTTCAAGTTAGTTTATGTAATACACATACCAGAACCAGCATTCTTCCATCTGGTATCATCACTGTAACAGAGACCATGGGTTCAGAAATATAAAGTTCGATTTGGTTTGCTGCAATCACCTGAACCTGGCACCCAGAAGTATGAGGGCAGAATGAAGCATTGAAAGTACCTAGAAGAAAAAATATATTGGGTTTATGTGAAAAGGTTTTGGTTGTAGGGGACTACTGGGATGAGTTCTGTGAAAATCTGTAAGAAGCTTCTCCCATGTCTGACAGGGCCAATGCCAGTTGGCTCCAAGACATACCCAACACTGGCCAAGGCTGTGTCTGATCATGGTATCTCCTCTGGAATAACATATTTAAGAAAAGGGAAATAACCCAGCTCAACAGCAGGTACAGCCAGAGAGAGGAGTAAGAACATGCAAGAGAAACAACTCTGCAGTCACCAAGGCCAGTGAAGAAGGAGAGGGACACGGTGCTCCACGTGCTGGAGCAGAGATCCACCTGCAGCCCAGGGAGCAGACCCAGACAAGAGCAGATGGATGCCCAAACAGGGTCTGTAAACCTCTGGGAATCCCACAGTGAAGCAGGCTCCTGGCAGACCTTGTGATCCCATGGAAGGGACCCACACTGGAGCAGTTAGTGAAAAACTGCAGCCCAGGAGAATGACTCATTTTGGAGAACCTGGTGGAGGACTGTCTCCAGTGTGAGGGATCCCACACTAAGGCATGGGAAGAGCGCGAGCAGCCCCTCACTGAGGAGGAATGAACAGAGGCAATGTGTGATGAACTGAATACAGCCCACAGTCTCTGTACCCGTGTGCCACTCAGTGGGAGGAGATGGAGAAATCTGGGAGTAAAGCTGAGCCCAGGAGAAAGGGAAAGGTGGAAGGAAAGTGTTTGAAGCTTTGGCTTTAGTTCTCATTAACCTGCTCTGATTTGATTGATAACAAATTAAGTCTGTTTTGCCCATGTTGGTAACTGGTGAGTTATCTCTCCATGTCCTCATCTCCTCCCACATGCCTTTTGTTATATTTGCTCTCCCCTGTCCAGCTGAGGAGGGGAATGATAGAGTAGCTTTGGTGGGCACCTGGTGTCCCAAAATGCTGAGAAAGGAAAGGCATTAGGTTAAATTCAGATGCCTACCTGACCACACGTGTCCTGCATTCACATGGACTTGCACAGAGAACGTGGGATGTGCCGGCTGATAAAAATGTACCACAAATACGTATCTGCCCAAGTGGGGCACTCTGCCACGCAAGGTGATCTGGTTCTGGAGAAACAATAACAGCTCTGCTATTAAATCACAGAATAGATTTGTTTTGTGAAACATTCTTGGGCTTATCAGTTGTGCTCAGTGCCCCCTGCCTGCAGTGAAAGAGAGGGAGCTTAGCATCTCTCAGCAAGTTCAATTTCCTCAAGGAACATGGCATTACAACTTTGTGTACCAAGCACATTTAACATTCTTCTGCAGTCTGTGAGACTGTTGAATAATTCAGAAAGAAGCTGTTGTTTGGGGGTTTTTTCCACCCCTTTTCTTTATATTGTCTCTGTGGCTTACTCAGTTTGCAACATTTTCATCATATCACATCATCCAGTTTTGATTCTCTTACAGCGTTTCATCTACTTAACCTTACTAAGAACATATTCTGTGACTTGCAAAACAAAGTTTTTAAAATATGAGGTACCTGTAACGGTGTCAAGGTGACTCCATGAACTGAACCAGCAGGTAAAGTGGCACTCAATGGATTATGAAGTATATTCTCCTGTACTTCAGAAATCTTCCCATCATTGAATGCGTCCAAAACCAAAGCTCCTGGTGGAGCTTCAAAAACTGAGGGAATGCATGCTGCACTAAACACAGAACCACAGCAATTATCCTTGGGGCCAGGAGAAAGTTTTAATCATAACAGGAAAAGCTGCTGACTACAAAAGTCAGTGTATTAGATTGTATTGCAATTGATAATGCAACAATAACCCTTGTACCTATCTGGGTTCTTTGTGAATGATCAGAAAGTAAATGAAAACAAGATATATGGATTTAACTTATAAAGGGGCAAGTGTGTACCTTTTTAATGTGTTAACTGATTTTATTCACACAAAATTTCTGTTACTTTAAGGGTCAGTGGAAAGAATTTTCTAAGGAAGATGAAATTTAAGGGAATCACTAGCGCTAAAAATTAAATACATTTTAGTTAGTCCAGTTAGTTACATTCACCAGAATTTGTACTAATATTGAATTCTCAGTTCTACAAATATTTGCATAGGGGTATCCTTTAAACATGAAAGTTTTGCCACTGAAGTGAATAGGACTACTTAAGTACTTAGAAGTTAAGTATAGACTCAAATATTTGTAGAATTGGAGCCAAAATAAATAGCAATACTCCTTGAAAGCATCCTTCTTCATTCACTGCTGTGTTTAACTAGTTCTTCTTTGGCATATTTAATCCTGGGATTGAGAGAAGAATTTTCCAAGACTGCAGGATAAAATATTTTTGGGGGTTTCCTGGTTGTATTTGTTCACTTCTAATAAGTACTCAACAGACAATGATTAATCTTTGCTCAAGACAGGCCCAGAACTGGAATGGCAAATGTGTTTCAGGGCCAGAACTGAGATGTATTTGCCAGGCCTGTGTGGGAAATCATGTGCAGTATCTACTTACAATACTGTTAAACTGCCTTTGCATCCTTCATCTTGATGAACTTAAACACTTTCAGGAAAGCAAAAATGCTGCCAGATAACAATAAAAACAAAACTAAAACCTACAGTAAATTATGCAAATGTAACCAGAGTTTGAAAAAATACCCAACAAAACCAAAGTAAAATATGTACCTTTCTACATTAGTTTTATTTTGAATCATGTTTTTCATCCATCCTCTTTCCCTGTTTTACTCAAAATACAAATGCCTGTATGTGCAAAATAACTCTGGTGCAAAGACAAGTATCTTTGGTCTTAGAAAGCTGCTCTCAGTGGTAACACTGAGCAGGAGATTTAAAGCTGTGATTCAATGCTATGCATGCTTGGAAGCCAAGCACAGTCACATGTTTTTATCCAATTTACTATCCAGATTTTTCTGCTTTGTTTCAATTCAACGATTATATTAGAAGCTACCATTTGGAAAACTATTAGACCAAATCACAAACTTCTTTTGCTTCTTAAGTCCTGCAAATGACATTTACTTTTATTTTGAGACCCTTCCCACTGCTAGATCAGTAGGAAGAAAGCCTTAGGAGTAGGAATCACGAGGCACATCCTGGGGAGTGCAACACTGAAATGCCTGAAATTGACGTCCCTAATTTGGAATCTGCAGTGACAGTTCCTCTCTGTCCCAAAGAACAAAAGATGGGGAGGCGAAGAGCTTCGACAGGACAGAGGAGATGCTCTGTGGAACCCAAACCTGAGCACTTGGGAAGGCAAGGTTCAGGTTCAGATCTTCACAGCAAGAGAAGAGCTGTCAGCCTGGATCAACCAAGCAGTACATGAGTCCCCTAATTACTGGTCCTATAATGTATGGTGGAGAAGAAGGATCAGCTGGCATTACTGTGTGAGGTGACTGATGAGGGCACATCTACCCTAAAGGCCCCACGATGACACGGAAAAGGGAATGGCTGGTTTGGCAACCAGGGGTTTACATGTTGATTAATGTGATGCTGCCAATTGGGCTGCTGGATTTGTGCTCAAAAAGGCAGTCCCATCCCACATCTAGTGACAAATTAAAGCCATTTTGGGACAGCTGAAGCAGTAACATGCAGAAGAAAACCCCAGAAGGAGCAGTAAGCATTTCAGGCCACTAATGATTTTCCAGTTTGGATACCTGTCGTACTGGATGGCGTGTGAAAGATGTGTGTTTTCTCACACATCAGCACTGGGTAGCTCAGATGGGTCAGGAAAAGGCTGTTATCAACAAAATTCTGTCTAGATTAACACTAACATTTCAGCTTCTTTACAAAGACTACTTTACAGAAGTGGCCTACAAATCACCTGTGAGCCACTGAGCAAAGCTTCACTCAAAAGAATTAAAACATCATTTATTATACCTTTCAAGGTTGTCCTCAGATAATAGGAAGGATAAAATCAAGCAAGTTACCTTCCATCACTGTTACTCCTGTAAGCAGCTATGCACTGTACTTTAGGTTCCACATATTCTGGAGAAAATTCTTCAGCTGAAA
The DNA here is from genome assembly GCA_013400435.1 of Pycnonotus jocosus. Lineage (NCBI taxonomy): Eukaryota > Metazoa > Chordata > Aves > Passeriformes > Pycnonotidae > Pycnonotus > Pycnonotus jocosus. Next base: position 117,098 of record VWYP01017932.1, on the reverse strand, counting down.
TAATGCAAACCTTGTGCTGAAAAACAAGCACAAGGCACAATTAACAATTAATATCATAAATAATATGGCCAGGCCTGAAAAGGAAAGATTCCTGTCAAGAGAATATCGTCTGCTCAGGAGGGAAATAACTAAAAGGTAAGTATGTATTGTGTGGTAAAGGGAAAGACAGAGGACCAACTCAAAGGCTGAGAAGCAGGGGAAGGAATGTAGGCAGATAGGAGGGAAAAGCCCTCATCTGTGGCATTAGAGATTTTTGGACCCTGGGGGAACTGCCAGACTTTCTCAAATACAGGCACAAACACTTGCTCATGCAAAGTCCATAGGAGTGAGTGTCAATGACACCAGGATTTCTCTCCCAGGATTCAGAACCCATTAATACCCAAGCAAGACCTCATATGTGATTTTTTATTTTAACTAAAAGCAGACATGAACAAATGAATCTGTGGTAGTCCTGTTGTACCTATGGTGGTAAGGACATAAGGGAAAGCTTGTGGGTAAACACAAGAGGGAAACGAATAAAATGTATAAAAAAATACATGTGCACAAGTTACAGAACTTATCCATGAACTACTTGAAAAGGAGATGAAGATGTCCAATAAGCAATAAAATAGCTAGCACTAAGTTGGTCTCTTTCTCCAGGCAGCAACAGACAGAACGAGAATTATGCAATGTGATTTAGTTTTGAAGCAATATAGGTTGGATATTAGGAAGAAGTTTTTCACTGAAAGAGTGATTAAATACTGGAATAGTCTGCCCGGCGAGGTGGTGGAGTCACCATCCTTGGATGTGTTTAAAAGGAAACTGGATATGGTACTTGATACCATGACATAGTTGAGGTGATAGGGCTGGGTTGGACTCGATGATCTTGAAGGTCTCTTCCAACCTACACATTCTGTGATTCTGTGAAGTAGTAATGTAAGTAAAAACTGTGTAAGGAGAATTCATTATTATGCAATGTGATTTAGTTTTGAAGCACATCTTAAGGGGGCTCAGCCTGTGTTTTAGAAGTAGTAAGCAGGGGAAAAAAAGCCTTTATAAGCCACAAGGCAGAGTACTAAAAATCCCTTTTCCTGGGCAGCCAACCCTTTGCCTGTCCTGCATGTAACAACCCACAGGGCTTCAGACCATTGCAGCAGAACAAGGGTACACGCTGAAGCTTTGAACAGCACTTTGTGAGTGGCTAAGAGGTTTGTGCCAAGTTGGTCTGGGTTTAGACAGCTGCAGGTCTGCATTAGTGTGAGACAAAGACTATCAAGCTGTAAGAGCCTCTCTTGACAGATGGCCTCAGGAACCCCATTTCCCCTTCCTTTAGAGTAGGTGTTTCCAGTGCTGGAGGTGGCTCTCATTTGCCTCTCTGCTCTGCATGAAGGGAACACATCTCCTTTAACCCCCAAAACTGCTGCCATTGACTTCATGATTAGTGTCTACACACCAGAAGCACTTGTTTTTCCCTTTCCCATTTTTTGCTAAGTGCAGCCTTTGCAATTAAAGATTGTGAAGATCAGACCGTGTTAGCACAGCAGTTGCTGCAGGAAGTTAACAGAAAATGTAAAAGGTATTAGTTTACACTGACTCATGAAATTAAGAAAGCATGTATCAGCTGTTAGTCCTAATAGTTGTTACTAGCTGGGCTGGAGCTCTAGATTTTTAACAAAACCTGTGTTTCTAAAATAGAAAATAGAAGCAACGTGTAAGAAAATCCACTCTCCAGAAAAGTATGTTCCTGGTATGGCCAAAAGAGGTCAGTGAAGGCTTTTTATTTAGAATACCTAAAAGCTGTATGACCAATGAATGCATTTATTACCTGAAATAAATGCATTTATTGCCTGAATTTTGTAAGAGACACGAGAAACTCCTACATGGGTTTTGAGGATTTAGGAAAAATGAAAGAAAAAAAATGAAAAAAAAATAGGTATAAAAGCTACCAGAATATTTTTCCTTTAACGTTTACTTGTAGAAGAGAGGGAGGAACAGAAATAAAGCACAATAAAGCTGGAAAAAACTCCTTTGCTAATAAAGGCAAAGTTCAGTTTGTCTTTGAAACGGCCAAGTTTGCCTCAGCATTCTGGGGTATATATAAAGCATGTCTAGTCAAGCATCTAATATATACAATTTCACACACTGCCTTACAGAATGTGAATATAGGGAGACAAATATCTTTGTTTACCCAATCAAGGAACAAGCATTGCCAAAGGGGAAAAAAAATGTCAACTCACCAGAAGAAAATTACTTGATGATGCCTTAAGACGTATCTTTGTGTCTGCCAGAAGGTCATAGGCTGCAACACGATTCCTGTCATCAACTACAACGCTGCGGCAAAGGAAACTGAGACAGAAAGCAGGGTTAAGGATGAGCCTGCTGGCATTGCCACGTTGTTTAGCTTGTCACCTAGCTTCACTGCCTGGCTGCTGGGTAGCTACAGCACCTAGCCCTCCTGCTGGATCATAACTAACCTGCCTGTGGCCACTGCAGAACATGCACTGTCCTCACCAGTGAGACACAGGATCTGCCATGTACAAAATGCTGCTTATCCTGGCTGGGCTAGAGCTGAAGCCTCCAGATCTCAGCTCAGTCACCCATTGGAGCTATTGGCCTAAGCAGGATGCGGACAGACAGCTACACATAGATGCTACCAGCAGATGTTTTCACACTGTGTAACGTGGTGTGTAACTAATATTCTCCTGCCTGGGCTGTGCTCCTTGAGGTGCCAGCACACACCAGTTGCTCCTTTCCACTACTGCCATGCGCCACTGAAGATGTGAATCAGCAGCTTTCATTACTTGCTCAAAGACTGTGATGCTTTATTCACTTACCATGTTTTATTTGGAATATTCAAGCTCACTGAGCTGTAAGACAGTCTAGCACAGTATATTACAAATTCTACAAGTTACTGTTATCTACATGTACCTCAGTATGTCATTGCTTGATTTATTTTTTATCACAAGAGACTTGCACCTTCCTGTTTGGGAAAGATGACACAGCACCTCACTGAAAATGTGACCATTCAGCTCATGCGGAATGTCTGCAGAAGGGATTTGCTGCATTGCTACATTACAGCAGCAAGGGCTTTCTTTGTATTTCCGTGAACATGTTTCTAATGTGTCACATAAACAAACAAGTGTGTTCAAAACCAACCGATAAAATGTGGGTGTTTTGGAGGAAAAAAACACCAAAAAAACCAATAACATGGAAGATTTATAGCAAGAAGTTTGGGTCTCAAAGTGTTTGTTATGTAACAGGCTAAAATAAGAGCTTTCCCCAGCAATAACCTGACAAAGTCACTGCTTCACATGACTGTGCTCTATATCTCAAACATGCTGATGGAAATTATTTTTCTTACTGAGCAATTTCATCCCGAATATCCCTAAGCCTCTATTCTGCCAAACAGTTGGTTCATGGGAGTAAAGGATGCATGTCTGTAGTCCCTTGACATTGGGTAGGCTCACTCTCCCAAGGGCTAAAAATAAGCTGAGGTGCTCAAGTGTTAAAGACAATCTCACTCAGGACAGGCAAAATCTCTTGTGCAGAAACATCTGCCGTAACCTCATCAGTCAACAAGGATAAAGAAGCATTTGGCTGAAGACCTTGCCTACAGCCTAACAGCCAGAGGATGACTAAAGGCAGAATTTCAGAGACCTTTATACTTCTGCTTCAGCAAATCTTGTTAGAAATGGTGGGAATACTCTTGTAAATCTGGCTGCTGCATTTTTTATAGCCAAAGCCCTTGGACACACTTTTAACTAAAGAAAAATAGTGCAGGCATCTGCAGCAAACAGCAATGCTCTTCCACTGGACTTGGACATTAACAGTTTATAAGGATTTAAGAACGTATACAAAAAAGTAACCCTTTGCATAGGAAAACAATTCATTGAAGCAGTAGCAATATTTAATGAGCTGACTGCACAAAGAGAATTAAAAGCCTCTACAAAATCCACAGAATCCTGCACTTGCTTTTAATCCCCTAGAATTTGAACAATCTACATGGTAAAATGGATTCAAATATATAAAAAGTATAATTACACTCCAAATGCTTATTTAATCATTTAGTGATTACTTCAGAAATTCTCACCTGTATTTACAGCTGTATATTCTCACTCTGCCTTCAGTGACAGGTCCAGGGCTATGCACTGTTACCTCTGCAGTGTTTATCTGATCCCCTTCATTGGCATACTCAAAAACCAGAACATAGCGACCAACTTGAGGAACATTTATGGTCATCTCTAAATTGACCTGCGTCAAAATAATTGAAAAATAAAAGAGTAGTCAAATCTTTCACTCCTTTTCTTGCAGGAAGCTCCCACTTCCTGCTCTTTGACTGGTCAGCATTAGTCCAGGGACTGTCTTGCAGTGTCTCAACGAAAGACACCCAGCAGAATGCAAGCAGCACTTGCTTGTAAATACCATTGTGTCCTCTAACAAGAGTCAAACAAGTTCAAGAAACACCTGCCATTGTAACAGTTCCAGGAAAGCTGTAAAATAACCCTGGAAAATTGCATTATTATTATTTCTCTCATCCCTAGCAGAAAGGGAAGAAATGTTATGATGCTAAAAAATTGTCACCATTATCTCTAAGCTATCCTTAACAACATAAAAAAACTGAGTTTACTTCTCCACTGAAAAAATATTTACAGGAACACAAAATTACTACTATAGCAATGCTGTATTTTGATTCCCTACGAAGAGTGAAAGCATCTTCTCCAGCAAACAATAACACTTTTTATCATCAAGGTTTTCTTTTAGGTTACTTGGACAAAGGGGTTAACACAATATTTGATGTAAAATACTTCTACGTAGTTAAGTGCTGTGGTTACAAAGGTTTTGCTTCAGTTGACTACATAATTATTTTTAAATTTAAACTGTTTTTTCTCAGCATTTCCTTAGGCTACAAACACTTAAACATGTAAATAATTCTGTCAACAGCCCTCTTGACTTCACTGCAATTATTCATACCAGTAAATTTTGCACATGCATCAGTGATGAAGCACCAGAGCCTGTGGCATGTGAGTATTCTTGCTGTACTTGATATTTTTAAAACAAATATCCAAGCACAGTAATAGAGGCCACAATCATTTTACATCACTATCACATACTTGATAAAATACCTTACTTTTTGCCAAACACACTTTTAGTAGATCTTCTCATTTCATAAAACATGTTTTGCTTTCAAAGGACCTACAGCAGTGGCATTATTGCTTCTGCTTGTTTTTCAGTAAAGCAAACATTTTACCTAAGTGTAGCTATTTAAGAAAACAAACAAAAAAAAATAGAGTGATGTATGTATGCCATTTCTGCTGACAAATCATTATGTCATTTCTTCTGAACAAGCCAGTATGCCTAAAGGAGAAGGATTTTTATTTAATGAAATGCTTTTGCCAGAGTGGAATGTCCCCTCCAATTACAGTTATAAATCTGCCTATACTGATACTTTTACATAGTAAAATGTAAATTTTTGTGTAAAATGCAGATCTTGGTGCAGAGTCAGTTTTAGGGATGTGTTAAAATCTGAAAATGCTGAGCTGTAAATCTGCAACCATTTTAGTCTGGTAGGTTTATAGCCAACAGCACAGATGGGACTGCAATTAGCAGGCAGGAATCTGACCTCTCTTCCACTGATATGGGCCATCACTGGCTGACTTGGAGCTGGCTGTTTCACAGGTATTCTTCTGGATTCTCCTCCATGCCTGAAGTGCACTGCCTCTGAACCAAGGACACAGGAAAATCTGCCCAGAGGCAAATGCTGATAGAGCAAGCAGCTTACACAAAAAGAAACAACAAACAGAACACAAGATTATTATTGTTTTCAAGTGCAGCAGGATGATAACAAAACAAACCAAGGCAATGGTTTATACTGTAGTTTATCTACTGACTGTTCTGCTGAAGCAGGCCTGGGATGCGTGCAAGGCTCTGTAACTTGGATCTGCAACAGGGATGCCTCGTAGTAATCACTAGGTAACAGCACCAGATAATCCTGAGAACAAAGAATACAACAAAGGCTAAAGCATTCAAACAAAAAGAACATCTCCAGGCTTTCAAAATGTAACAACGAATGAAACCAACCACATAAACAATCTGTACAGAGGGTATCTGCAAAATGTGTGTAGGGCTTTTTTTCTGTTACTGCTTGGGTCAATAACACCAGAATGTGTTTCCCTAACCCTGTAATTTCAGAAAGATGGTATGAAGGCAGCTGCCCTGTGATCAGGGAAACTCTGAAGCCATTCTCCCACCATGTGCTGTACAAGACAGTGCACCGAAGGGAGCTTCCCTGCAGCTCAGTAACACACAGCCAGATGCCTGCAGTTTTCATCCATGAGCGCAGTCCACAAGCACACAACTCAGCTCTGGGTGACTCCACACAGGAGATTCACATATCCCAGATTACTTGATTAAAACAATCCATGTAACCTATTAAGATGTGCTTCAAAAGCTGGTATGTTTTTGTTCTGCCTTGATTACTTAAATTAATATATTAGAGACAAAAGTATAACAACCATTAATGTAAGAACATGATGGGCTAAGATAATTAATATATACCTTTTCAATGATATTAGTGAAAAAACCACCACAATAATACTGTCACTTTCAGCAAGAAATATCTTTGCAAGCTCTTTACTTATACTTCATGTGGTATTCCATAAATTTAACACAGCCCCAGGCTTAATGACTAGAGACACTGCTTTTATCCCTGTACAAAATACGTAAGAATTTCAGTATGCTGTCTTTGTAAGCATACATATTTAAGGTTTTTCATCAATGATCATCTCAAACAATTTCTCTTTCTCTAGCAATTTCTTAGAACTGCTGCTAGAAAATTTTTTAGTTTTTCAGTGAATGAAAGGAGAGAAAACATAGGAAGATAAAAGCAGTCAAAAATTGACCTGCTTATAATGCAGCCCATCTTACAATACTCTTACAAAGATTTTTTTGTCAAGAAAATAAGGCCATGGCATCTAGAGCTAGACACAACATCTGATATGTAAAAATTACTTATTTTTTGTGAGCATTTATGCTTTGTACTGTATGTTAATAATGCGTTATCATTTGGAGGTACATATTCCAGATAGACTTAAAGCCTGTAAGGAGAAGAAAAATTAGAGCAGGAGAAAGAGAAGAAATAAGAGGTGGAAGTGTAAATTGTCATGATTGTGTTCTGTTCCTCTCACTAGTGCTGAATTTCACTTGCTTGCTGGGTTCTTTGCAGCAAACAACTCCAGAGCAGTAACTTTACGACAACCTTCAAGCAGTTGTTTTCCTCAATTGTTTTCTTACCAAGAGGACTTCCTCTGCCATTATACTGACAGTCCACGTGCCTGGAGCCAGTGAGAAAGGCTCTGTGGAGCTTTTTCCTGGGATTGTGATAAAAGCTGGCTCCTTGCTGGGTGGGAAGACAAACTCTTTGCTCTGAGCAGTCCCTGCCAAAAAAAAAAAAAACAAACTCAAACAAGTGAAAAACATAAATTACTGTGTAAAATGTCTCTACTTGCTTAGTGAGCTGGACTGATAATTTGGTCCATAAACTTTGTTTGACAGGAGTTGATCAATGCTTTTCAGTCAATATACATTAGCAATGCACTTGACCAGACACAGAGCTATGCAGTGGTTGTTGTTTTCATTCTTACTACTCTTGAGCAAATTGGTACAGAAAAGCAGAGCTCTGCCCCTGCAATAACCAGTTTTGCAATATTCTGAAATGGTCACTTTTTCAGTTTCCCCTTCCAAAATTTTCCATTAACCTCTCTCTGCACTGACTCTCAATAAGTTCAGCTAACACATCTCATATTCTCATGTGACTTTAAGTCAAATACTTCAGGTATTGGAGGTTCTCAGTAGCATCTAAAATTTTTACTTACAGACAGATAACTTCTAGGCAGAGATGATGGGCCAGCTGTGGATGCCCCATCCCTGGCAGTGTTCAAGGCCAGGCTGGATGGGGCTCTGAGTAACCTGGTCTAGTGGAAGGTGCTTCTGCCCATGGTAGGGGGTTGGAACCAGGTGATCTTTAAGGCCTCTTCCAACCCAGACCATTCTGTGACTATGTGCTACAGAAATATAACTGTAGTATGCTTTGTCAAATAGAAGTCATGAGGATCAACTGAATATTAAAGGTTTCCTCTTTGAAGACCTTGGACACAGACAAAATCTGGTTCCAGTGATTAGAAGCCAGTGATGACCACAAACTTCTACTATTCTGCTGAATGGTGTTTATGAAGTCTTCAGTTTTGTCTTGGATTTCTAAAAGGACCTATAACTTTACTCCTCTCACTAAGACAGGAATAGTAAGACATAATTCTGCATATAGGCTTGATATGCCCCTACCATTCAAATGATATGGAGTACTCATCTTTTATCAGGGCCCGAAAGGCATCACATGTTTTTGAGGTCTGTAACCAGAACTAACTTGGCAGACTGGGTTAATTATTTTAAACAAATCTTACTCATTGAATGAAGGCAAAAGTAACATTTAAAACTTGAATATTAAAGGCAAGTGAAACAATGAAGTGTTGCTACCCCTTCTTTAAAAGCTTCATAAAACCCACAGTTTAGAGCTTCCAAGTACAGGACTGAGAGTACTAAGTGTGGCAAACATTTGAAGAAATAAATGTTGATTACTACTGCAAGCAGGGGTTTCATGCAAACACAGCCACATCAATCACACAGCAAAAATGTATGAGGAGAAGCACAAAAGCTGTTAAAAGTGATGCCTCTTTTAAGCAACATTAAGGACTTGACTTAGGTGCACCTCATCTAACATTCATCTGAGCTGTTGCACTGCTGAGTGACACCTACCTGCTCCAGGCTGAGACTGACAAGCAGATATGCGACCAGATAATGTTTCGCCTCCAGGGTTAACATACCTCAGGACAATTCGAAATAAGTAGAGGTTTGATTTTTCCACATTCAAAGTTATCCTCACTTCATTCTGAAAAACGGAAGTTAATAAACAAAAACAGCCATAAAGTGCTGAATTGAGGAAGAGTTAGAAGCCATGCAAGCACCAGACTAAAGTCCTACAAAAAAAAGGCACATGCAGACAAGTATATACTGGAATGGCAATGCTGGTGTATGACAGAGGAAGACAGGGAAGCCTAGTGAGAAAATTAATTCACTTACAAGTATAATTAGTGCCAATATGTTTTCCCTCAGCAACTGAGATCTTCCCTTTAGAGCTTTTTGAGCCCAGGCTGACATAGTGGAGGACTAGGTGGAAGAGCTTAGGGGAAGCCACAGTGATAGGCACAACCACCTCTGGCTGGGAAAAATAAAAAGAAAGGGAAAAAGGAGGAATGGAAAGTACATTACTTGTTACTAGCACCCAGAGAAAGAAAAAACATTTGGCAAAGACAAAAGGCTTGGGCAGCTAACAAAAGAGCACAGAACAAAATCTCCTGTGAAATAAAACTCTTGTTGAATACGAGCTGATCCAGAAGAACACAGAATGGTGTTGGTGTGATACAGCAGCAGTTATTCTCCCCACTCAGGCCAAAGAGAAGGCATATGGTATCAAGGGCTGTTGATATTCCTGCCCTTCCAAGACCACAGCCATTGATCCTAGTCTGAGATCCCACAGCATGCAGACACCTCAGACTGTCACTGAAACTTCTGATCCTCCACCAGATCCCACAGCTGCTTAAAGCTGCAACACCAGGAATGCTGTCCTTGTCCTGGGGCTGAACTGACACCTCCAGACCCACAAAATTCTCTGCATTCACACAGTCTCATTATTCAGTTTTCAGAAAAACTGAGACATGTTAAGGGTCAGTGGTGGATTAGGAAAAAATAGGATTGGTGCAATCTTATGAGTTTGGTTTCCTTCTTTCCATCCTAAATCCTAAAGCTCCCCTCACTATCCAGTTCCCACCAGTTCACCTGTCACAATTCACCTGCTATCCCTTTCACCTGTGGCACAGTGACCTCCCCACCACTGTGGCTCACGCTGCCTCCCCAAATGCAAATATTTTCTCTATTTACCACATCTGAGAACAAAACAAAAAGCCTGTACAAAATGCCCCTAGAAAAGAAATGCAAAAAGCAGCTGCATTAGAAAGCAGGCATTAAGAAATCACAGATATCTAAGAGTTGCCCTCATTTACGAATGTGGAGTGATACTGAAAATTCAAAATTTATCTGGGACAAAAAAAAAAAAAAAAAGCCCCAAGAACAAAACAACAAAAGAAGAAAGACTGAAAAACGAAGAACATAAAGAAAACCATAGTGCAATGATTATGTGCTTTTGTCCCTTGCTACAGTGATTCATTAGTCCCTGGACAAATGGAGGCTGGACATGACTATACCAAAGCACTACTTTCAAGATGAGTGAATAAATCCCATTTATTGCTCAAATCTACTGTTTTAAAATTCTGCTTCATTTGAGAAGCAGTTCAATCCAAAGTCAGACGGGCCCTTCTCAGAGAAATCATGGTGACTTTTTACCTGTGATTTACTTAATCCCTCAGGTGTTTTTTAGTTTATTTATAGTCTGTCACGAAACTCAAATAAATGCTGCCAATACGCCCCTGCTCACAGCTTCTTTTACTGAACCACACATTTTCCTGTTTGCTGTAATGTGAAGGTATCATTCATAATAAAAGCTGTCATCTCTCTCTTCTTTACCCAATTTAAGTTCAAGTGTAAGATGACTTCAGTGACACCACTGTGAATTTACCTGAAAAACTTATGGACACAGACTCTCATGGACCTGTACAATTCAAATTATTTAGCCAAGCAATTATCTTCTGCTGTTCCCACCATTCTTGGCACGACAAGAATTTCTGCACTTTGTATTACAGACTTTAAAGCTGTAAGTTCCTTCTTTACAACTGTCTCACAAAAAAAGCCAACTCAAAGAACATTTCTGAAGAAGGTGTATTTGCACAAGCAACATGCAAATGACCTAACAAAAATACCAACACTCACAATCCAAAACAGTAACATAGTGCCAAAGGGTTTGGATTAGTCAGATCCTGTCCTCTTTTTTGTCTTTTTTCCATGACCTTCCACACACATAGCAGTATTATAAAGACATGTGTGCCATGCACTTTTGTTTTCATTTTCACCCCAAAGTCTTGAGTGAAATACCAGCTTACTTGTATAGAGGACATCTGTGCATATCCTCTCCAACTGAAGCTAGGAAATTCCTGAGGATCGTAGCCAAACCGAATTTTCTCTCCTTGGACAGTAGTACCATCTTCAATCTCAAACTTCATGTGGTGCAGATCAGGAAAAAAATAGTTTTTCTCAGGCCTTTTAAGGAAGAAAAAACCCCACAACAAATCAGCAAAGAATTACCAGTCATTTATGATCTGCATCTAAAGGCAAAAAGCAGCGGAAGGGAGGTGATCTACTGATGACTGGGGAATTCTGCCAGCAGCTCATAGATTCAAGACAGCTGGTAGAGGGTTGCAATGAGAATTTTCTTTCCAGAAGCTTTTACAGCTTTCACACTTTTTCCTATACAACTCTTGATAGATATACAGATACATATGCAATATTATTGCAAAACTGGTATTGGTTATCTAAGGAAAAATGTCATAAAATCTTACTAAAATATAGGAAGGAAACTGCCCAGCAAAATTAATACCAATAACCAGTGCAATTGACCAAGTTACTTATCAACAAACCCAGAATGAGAGTGTAACAAGGACAGAGCTATGCTGAGGCTGTGCCAGGAGCTCCAGCTGGACTCACTCCTGACAGGTGGTGCCCACGACGTGCGCCCTGCACCGGCAGCTGCCCGAGGGCTGGGAACAGGCTGGGCTGAGCGAGCCTCCAGCGTCGCACCTGCAGCCTGGCAGGCACAGAGCAGAGGCCAAATCACACAGAGAGGGATAAAAGTTATCAGAAAACACACCACGGCTTCACCTAATGAAACAACACTAATGACTCGTTTCCTCCTCCCAGACCCCTTTAGACACTTTCAAACACAACTTAATACACATGCAGAAGCTGCAATTATTTGGAGCTCCCGTGTTTGTGCCTGTTTTCTTTTTAATTTCTCCTTAGAATGTGACAAAATCACTTTGTAAAAAAACCTCAAACAATATACCTTGCCATACTGCTAAATGCAATTTAGCAGTTTTGCAGAACTGCTATTCAAATGTTTTCCTAGCAAGTCAGAATTTCTGCAGCAACATCACAAAGAACAATAATTTTTAAAAACCCACAATCTACAGAATCTAAACCCTAACTTACAAAAACTGCAAGATGTTAATTTTTCAAAGTCTGGTACTCTGATATTTAATCTACCTGACAAAATTGCAATGTAAGTGTTCACATAATATACATATTTTCGACTGACACTGGACAACAATATTGAATGACTTTCTACAGGGGCCAGGACTTGGGGCCCAAACTAAAGGGCATCTCTAGTAATGAGGTATAATATGATGTACTAGGGAACAACTGTGTCAAGGCTAAACATTTCAAGCTGGATTGACAGGCTGAGTGTTCCTAAACAAGATTAATGTCATAGTCTAAAAGCATCCTGTTTTCTAAGATATGCACAAAATGTCTAGGAAGCACAGTGGTAACATCTGCCTTGTTCCTTCTCTTGCTGAAAGGCAAAAGAGGAGTCACAAGCAAGGTTACAGCACCTACACAAAATGCTGTGCACATCAGTAATTCAAACATCCCCATTCTAAAAGTACTGCCTAGGGAATTCTAAAGACTTCCGTGCTAAGCGCAAAGGTTCCACTAGAAATGTCCTTTATTCCCTTTACCTTGGCAGCCAAAATAATTCTTTTCTTCAAGAGCATAATAACCAGCTTCACAGGTGTCACAGGAATATCCACAAACATTAGATTTGCAATAGCAATGCCCATTTTCCTGTGCAGAAAATAAATTTCATTAAAAATGTTTCAGTACCTTTCCAGAACTTTAATCTCTCAATACTCTGAATTCCCTCTAATTCTAAAAACGAGAAATGTTCCAATATCCAAAAATCCAAAACCAACCAACCAAAAAAAAAACAAACCCCAACCACCCAAACAATCAAACCCACCAAAACCCAAACCAAACCAAAAAACCACACAAACAAACAAATAAAAAGGAAAAAACCCACAAAACCCAAAAATCATTATCTGGATATTATTTCTGTCATTTATCATCTTCAGAAACAGACTAGAAAATACATAAACTCAAGAAGAAAATAATTTTTTAAAAACTTTATACATCCTTGGATGTGTAAAATTGATTCTTTGATGTATAAAATTAGCTATTTTATGTTCAAAGGCAATAAACAGTACTAAGATTTCTACCTTAGCAAATGTTAAAATAATTTATCTTTATGATAATCAATTTAATTAATATCTTTCTTTTCCACTTTACCTGCTGACATTCTCCAACTCCACTTAGTGTTCCACTCACATCACACTGGCATGCTGCACAGATGAAAAAACAAAGACACCTGCATTTCATCTTTTCATGCTACTTTACAGGGAAAAATCCCCCCACCCTGAATCTGCAATTTTGAGTCCATGTGCCACAAGGTGGATTTTATTCTGGAAGGTTCAGAACAGCAGACAAGATACTGGTATGAAGTGAGACGAAAAAGAAAAGGAGAAAGAATGAGGACTTCTAAGTATGTGTGATTTACTAGTGTGTTTTAAAGTGATTTAACTTATATTTGACAAAAAACAGTATTGAGTTTTGAATTTACAATTCTATTTTTTTTCTTAGAAACATTCAGACAATTGATACAAAACAGTGTCTTCTAGCCTGACTGGCACCTTCTATTCTGCAGTGCTACTCTGGGACCAAATCAACTCTCCATATGAAACAGAAATGGAGAAAATATTGCAGGGAGGAACTATGCAGACCCAGAAGTCTGGAGAAATCCAGTATTGACTCTGTGACTGAAAGCAGAGAATTACATGGAAAGCGCAGTACTTAATATTTGAGGAGTCGTTTAGTATTTAGAGATCTAAAGTAAAAATGCAGTGATACCATTATCAGGTCTAAAGCTACTCATCTTAAGTGGCTGTTGTGGTGGAATCCATTCCAAAGGAAACAGCTGGAGAGAACCTTTAAAGATTTTTTTTATCTTTACTCTTTTTAATCTTAATTAATTATTATTATCTACCTGAAAAACACACACTCCCTGTTGGAAAACATTGACAATCACAGATTATTATACAGATATAAAAGAGATTTGTCACACCCTAAGGCCACAAGAAGGCTTTACACTCCAAGCTAGGAAATAAAATAAAGTGAAAAAGCACTTTATTTTCTCAAAACAATGAGCCAAATTCTGGTTTCAGGGTTACAGGTAAAAATCCTGTCTCACTCCAGTAGATCTGCCATATGAAGTGAACATCATTGCAACTTCAGAGCACACCCTGGTTCAGCAGTAGGCAAACACACCCATGAAATTATGGTCTGGCTTCTGAAAGTAACTGCTGGTATCATGGGTAATTTGGTGTTACCATTAGGGAGCATGAGAAACATCCTGTTAACAAGAGTTGTGAAAGTCACAAGAGCACCACAGACAGTGTCAGAGAATAAAGATGACTACATTTCATAAGCCAGAGAAATATGCCATGAAGCCATACCTGTACATCCCTCTGGGTTTTCTTTGGCCAGGTTCCAGTACAAGGGTTTGCATTTACTGCAGGTAGGACCTTCAACATGCTGGAGACATTGACAATATCCCTAGCAATAGAAAGGAGCTAATATGGGTTCACCTGCTTCATAAAAAACTTACCGCTCTTTTCTACTAAGAAAAAACCTAATATTGTCAAGAGCTCATGCAGTTTACTGACTTTTACAGATACATGGGTCTCAGGCTGATTCAGACATCTTAGATTTTTCTGTCTCATACTATCACCACAGGATTGTCCCACCCTGCATATTTTTTATATATCTAATTTATTCTAAGGGTCCCAAAGGATGTTCTTTCCAATTCTTTTATAGCCTTATTAGAACTGCTCTAAAGTATTAACTGTTTTGCACAAAGAATAAACTCCATATTTCCTTAAAAATACAAATTCATTTTCATATTTCATCTTTTTTTTTATTGCTGGAAGACACACACAGCTCTATACAGAAGCCTGCATAGATACTCCTACCATCCATCAGACTCACCCTCTAGGTGGTCTTTGCTACACATTTAACAGTGTCTGTAATTCCTGGTAATATGCAACTACTCACAACCATCATTGTATTAATAACAATAATTGTGGAAGGGCAACAAAGATGTAACAATTTTTCAAGAATAACTTGATGCCTGTTGCAACCCAGACCCAGAAGGTCTTTGAGACATGCATAATAGGCTTATACCTTTATGTATGTTAGTGTTAGGAGTATGCCAAAAATACATGAACAGTGTGTATATTATATATATAAAAGATAAAACCCGCCCACCCTTGACAAGGTTTCGCACTGGTATGATCCAAGAACAAAACACAAAGTTTATTTCCACTCCTACTCTTCAAACAAGGTCATGCAATTCTTTTAGAGTCTAAGAGCAGGCTTCAGGGCTCGAGCAACGAGCTGGATGTGTTCAGCAAAGGCACATGAATGATTAACATGCACTGTTAGCTGCAGTGGCAGAATACTTACAGAGTGAGAGCCAACGCTACCTGCAGGGTCACACTTGCTGCTGACACCTTTATAAAACAGATAAAACAGACACATTGAGAGATCTTTTGAAAACAGAGTTGTGGAATGCAGTAGTGCAGAAGCACAATGTAGCAGGTGTGAGCTTGAAAGGGCTTTTTAATATGATTACCTTGTAGAGACTCAAATACTTTAAACTCCAAGGCAGCAGAAGCCTTTAATAATGATTTTTGAATGTGTATATAGCCTGATTTATAATATTTTGTATACAAAGCAGTCACTTGGAAAAACAGAATGCTAACCTATGGAACAGACAGATATTTTCTTAAAGTTCCTGTCCCATCAAAATGGAGATCTCTTAAATGGAAATATATTTGAGAAGATTTATTTTCTTCCATGTTGCAGAAATAGGAAGGAAAACCCTGGTGAAAGTGGGGAAGGCTTTTACTCACGCCAGCAGTTGGGATAGCTGTAATATCCTGGAGCACACTGGTCACATCTCAGCCCAGCATAGTTACTACGGCACAGACACTGCCCTCCAGGACCACAGGTGTTCCCCAGTGAGCCAGCACCATCACAACTGCATTCTGCACAGAGGGAAAAAAAAAAAAACCACCAAAAAACCAACAGATACATGTCTACTTCTAGAATTTGCCAAAAAACTTACCTTTGAGTGTAAATCAATCATTTACATTCAGAAAATCAGACAAATCATAATTTTACCGCCAAAACTAAATATCTCCAAACAAATGGTTATTCTGCAATTGCATCAACCACTGATAATCTTGGCTCCTGCAGCTCTGTAATGCACAGCTAAGGGATTCAGTTTGATGCCTTGCAAAACACATGTAAAGGACACAAATCCATCTTACATTTGGGAAGAATGTCGCAAATGTGACAAAGAGAAATACTTTAAAAAATCTTTAAAACAGATACTCAAAGCATGTTGTCAACTAGAACACTGAACTTCTCATGGAGTTACCACTATTTTGGGCTAACAGCTAAAGACAAGACCTGCTATTTTCTTGAGATGATGCTGGGATGTTCCACAGGGTCATACTTCACAGGTACAGGAATGGGATCCCATCTGGGCATCCCAGCTGTCCCAGGTATAAGATGAAGTGCTGTAGTTAACCACTTGGATGTTATGAGTGGCAGAAATGGCCGACTGACAGAAATATAAAGCTAACACTGTCTTCCTGTTACATGTTCATGTTTCTGGTTCCCCCTTTTGGTTCCTCTTTCTGCTGCAGTCAAAGACATCTGACTTTGCCATGTTTACTTTAAAGATGCTTGGAAAGACACAAGGCTTGCTAGGAAGTTAGTGTAAGAGAAATACAAACACTAAAGCTTCCAAGAACAACACCTGCACTAGAGTCCCCCATCATCTGACTATTATTTGCATTCTCTCCTAATTTTAGTATTACGTGTTTTGTTTAAAGGCTTTGTTTTGATAGCACTTTATTTGAATAAAGCTGCTATTGAGTTCAACAAGTCAAGACCAGCGAGATTAGTTCTAGTCACAGCAGCCCAAAAAATACAGATCTGACTCCCTTTTGAAGATGACAATTCCTTACAGAAGTAGCAGGCTGGGCTGCTCGCTTTCTTCCACAGCTTGCAGCATGCTGTGTCAATTTATGTTTAAACCCATGGCAGCTCATTTTAACTGAACAAACTGTGAACTGCAGCAGTTCTGAGCAATCCCACTGACTGTGTTTTCAACTATTTTTATCTGTCTTTTACAATTTGTTTTTGCATGCTCTTTTAAGCTTTTATGTCTCTTTTCAGCTTTTGGTGTTCAAAGATCAAACATATTCAATACGGGTTTGAATTGCTTTAAGATCGCTACTTGATTTTACTCTAGGAAAAAAATAAAGGTTATTTTAAAACCACTGAACACTGTGTACCAATGCAGAATCCTGATTTTATGTTTCTCATTAAAAATGTTCATCTACTCCAGACCATAAAACCCACAATCATGTGTTATTTCTTTATTCCACCCATAGCGTTTGGTAACACAACCCAGTCTATCTTTGCAAGGTGCCACAGTTTAACCCCAGCTGGCAGATAGGAACACAGAGACACTCATAACCCCACCCATGGGATGGGGGGAAGAATTGGGAAAAAAGGTAAAACACAGCACTGCACACAGTACCAGGAATAAAATTAACTGTACCCCAGCTGAAACCAGGACATGAAGGCATAAAGAATTCTGCTGTCCCTTTACAGGAGATAAACAACTGTATAAACCCAAAGGAAGAAGACTGACATAGCCAACAGCCAGAAATAACAAGAGAAAAGAAAGCAAATCACAATGTTATACATAAATCTTCTTAATCAGTACAGGAAAGGACATACCAGAACTCTGCAATACTCTATATTCTTCCTCAATGGAAAAATCACTAAGGATTAAGGGCCCCCCCTCTCATCCACTTTAAAGGCAGACACAACCTAAGGCCAAGTAGGACTTGATGGGAGTCCTTGTAGGCACACAGGGCCATAATGATACTCAAAAGTTATACTCCATCAATTTCCTTCTCTTGAAAAAAGCAGGCTAATCCTTGGTGGGAAACTCCATAGAGATCTTTCATGTTTCATGCCTATGTGGACACAGGTTGGGTTAGTCCCTGTCAGATGACCTTAAAACGAGAGAGAAACCACCATTGAAGGGCAAAATGAGAGCTTCAGGTTTTCAGATTTGCAGAACACACCTTTTACAAGGTACCAAACTTTGGTTCCAAACAAGGTACCAAAAGACTCTGCAACTGCTTCACAGTTCTGCTACGCTGCTTCCTCAGCAGTCAAGTGTGCCCTATTGCTTTGGGCCCCCATGTGAGAACAGCTCTCAAGTGCTTTGGTTGCCAGTAAGACAGCTGTGCTGACTGAGGGTACATCAAACAGTCTGACCATGACGGGGAAAAAAAGGCCTGAAATTGGAGAATTAAAATATATGAGGATTTCCCCATAGAGTACAAGAGGGAGTTGCCCATTTGGTGCTGTGAACATTGCTTTGGCTGCTGTCCTGGAAAGCACTGCTGCCTGCCTTTTCAGGGCCCTGTTTGATGCTGCACATGCTATCAGCAGCCTTACCTTGACAGGCAGGGAATGAATGGTGGGCAGGCTGGCAGCTGTCACACTGATGTCCCGCGACCCCTGAGCGACAAAGACACCTCCCAAGAAAATCGCAGACTTCAGGCTGGGTCCCCATCAAGTTACATTCACACACTGCCAATGAGAAAAGGTATTTCAGAGGCAGCCTCTGTACAGGCTCTCTTCTTCTATCTTCCTTGAAATAAAAATACATTTGAAAAAAAGAGCAGTAGAAGCAACTCCCTGCTCCCTGAGGCTCAACAGGATGACAATTTTCCCATCAGATTTATACAGATTCATAACAGCTTTTATTGATTGCTCACATCTGTAAAAATTCAGGAACAAGGAAAAATTAATGAAAGAGCAGTGAAGCTGGCTCAAAGTTCAGTTACCAGTGTCAAAACACTGCACTTGTCCTGGCCCCACTGAGAGTCTGATTTATCAATCCCAAGTGGTTTGCCAACTATTGAAAGTAGTTCTATCACTTCTGGGACTGAAGTTGTCTCAATAGGACACAAGGCAGGGTGAGGCTCGAGGTCAGCAGGAATGCTCTCTGTTCTTTATTCCAAATTCTGACTCCAATATATACAACTGTACAGAATGACCAGAGATTGGTCAAAGGTGTCACCACCTTTCAATCTTGTTGATGAACATCACCATCACTCAAGAAACTCCTCCTAGAGGAGAAAATATGTAAACATCTCTTTGTTTACAAGAGAAAGTGTGAGAATTCTGACTCCAAGTTCTATAAACATCAGAAGGCATATGAAAACATCAGAAGGCAAAGTAAAACATGTAAAACCAAGGGCGACATGAAGTGAAACAATTTATGATTTAGATTTACAATCTCAGGTGGGAGTGGTCAATAAATTGCCTAAAAAGATAGTACAGAGACAGCTATTAAAGTTCAGAACCAGTCAGTTTTCTAGTATTGATTAGATGGGGTAGCTTGGTGCATCAAAGCGAGGTTGCAAACTCATATTAAACACAATTTTTTTTAAAAAAAGCCAAGGATAAGTAACAGCAATATTTCCAAAGTTATTCTAAGTTTAATCAACGCTACTAAATCCAAACACAAACTACAGTCTGGCAGCTGCATCAAACAGCAGACAGCAACCAAGGAAACAGGGGCATTTTTAGATCAAGATCTCCCTTCATCACATTATTCTTCTTTGACTTGTGTGAGTTTTGGGAGAGCCTGTTATGAATACATCTCCATGGCAAAATAACTTCATCCTTCAGTATAAAACTCGGGGATTTGGTGTTTTGGATGTGCTTGCTAAAAGGGAGTGTTTGGCTTACCCTGGCAGAAGGGGTACTGAAAAAAGCCAGCTGCACAGGTATCACAGGAAAAACCCCCAAATCCAGTTCGACATCTGCACTGCCCGGTACTTCCATCGCAATCACTGCCCAGCACTCCTGCACCGTGGCACTGGCACGCTGAAGAGCACATTTGTAAAGAAAACATTTGCAGTATTACATTCTTAAAGTTCTTATTTCCCTTGGAAGCCAAAGGTTGGCATTTATCCTGGAGCACAGGCTCCAAGTGTCAAAGAAATGACATCACTTACGTAGACACTGGGGGCCAAAATACCCTGGTTTGCAGCCTCCTTCTAGTTAAAACAGGAAAGGAAAAGAAAAAAGCAAAGTTAGTGCATATAATCCCAGAATTCCTTGTCATTTTGCAGAGAAAAATAGATCAGTACTTAGTAAATATTAGTCTTGAACAAAAATACCCTATTTGTATGAGCCATACATGCAAAATCTCACTCAAGAAGTCACAATCTGTAATTTAGTCTGACAGTACAAATTTACAAGTTCCACTGAAACTTCCACTTAGAGGCAGCTGCCTTTCTTATGCCTTCAAATTCAGATGCTGCTCATTCAAAGTGTAAAGAGCTCAAGATACGTTTTCTCATGTTATATTTATTCTTTTTCTTTTGGAGTTCTTTTCTTCTTCCTTTTAAAAATTTGTGAGAGAAGAGGATATGCAACAGAGTACACCCAGAGGCCTATCAGGGCAATTATTCTAGATGCTGTATGAAGGTGAAGTGTGTTAGAAGTATGCAAGTGAGTAAGTGTTAGCTGTGATGATGTCTCCATTGCACAGCATGATAATATAAGCTAAAAAATATAAGCCCACCAAGGAACCCATTGCATGGATTTCAGGCAGTTTTGCAGTGGGCTAAACAAGAAATATGAAATTTTCTTAGAAATCAAAGTCCTCCACTGCCAAGGGCAATGTACAATTTGCCAGGTGAGAGAGGACAGTCCAGAGGCAGAGGCCAGTTAGCCTCAAGAGAGAGATTTATACCACAAAGCAGTGGTTGTCATGTCAGAAAGTTGTACATGTCAGAAAGTCTTGATGGATTTGTTCTTAAGTGCACCAAACAAGACGGTCAGCCCCTCCTGCAGATGTTTGCCGGAGGCTGGCCGAAGTTGTTTTGATTCATAACACTTTCTGGAGCTAGCCCACAAAACTGTTTGGTATAAACATGACAATGTGACAAACTTCTGGCAAGGACAAAGGTTCTCTTGAAAGATAAATATCAACAGAGGCAAAATTGCTACCTAAAAATCAACTTAATGATTCTATGACTCTACAAAAGAGCAGGCACCACTGAAAGAGTGAAAAATGCCAATATGGGGAGAAACAGTGAAATGGGGAAAAACCACCGAGAACTTGCCTATTATGTCACCAGCCACTTCATCTCTTGGAATTGAAGAAGTAGGAAGATATACAGGAGTGTCTTTAAAACAAAAGAAACAGCAAAGAGCGTTTGAAACAAACACATTGATTTCATTAAAAATCATGACAAACAATGAAGACATCTACTGTCAATACAGACAGCATGACATTCATATGACTCTAGTAACCAACTTTAGCTCAGTTTTCTTAGGAGAGAGGTAAGAGACATGGCACTTTTGATTCCCAATTCAGGTACAAAGTTCCCTTCTCAAAAAAGCAGTATGAAAGGTCAGACACTATTCAGAAATGCCAGCAGGTTGCTTTCCTGCTCCTTATCCTTTTGTGTGGAAAGCTTTCTTACACTACACAGAGTTGTGAGAAATATCTAAGGATCTTAGTATTTCTTTCATATTTCCTGCTTCCATCTGAAGGTCCATCTCCTTCTTTGTGGCATTTCCCCCTGCTACATGAACTGCCATAATTTGTGACATGTACGTCTTAGGAGCTTTTATTTAAGACTTCTTCAGATTCCTGGATTGTCTTTCCCGTTCTTAAATATTCTTGCATTGAGATGGCATCCAAAGTCAATGAGCTACAAACATCAGTGGGACTTAGGTCAATGTCTACCTGAGTTGAACTAATTTAAAAATGTCAGATTTCAATCAAGAAGATGTATGACATCTGCTAATCTAGAATTGAGTGTACAGACAACATTTCTATCACAGCCACTGAATTAAAATAATATTCAATTTTCACAGGGTTGGGATTTTTTTTCCATTGTTCTGCATTGTTTTCCCTCTTCCTGTGTTTCTATTGTGGTTCCTCTCTTCTAGTTAGACCTGAGATCTTGTCCTAGATCAACATTTGTTTTTTATCAGCTGTCAGAAACACACTACTTTTTCCTGAAGGCACAAAACATCCTACTGATGCATTTCTGCAACCTTTTCACTGAGTCAGAAGCTTTTATACGGCAATCTTGATGCTACATTTTCTGCTCAGTTATTTTATATGTGATTTTTTAATGGGAAAAGCATTGTTTACCAGAGATGCAAGTTCCAAGTCCTAGGAGGTGTCAAGGAGAACACATACCCATTTTCTCCCCTCTCTGTCATTACAATCACGTTCTATTTCTCTGTGAAGGTGGTCTTTATCCCTAAAAATCCTGGCATGCATTTAAACAATTTGTTCAGGGCTTTAGGACTGGAGTTCAGAACTCACTGAGGATAGGCTGTAAACTTGATGTCTCAAATGATTTCAGAATTGTGAGAATGCAGCACAATCTCTGTTTTTCAAGTCACTATAATTTTGTTAAATAAACCAAACTCTCTCAGTATTATAACAACCGATTTATCATAACACATAAACATGTGAAGCTGAAATACCACGTTTTCAACCAAGTCAAGGAAAATGAAATCCATGAATTCTTTAATGCACATTTAAAATACAGAAAAAGAGGCGATTTTACTTGCATACTTACAGACACAAAACGGATAACCATAGAATCCATCAGCACAGCGCTCACAGTGGTCTCCCTGGAAATTCTGCTTACAGAAGCAGCGACCAGACCCTTCCTCACAGCCCTCTGCGTGCTCCAAGTTACAGCTGCAGGCTAAGTAAAAGTACCAGCAATTAGCCACTCTTTGGAAAATAATGAATTTGCCTTTTACAGCAGTGCACAATGGCATTGTAACAACAAACCTGCAGATGTGAATGACTCATTATTTAATGAATTAACACTTCCCAAGTACTTACACATCACCAATCCCTTAAAAGCAAAATGCATGTTAGTCTCTTAGAGAGTTTAGGAGTTTTTAATTCCAAAAGCTGTACATTGTTCCTCCACAGCACTGCAGCAATTTTTCTGTGGCAACCACTCATCTCTCTCCGTGGTCTAGGTCTAACACCACACTATCCACTTTCACTTACACACTACATGCAACACTATGACCACAGCTCTGCTGACTTCCCACTCCTTTCAATCCCCAAACACAACGTAACTGTAGTTTCCTCCTACCTATCACATGGCTCCTTCAGCCTGTTTATAATCCAATACTTTTCTCTTACCTATACTCAGTTCTTTTTCAAATGTTCTATTAGTAATTACCCTATTGCATCCCTTATTAGTTGATGGGCTCAGCACTGCATAAGATCAGAGTAGTGATCCTTGTGACCTCTTGAGCTATAGAACAAAATTTTCAAGTGACCAAGGGTCAAAGGATAGCTCACATGTGTATCAGAGAGCTAAGAGAAACAAGATTGTGAGAACAGGACATGAGAATGGCTTCCTAGGGGTCCTGAGATCCTCCTCACTGTGGGATGTGTAGCAGCATCCCAGATTTCCATGATCCTATCTCCTTCGTATCCTTTTATGGCCTATTATCTATCTTTCTGCTGCTCTGAATATGCTCCCATGACACCTAAGTTGAGAAGAATATAATTTAAAAGGTTTAAAGCAACACAGAAATTCATTTGTAGCTGTTCCCCAACATCTTTCACCCACTCTTTCACTTCTTCCTCCCCAAAAGATACATCCTATGCCTTGGTTATAGCCCAAATCCCTCAAGCCGCCAGGAGAAGATTCTAGAGAAGGACTCACGTATACAACCATCGGGAGCTCTCACTGGAACACCAAAAGGACGGTAGTAACCTTCCGCACACTTCTCACAGTTAATCCCAGCCGTGTTATGCTGAGCAAAATAAAACAAGAGGACAATACAAGATGAAGAGAGGAACTTGGAAGAACTAAGAAACAATAACATCCTTTACACTGTTTCTATATACAACTAAGAAAAGGGAAAAATGGAATACAACTGCAATAAAGAATCAATCATCATGTGGTGTTCTTTAACCACCTGTTCTCTACAGGGTTCTGAATCATGGTATTCTCACACAAAGCAGATGAATTTTTCTTTAAATATTTACCTTTCCTCCTATTAAAAAATATCTTTGCAAAATATCTCCTTATAGCATAAAATATCTCTTTTTAGGCTACTTTCTTACCACCATGTATATATTGCTCAAGAAACTGTATCATGAATTTTTTCTTATACTATATATTCATTTTCTGAATACCTTGTGTCTAAGATCAGCAATACCAAAAGAAACCAAAAACTGAACAGTCCTGCCAGCACAAAATAGATTTTCTACTAGAAAAGTGTCTCTATAAATATGTGGTTTAGGCACACCAGAAAAAGAAAATCCTAAGTAATTTGAACTACAGCAGTGATGGCAAGTAGAAGTTGAGTAAATCGGGGTCACGAGGCATCCTGATGAGCTCACAGACACGAGAGCCAGGGAACCAGAGCAGGAAGCTCTGCCCTGGAGCAACCAAAACATTTCCCCCAGCTCTCAGCCCCTGTTTAGTTCCTCCTTAGGGGGTGTTGCAATTCAGGGCTGAGCAGGGACACAGCATTTCCTGGATGGACTGGTGAGCAGTTCATGAGCAGGGCAATCAGGACTCTGCATGTTCTTCAGTGGCTACTGGAGCTCACTCCAGTGGCACATCAGTGGCCCCAGTCCAGACAGAGCTTTGGGAAGATGCCAGAAGGGCAATGCAGCAGTGCAAGTAATCCAGAAGTTATTTTGAATGTATGAAAGACAAGCAAACAAGAGAAATATCAGAATTACAGTTCTGGGCTTCTGAAAAGCAGGTTTGTCATTGCTCAGAGAGCTGCTTGATAAGATCCTGTGTGAAAGTGTTCTGGGTGGGAAAGTGGACCAGGAGAGACAGTTGATTCTCATGGACAGCCTCCGTAGAACTAGAACCATTTTTCCAACAAGCAAGCATGGCAGAAGGCCAGCACTGATAAATATAGAGTCACTGATCGATCTCAAACTCAAAAACAAAGTGCATGGAAGGTGGAAGCAGGAACAGGCTACTTGGTGGCAATACAAAGACATTGCCCAAATATGCAGTAGTGGAGTTAGGAAAGCCAAAGCTTAGCAGAGTTAAAACTAGCAAGGAAGGTGAAATGCAAAAAGAAAGATTCCAGGAGTAGAGGAGCAGCAAAAGAAAAGCTAATCAGGGTAGGGGCCCATTGTGGGGAAGGAGATCCAGTGAAATAATTTAGAACACACAAAGGACAGGAAGGTACTGGGACATATCCAGCATAGTTTACCCAGGGCAAAATATTTCCAAATCAACCTCATGGACCTCTGTCATTGGATACAATGACAGGTGCTGTGGGCAGACCCACACAGAAGCAGAAGCACATGACATCCAAGAAGAGGCTGAGATGGTTGGGTTTACTCAGCATTAAGAAGAGAAGGGTGAATTTATTGCTACCTACAATCACCAGATGAGAGAATACAGAGGCCATGGACCCAGACTCCTATCAGAGATGCACAGCAAAAGGATGAGAGGCAACAGTCACAGATAGGAACATGGAAAATTTCTGTTAGATATTAGGGACAAAATTTGTCATGCAGGCGGTCGAACACTGAAACAGGCTGCTGTGAGTGGCTGTAACATTCCAATCTTCAGAGGTGTTCAAGGCTTGGAGGAAAAAGTTCCTGAGCAACCTGATCTAATTAGACCTACTCTGAGTCAGCCTGCATGACTTCCAGAGCTCCTTTGTCATCATACTCTAAAGAAACTGATTCTATCCTTGTATGCAACCCTTCAGCTATACCACTTCTTCATTCAGGCATCCATTCCTAAAACTTTTCTGTTCCCTGACGCAAATAGAAAAAGTAAACTAAAATTCATGCACTTTGTCAATGAAAAAAAAAAAAAAAAGAGAGAGAGAGAGAGCGCTATAATTGGGTTTATGATAAACTCCTTTAATCCAAATTAACTTCCACAAAATTAATTACAAATAATTTGTATCAGTCATATAACTAGGATTTGTAGATTTAGACTAATTTTGCTATTTTCTATCTTTGCAGCAGTATTAAAAGAAATGTTCTTTCATGAACAAAGAGCTGACAGAAAGAACCAATATGGCAAATCTTAGTAGATTGCATGAGGAAAGTTCTGCACAGAAATGTCAATTGGACTACAAAGAACATTTCTTCTACTCATGTTAGTAAAAATAACGCTACTCTCTTCTGACTGCCTTTTGGACAATATCTGATTGTATCGTGGCAAGAATATGGAAAACATACTCTGTACTGGATATTTGCCTTTTTTGTTGCTTAAATACAACTATGTTTTAAAATGCACAACATGGTAATACATAAATCATGACTCATAGATTTCACAGGAACATAGAATTGATGATAATTTCCCTGTAATGTAAAATTCTGGTCAGCTGCTTGTCATACATCAGATGACTTGACAACAAAAGGAAGACAGACTTCCAAATAAGTCTGGATTTAACCATGAGATTACTGAACCAATGAATGACTCAGGTTGTAAGGGACCTCAGGAGGTCAAGTAGTTCAGTCCTTCTACAAGCAGAGAAAAGGCCAAGATTAGATCTTTATCAGAGTCTTATTTGATCTTTCCTCATAGTCATTGCCAGAATAGAACAAAATCAGAATGAAAGAAATTCTTGTTCTTTCCAAGAATATGCTATCCATTTATGACAGACACAGTCTCTGATTCCAAAGTCACTCTCTGATTCCAAATTTACAACTTTTGATTCAGTCCAATGGATCCCCTAAGAGAGCTATGAAACTTCCCCTTAGCTTTCAGGGGAAACTGAGGGAACGACTTTGGTTGGCGTGGAAGGGGAAGGTGGCTAATGGCCATTTCCTCTACTTAAGGCACCTTTCCTCTACGCGAAAGACAGAATCAACTCTTCTCACATAAGCACAGAACAAGCACAAATGCCAACTATCACAAGCTGCAACTGGGGAAATTCCTACTGAACAAGAGTGTGATTAAGTGCTGTTAAAGATTACCCAGAGTGTGTGTAAAGTGCATCCTCAGAAATTTGCAGAATTCAACCAGGTATTTCTCAGAGCACCTGGATATAATTTTGCATAAAGGCTTGGTTAGAGTGGAGCACTAGTCCAAAAGAATTCCAGAGGGCTCTTCTATGATTCTGGGCTTTCTCAGTATCTACAACTTTCCATCTTGGTATAGTCTAAATCCTCCTTTATTTCTGCTGATGAGAGAGAGCCCTCTGTTTTATCGCAGTAAGGAACAAGCTGGCTTGAGCTGGCATTTTATTTGGTTAATTTCACTTCCTTTTGTTAAGCAGGGAAATGGCAGAGTTTGTAACAATAGGAAAGGGCATTTTTATAGCCGATTCAATTGTTTGGTTTGGTTGTGTGGTTTTATTCAGCTCACACAGGACTCAGGATAAATACAATTTTTGTGTCTCCTTTACACATTACAAAGCAATGTTGAACAAGGTAAATTATTTTCACATACCTTTTTGAACAATTTGAATACAAGTAGTGACACCATCACAGAAATGGGCCTACTGGACTGATCAGACCCAAAACTACTGGTGTGAACATTTTCTAAACTGATCAAAATGATCTTTTTACCTGGCAGTTAATGCAGACTCCTCCACCTTCATAATGCCCATGGATGTTTAAGCTTTCTCGACGCTGATCAACATCAGCATCATAGTAGCAATCAGTGGCATGCCCATGGCAATTGCAGGCTGAAAAAGCAATATTCCAAATCAGCTTTCTTTATAATGCTGGAATTTAGCAATCTCCAGCATTTACCTCCAGCAGAAGTGTAAAAGAATATTAGATTTTTAATGTGTACATACACCCAGGCAGCTGGAGTATACTCAAATGCACATATTTACTCATAAACAACTGGATTTTCATACCAGAAACATAGTACAGTAATGCAGACATGAAGAAAACATGCAGCTAGTCTTACAGAGAAGGCAAGAGTTGTACCCAGAAGAATGGCCACAGCAGTTTTTCTTAAATTATCAAAAACATGCTCATATGTTTATTTTTTCATGTCTCAAAAAAAAAACCCAAAAAACTGGACTGATGCTATATGCACTAAACCTTTATTTAAAATTAACAAGCATAGATAAGATACACACATTTAAATAAAAAGACCTACACCAAAGAACTCTGACATTCAGCTATACCAGCAGATATACCAGCAAACTTGGCTATAATATAATTCTGAGTAGAAACCAACCATAACAACAAACAAATAGAATAAACCAA
This sequence comes from Pycnonotus jocosus, assembly GCA_013400435.1. Taxonomy (NCBI): domain Eukaryota; kingdom Metazoa; phylum Chordata; class Aves; order Passeriformes; family Pycnonotidae; genus Pycnonotus; species Pycnonotus jocosus. The sequence goes on along the minus strand of VWYP01017932.1, from coordinate 88,672 downwards.
AGTGCCATAAATTCATTCAATGTCCTTTTTTTTTTTTTTTTCCTTCCCTGATCTGATCTTTCTTCTCTGCTGGAGAGAAAAATAGGAACTTTTTTGAAAGAATGCAGGTAGCAAAAACAGGCTTCCCCAAGCATCTGGGTGCTAGCTGATCTTCTAATTACAGGAAATTACCTTCCCAGGAAATTCCTAAAGTTATAACTTGATAAAGCTTTTACTTCATGTTTAGGGAAACCCTCCCTTCACCTGGACCAGGGGACACAACACTGGAAGGCAATGGGTTACAGAAGCAAAGGGCTCTGCCCCTTCTTCAGGACAAGGGAAGCACATGGGAGCTAATCCTTCCCAACTCTATTCCAAGTTCCTGGCACAACTGGAAGCCCAACTCAGGGACAAGTGATTTTCTGCATCTTGCTACATAATCACAGATACAAGAGAAGAGAAACTGCATCATTCTCTGCATTCTCACTATGTCTTTTTATCTAAAGAGTTGTAGATAAGGAAGCCTTTTCCTGGAAATTACCAGCCATGCAGCTGAGGAGGTGCCCTGCCATCAGGCTCCCTTATGGTCTGTTGACAAGAACTGGACAGGGTTCCAGACTGGGTTCCCTGGCCAGGATGTAACAGCCTATGAAGACCTTTACGTTTTCTCACTCATAAAATTATTCAAGAAAATAAAGCATTACACAAATGAGATGCTGGCTCAAGATATTAAGTCAGAAAACAGAAAAAGAGATTATATATACATATATGTGTGTGTATATGTATATATATATATATATATAATTACAATGTATAAAACCTCCCTTGCCTCTAGGGCCAAACCATCTGTGAGTTGCAGCTCAGCTATGTCTTCTAACAGCAATGCAAAATTATTTGCTCTGATTATAGTAACAATATTTTCACTCACAAGAGGGGGGAATAGAAACCCTTTCTACCTCATCAAGCACCTTTTCACCACTTTGGGCCATTTGCTGATTCACACATACTGGGAAGCTCACAGCAAAATGTTGGGCTGATCCCTACAAGCTTCCACCAACCTCTTTCAATCAGTTTCTCTCAAGGAACCTCAGGCTTCTGGAAAGCTGAATAAGGTTGTTCTAATTCCTTCACTACTGGCTGCCAGCTAAAGAGGCCTGCACCTGGCAAATGCTCTCAACAAATCACCTCAAACCGCTAGGAGCAATCCATAGTAAAAAGGATATTTTTTCAGAGGTAGTTAGAAACAAAGTGGTTTTGGCTCAGAATCTTGTAGATTATCTTCTATACACTCATTCTTCAAAAAACATGACATTATTTATGCTCTTTATCTGTCTCTTTTCTGGCAAAAAATATTTTCCTTTTAAAGAGGGGGACTTAATTGAGGTTTCAAATATTGTTCAAAAACTGTGTCCCAACATGTCTACCTCCTATCAAACATTTTAATCACACACAACCTCCTTCCCCTCTCCCAAGTCTCAGTACTGCAGTTTTAATTAAACAAGTCATCTCTTTATGCCTCAGAGTAATTATATAGGTACATCTCTTTGGCTTTCAAATAAGGTTCTCCTGTTAAGAGTTTGTACCCACTGGCTATGCTACTCTCAGGAAAGGCAGAGAAAAATAGATTGGTCCAGACACAAAGGAAATGGTTGTGCACAGAGATTGCAATGCTCTGTACCTCCTGCCTGGTTTCTACCCAGGGGAATGGAAAACATCCATTTGTGACAGTATAAACCCATCATCAAAAGAGGGTCCATGCTGTCACTGTCTTTAAGAATGAAACACAGGGAAAATGGGAAAACAGGAAATTAATGGGCTTCTCCAGCTTGACTACTCAGTCTGTAGGGCTAACACACTCCAAATGCCCAAACACAAGGACGGGAAGAGGTACAAGTGTGGAATCACCAGGGTTCCCCACCAGGAACACCTTTGTGTCACTGCCATACAGTGAGTGAGGGGCAACTCTCAGCCTGAGAAGGGAGGGCAGCTCAAGCACTGTAAGCAGTGTCAGCCTCAAGCAACCTCTCTGCAACACAAACACCAAGAAGGTGATGGAAAGGAACATTTTGAAGATGTATAACATGCCTATAGCCTCTGCTTTGCTTGGAGATGCACAGTCTGTCAGCAGACAGCTATGACTGAGGAGAGACATTTACTCAATGTTCTACAAAAAGTCTTCCACTTTTCTCATGTCATATTCTCACACAAATCACTACTTTCACTGTTTAATAAGAAAGAAGACATAAATAATATTCACTGCATTTTTGACTATTTCTGTATGGAAATCATCTTTATACAGAAAAAGAAGGGTGTTAAAGCATGCTGGTTATGTTCCATGAACATGTGTGCTACAGCTATATTCCCACCCTCTGGTCAGTATCTCTTTGAACCCACCATATTTTTGGCTACTCACGTTCACATATGTTTGTGCTCCCAGCTGTTGCAGGTTGCCACTGCTTCTGATTATATCCAGGGCAGCAGTGATCACAAGTTTCTCCACAAGTGTTATGCTGACATTCACACTGAAACCTACAGGAATGAAAGCCTCTTAAAGAAGCTAGGCTTAAAATCTTTCTCTTAAGTTTTTAAATGAAAGATAATAGTTTTTTTTTTTTCTTTGTTTTACCACAATCCAAGACTCACACATAGTATGAAAAGGACAGGACATAAACCTCACATGAAAAGGTGTCAATCAGTAATACTAGAACATTTTGGAACTTTCCTCAAATTCTTCAAGATTGATTACTTTAATCAATTATGAGTTTATTAGAACACATTACTTACAGAGAACCTTTATAATTGGATGCAACAGACTGGATTATGAAACTATTTTATATTATATCAATTTTATATTATCAACTATTTTATATTATATATATGTATATCAAATTGATATACAGTAGTTTAGGATGTATTTTGTTTTAGCTTAATTTAGGCTGAAATTTGTTGGCCTACAGTAATCAAAATATTTATTACCTTTAAATGCACGCCTTCCCAACTTTTCCATTATGCTTTGCTTACAATAATTTTATTAGGGTTTTCAATAAACCAAGATCATAACTTGATCTTGTTATTTTTAAGACAGTGCACACTATTCACCAATGAAATGCAAGGATGTTTTTGATTTAATTAGCTGAAGAGCCTACTTTCTTCTTATTATAAGAAAATGAGCTATTCAGTAGGCTATTATATATTTCTTATTCTTACTTTCGCTAATAAAACTTTTGAGTACAACCATCCTGTTTTCATAGATTTCTATTTTTCCCTAGCACAGATATCTGGCACCCATCTCCCCCCCTTAGTCTTCATTGAAACACAACTGAAAATATTGCATTGTCCTGATAAAGGCTGATTATTCAGAGTCACTTCCCTGTAGCAGGTGAGCCAAGAAGCCTGATTTAACTCCCAGTGAAATCAATGAGGAGGTCACAAACTTGACAGGGAAAGGGAATAGTCCATTCAGTTTGTTTTTATGTTATTACAGTAATAATCTAAAGCCATTGGATCTTGCATGAGCTCCGTTACAGTGCTCAGTATCTTCATGAAGTTCATTGATTTTGTTCCTGAGTTGGACCTCTAATTCCTGATGTAAGAAGGTGATATCAACTCGTGTTTTCCAAAAAGAACTACGTATTTCTAAGAAATTATTCAATCTGCCAAACTTGTATTTCAATTAAAATTGAAAACCAAAGCAAAGATTTTCTATTATTATATTTCACATACAATCGCTCTTGACATGTTTTCTTGCCAACCATTAGCAGGTTCTATTTCTTTTAAGTATAAAGAAAAAAAATCCCTGTACAACTACATAATTCTATAATAAAAAAGGTCATTTGAAAGCACTCATATATTCTTTTTCTCAGATAAATGTCAGGCTCCATTTACTTACTGGTATTGGTTTCCAGCACTCTTTGGATTACATACTTCAGCATGGCCATGGCAAACACATCGACCACCAATGCTGATGTCCTTTATACTGTAGTAATACTGTGGAACAAGCACAAGAAATAGGCATAGTCTTTCCTTGCTTGCATTATGTCAGAAATATCAACATCAGGTTTGCTAGACTTGGAAGGTGTCTACAATAAAAATTTGCACTCTCCTTTAGAAATTTAATAGAACACTTGACGTTTCATTCATCTATCCTACACCCCATGGCCAGATAACACCAGAAGTTCCTTACACTGCAGCTGTGCTGCTTGCCAAGTAAACTGAATACTGCATTTACATCTGCCTATGAGTAACGTCCTAAAATTTACTTAAGGCAGTAAGGGCACTTGATGGGAGTGCTGTCAAGTAACTGGAATAGCTTAATGTTTTTCAGTGCAGAAACCCTCACACACATTTGTGTGGTGCCTCACCCCAGGGTTTCCTCCAATTGTTACTGAATCTTCATTTTAAATGAAAAGGTTAAGAATAACAATACAATATGTAGTCTGAAATCTCTGTAAGTATCTGAATATCTGTGTGGTGTTCCCTGTATTTCCTTACATTTACCCACTGAACGGGAGTGGAACTCTGGCCTTCAAGCTCTTGGATAGCCCAAAATGCACTGAAAACAAATAGGCATCTCAAATAATTTGTGGAAAGATAGCAAATTTCAAGTACAGCCTTTGATTTCTGCTCCTTCAGAAACTCAGGTACTATTTTCTGAAAACCTTTTGTGAATAAGTATCAGAAAGTAGTGACAAATAAAGCTGGAAAGATTTAGTTCCTCAGTTCTGCATAACATAGTTTAGAATAATTATGCTTTGGGCCTTTATAGCTCGCATGAGGCATTCAGCTTCCTTCCATATTAGAAAGCAGGGAATGAAAATGGTCTGTTACAAAATCTTTAATCATTACTGCCCCTCCATAAATCCATGCTGGCCCAGTTATCTTCTTGTCTCAAACAAACCTGGAGAAAAATACAGGTATTTCAAGGTGGGTCAATGCAAATTTCATTGTCAGGATGTTGCAAACTTAAAACATTCAGACCATTTTTTGGTCCCTAAGATGGTGGGTGTGACTGTTGAGTATTTACATCTCAGTGACAACAGTACTTACTCTACGAGTTACAGTGGGGTCCCGCTGAGCTTTGGATATCAAGTGTCCAAGAAGAGTATTAGTTCTGAGAAAACGGAGGCGGATGTTTGTTGCTTCTGTGAATTCTTGAAGACCAGGGGAATAAGTGAAGTTTTTTGCTCCTGGGCGGCCATTTATCAAAGATACTACAATCTAACAAAGGAGTAAGCACACCCTTGTTAAAATATATCAACTGCAAGTGCCAATAGCAGCATAGAGCAGAATTAATAAAAGAACCCATAAACTTACTATTGTTTCTGAACATATTTGCAGTAACATCTAGGCATCTCATACTGAAGTCAGGATATTGGAAAAAATAGTGTTATTAATCTTGGAGCCTCCTGTATTCTCATTATCCATATAACACATCAGAAAAAAAAGAAAAGAAAAGAAAAAAGCCTCTATCTGTTTTGAAAACAGGAGGTATAGCATGCAAAAAGTACATTTTAATGGGAAAAAAACCCAACAGGAATAGATGCAAGTAGTTGTTTGAACAGTTGACAGTGTCAATGGAAGTTTAGCCTGATTAAAAACATCAGATTTTGGCTCTTTCCCAAAGCACATTTATTTTTGGGTCAAGGCATAAACATTCCTGGAAAATATTATTGTTAGCAGGTCCAGTGCCTGCGAGCATATTAATGGTCTTCTGTAAGAAAGTACACAGTGTTGCTTTAGAAAATCCCCTCACATGAAAGCAGGTTTGTCTGACTTCCAAAACAAGAGATGCAATACTTTTTTTTTTTAAAGAAACAGCTGGCAGCAGCTCAGTAATCATGAGTCTCTATTGAATGAACAACCTAGTTTGTATGTACAGGGCTCAGTAAAAAAACCTTTAATTTATTTATAACCATCCAGATAACAGATTTCTATTTTCAAATGGCTGCTATACACCGAAGCACATAACAAGGGCATGATTGTTCCAATTGCAGCACAACTCCCACAGGAAAAGTCACAAAGCATGTAATAAGGAATGGCACCAGCAGTGTTCTTCTGTGGAAATTATTCTTTACAATATCTGATCAGGAAAATTTTACAGATACTTTGACAAATAATTTCTATTTTAATATCAAACCCTAGATCCATCTCTCGAAAATTCTGGGTAACTCTTGAGGAAGGAGTTCAGATTTAGATTCTAACAACCTCAGGCATAAGAACAGAATGCCAAGAGGATCCATCAGCACAACCAGGAGTTTAACATTCATTCAAGTAATACATGCCATAGTTCTGCCTAGCAAGAACAATGGCTTAAATCAAAGCAACATTTTCCAAATACTTTTATTGTATTATAAACATGTAGCTTTCTTTTTTTTTTTTTTTAATTTTTGTAACAGCTGCTTATTCTTGAATGGTAAATATCTGTTTCTACAGCCTTTACTCACATGAGAAATTTTGGTGCACCAAGTTTTACCATGCACATTGGAAGTGTTCAGAAAATGTAGTCAACACCTTCAAATGCCCATGCCCATAGTGAGGTACATAAATTACGATAAATATCAACACAGGTTTCCCTGAGCAGCTCCTACTCCCGTAGGGAATGGTGAAAATTAGGAGGAGTTATGTCACCCTCCAAAATCTCACTGAGGTTTAGGTTATGGACTTACTGATAGAGATTCAAGCAGTCACAGCTAAAAAAAAAAAAAATTACTTTGAACAAACTTCTGAAATCAATGAGTTTGCTTCCAGCATCACACGTGGTTTTCCTGAAAGCACCTACCTCTCCATTTTCAAGAGGCAGAATGCGAGAGTACTCGGTGGTGCACAGGACATCGCTGTCCCTCCTCACAGGAAGATTTGCTTCCTTTCCAAAGCGCTCCAAGCAATCTGCTTTTGAGTCTAGTCATGCAAGAACAAAATTAATTTTATATAAAATAGGCCCTATTGTTCTAATTTAAACTAACAGAGGAGCATCCCCTGTGCTTTCAGGCAAATTCCCCCCATAATAGAGTAATAACAGTGATTGTGTCACTCACCACAGAGTAACAGACATTCCTCAAAACAATAATCTCTCTTCCTAAGCAATTCAGTGGTGCCTGACAAGACATGGCACAGTATTTCTCATATCATCACCAGAAAAGAAAGCCATATAGATACTCCAAGCTTTTGCATTTGTATCTCACTTTGATTTTTGCAAGAAACTCCAGGGTCCCAAGGGATAAAGGACACTGAAGTTCTGACATACCCAAAAAGCAAGAGAAACAAAAACCCCCAGAAAATTCTAAGAAAGTGAAAAAAAAAAAATCATGTGCTGAGTTACACTTTCAAAATACCATACTCATACCATACACTCCTACCACTAATTCATTGTGGCTAAATAAGAAAAGATAAACCTATTTAACATTCACTGTCTTCTCTTGCTGGTGAAATCTTCAGCAAGCCTCATGCTTTGATTTTGCTGCTACTGAGGAAATGATGAAAGAAACCTGTTTCCAAAAGACCAGTGACAAGGATTGATACTTACAAGCAAAATATTGCCAGGGAGTGTAAGTTTTTCCAAAGTCCACAGATCTTTCCAAAACCCAGAGATCTGGACGAGGAGAATTTGCAAACTTGATGAGGATATAGGCAACATGGAAGAGCTGGTAACAGAATATACATAGATCTTGTCAGGAGCTTTTTTTTAACTCGATAAAGGCACAACAATAATATAAATAATACAAATAAACACTTTTTCTTTAGTGTACAGGGAGAAGGTTATTCTCTGCAGTTTCATTCCCATTAAAATGAGAGGCCAGATTCTCAGCTGGCTACTTCACCTGGCAATGTGCTCAAGAACATTAAGACATCTGCAAGAGGACTGTGTTAAATGCCATCTCCTACATTTCAGAACAGGTCTGTTGTGCAGCTGACTGATTGCTTGGGTATGTTAAGGGTACAGTACTCAACTTGGAAAAGTTAATATCACTCAACTAAGCTGCTTTTGCAGCACCCAGGTACATTCGTGATGCATTCCAATCACATCATTGTGTTTGTGGCTAAGGAATATCAAAATCATGTAAGAGAAAATGCAAATACCCTTTACGCTGAGACTCTTTTGGTTGATAATAATCCCAGCCACTTGTTCCCTCATGTTAAGATTATTTCCAGATGAATTTGCCACTTGACAGACTTTCAAAGTAATGGAAGCAAGCCACCCCAGAGTTTGTGGGTATCAAATAGCACAAGTGAGATTTTTGTAACTGGTAGCTAATTCAGTGTCTGAAACAGCTCAAAGAGCTCCATCAGCTCAAGGTTCCCAAAGCCAAGAGTTTCATCTGGCTTCTTTAGCTGCTCACTGTGTATCACACAGAGGTCCCCCAAATGCCAGAGAAGAAATGGATCCTATAAGATAGGATGTCTTACTGTCAGCCTCTTGGGAGAGCCCACAGTCATAAAACCCAGAACATCAATAAAAGTTACGTTTACACAAAAAGCTAAACACAGGTTGATTCTAAAGGCCATTTAAAAACTAAACCATGACATGGATGGAGCTGTCAATGAAAGTGAACCAATACTGAGGTACACTCAATATTCAAATGAAGCTGCACTGGAATTTTCCCCTCAATAACCTCAACTGAGAATCATCTGCTGGCAGGAGATTCTTACTTTGATGGGGGAGACTGCAGTCAGCAGCTTGTCAAGTAACTGCTACCAGAGCCCCCACATCAAACACACCCTAACAGTTTATCTTTGCTCATGCCTCATAAATGTCATAACCCTGAAGCTAATACTTTGCAAAGTTTATTAGACGCCAAACCACAAGTGCATACAAGCTCTCAACCATCAACTGGGAGCAGCATCTTTTGGCATGCCTGGCCCATTCAGCTGTCAGCTAGGAACAATTCAATAGCTGTCACACCAGCTGGGACCACCAAGAGGCAGATACAAAAGGTGAATAATGCAGTGAAACAGATACCTGGAAATACTTGTCCCTAACCAGCTCTGCACATGACAACCCCATGGCTACATGCAGCCTCCATGCTCACACATCTATTTCAGACATCAGCTTCTGAATATCTATATAGTGTATTCACAGCAGAAAGTAAAACCTTCTCATGGAAAAATGGTAGGAGCTGAGGGACTTCATGGAACATGTTCTCATGATATACCTTACATCTCAGAAGAAACTTTTTTGTTGTGCATTCACTTGATGTAGTATGTACAACTACTCTCCAGGGCATGCCTACACACACACCATGGCACCACTGCAGCAGGTACAGTACCTTGCAACCTATTTCAGAAACTTTTGCTTTGCTGAATGTTGCTGACTTAGGTCAGTGCAGAGAGAACCCAGAGGAAAACAACCCAACTGTTCTGTTAGTGTTTAAATTTATCCTGCTATTTAACACAGCCTGACAAGCACCAGCTTCACCTCCAGAGATACTAAATTAGGTACCTCAGCAAACAGATATTATCTCCACAGGAAAAATTACTTACTAGACAACAATACTGGACACAGTAAGTGGCAGTCATTCTGTTGACAGAGCCATGGCAAACCCCAAACCTTTGCTCTTTGACTGCACAGGTGGAGTAATGCCCTCAAATTGCTGATGGAAAGTCTGGTTTTAGCCATTGTCAGAAATAAGTGAATACTTGGGGGACAGTAGCAAGATTTGCATTTATTGAATTTCTGATACTCTTTGCCTGAGTAACTTCTTCTACTTCACTGTCAAATTTCAGAGTAGAGATATTTCCCATGCAGACAATACATGTCATCTGGTATGGCCACTCAGTGCAAAGATTAGTAGCCTTCTAGGAAAGCATAATACTTCTGAAACCCAAAAAAAAAGAGTGGTTCATGTTCTCACTTTTGGTCAGCTGAATCTCTCAAGGGGCATTTACCTGTTCAAACCAGGTTTGCACTGGCAGGCAACACTAATATATTGTCTTTATTCCCCTATGTCTTAAGATCTTTGGGAGTCCTGTCTTGACATGCATGTTTAGAAAGTGCTGGTAACATTCCGTGTGTTGACTGGTACAGATTTAGTCAAGACAAGTGGTTTACAAAGCTCAAGAGGAAATAAAGGAAGCATATAGACAATGCCCTGCTTTTCCAGGGCTTCACTGCTTGGAGTCACATTGTGGAGTGATTACAACAACGACCTTATACCTACTCTTAAAAATGTGTATTGTATCAGGAACTCTGCAAGTCTGCCAGTGCTTAAAGAACTGCCACCCAGCACCACTCTTTGCATATTTCCATACAAATAAAAAATGAAAGGGAAAAAAAAGTATGGCAACTTCACAGTACTGTTGTATATGAAAACCTTCTATTCACATGATGCTCTCCTTACATCCCTCAGTTTGAAACTGTGCTCAGGTTTGTACAGGCACATTCAGAAAGGGAAAAGGGACAGTTCTAATAAAAATTAAATTAGTGTTAATTAATGACAACATATCACCAAAACATAGTCACCAAGCCTATCATCTGTCCTGTTTCTGACTTCACATGAGTGCCTATGATTTGCTTTTGGCTTGGATCAGGGATGTAGAATGGCACTTGAACATCTAAACTTCCACTACAATTAAAAGCTGATCAAGTTGATGAATGGTCTCTCTCCACATCTGATAAGACAACAACAGAAGAAAAAAAAATCCTTGGCTTAGCAAATAAATCCCATCTAAAGATAAAAGAATAACCTTGCTGACATAAGACCTAGAAAAGCAACCATTAAAGCCAGTTTTAATCACATATACTAAACTGGCATTTCACTACTTTAAATCTTGATCCTAAGACCTACCCTGAAAAAGGCAGACTAAACTCAAACAATGTTTTCCTTCAGCCATTTAGTTCTGAGAAAAGGAAAGAAAGTGCTTAAATTTTTGAAAAAAATGTTTATTTGGTTGCTTTTAAGCCAAATTTGTTTCATGAAAAAACAACTACCTCTCAAAAGGATTGCTAAATCTGTAAGTAAGCATTTTGGTATAATTATATAATAGTAAAAAAATTTTTACAAAAAATCCCACAGATATCACTTGATCAAAATTCTGACCATTTCTTTATATGAGTAAAGAACTGTATTTAAAAGTGAAAACAGCATTTTGTTTCCAGTAATAAAAACCAGTGCACTCTGGAAACGCATGCTTGAAAGAGGATATATTACTGTAAGAGTTGAACATCATATGCTGCTGTAATCCAGCACCCCAGGTCAAACCTGATTGATTATCAACAGCTGGAATTTAATCAATTCCACATCAATATGACCTTTTTCCTGTTCACTCAGGTTTGCTCAGATTTAAAATGTTCTAGCAGCCAATGGCCTTAGAGATTCACAAAAACCCAGAAAAAGTTTTTAAAAATCATCCAGTAGAATGAACAATATGCCCTCCCACATCTGAGAATGAGAATTAAAATTCAGTGTTATGCATTAACAACATTACATTATAAAGAGAGAGATTTCTATAAAAGCTCTTTCAGGAGAACTTAAGATGATATTAAAAGGTCATTTACATTGACTGAGAGCTACACTGTACCATTATTGCTAATGATAAAATATTCATCATCTCTAACAGCACCCACACTACTTATTTTAAACCAATAGAAAGAAAACTTCCTGTTGCCCATTGCATTCTCAAGAGAATGCTAAAATCCTCAATAATATTAGTTTAAACTGTTTTGCTTATTTTCTCCTTAAAAGTTTAAACAACTCTTTACATAGAGAAATTTCCAAGATTTTTTTGAATTAAGCATTAAAAAGGAATAAAAGTTAGATATGTGTATATAAAGGTATAGCAGACTTTCCTCCATTCCTGACACCATAAACTCAAACCAGAATATTAAAACACTGAAATGACTTATTAGATGAGTGCTGGACATAAACTAGCACAAAAGGAAAAACATACTATGTTCCAAACAATCATGATGTTGCGTGTGCTGCTTCTGCAGCAAAAGATTGTTCTTCCTTTTTGCCTCATGAAGATTAAAAAGTTCTGGAATGTGATGGTAACAAGAACCCAACGAAATCCAGGTAGACCATCTATCTGAGGCATTTTGTAGATATCACAGCAATCTTTCTTCATGTAATTTGAATGCTTCCAGCAGGGTGAAATTTCTTCAGACTGTTACTGGCAGATACAGCTGCATGAAAACTTCCCTCAGCATGGTATGGTTGTTGTTTTAGGTTTCTTTGATTATCTTGAATAATGTGGTTGGCATTGCAGATTGCTCAGAAGAGACAGAAATCTGATATGATTCAGTACACAAATTAAACTTTTCAAAGGCTGACTGATGCAGGAAGGGGGATTCAAGGAGTATGGACTGTACTTAGCATCTGCTCCAGAACACACCTCAGTGCCACTGACTCCACAGGGTTGGCATGTGCATGCCCATTGGTTTCTTGGTGTAGTGGAGCCTTAAGGTCTTGAGCATTGTTTCCTCTCAGAGACCAAGCCACAAAATCAATCTGTTCAAATTAAATAAAAATCCCACACACTCTGGATAAAATTAAAGGCTTTGATTTCTTGCAAAGAGGGAAGTAGTCCTTTTATTCAAACATCCCAGTAGGACTTGAGGCACCCTGGCAGATCAAGGTACTGTATAAAGCACTCCTGAGTATTTGTCAATTCCCAACAATGTATTTTGTAACATAAACAGTAATACAAAAAAATGCCAAGAGAGAGAGCTGAGCCAGCACTTCCAGAGTTGCCAGATACTCTTCTGGGTATGTGGAAAAATATCTGTAGCAGAGGTGCAGAGAAAATCGTGTGTGAGTAGTACCTGAGAGACATCACACCTCCAGAGTGTGTTCCATCCATCTTAACTGAGTACACATACACACAGCAACGACCACACTGCATAAACAGTGACTGTGGCTGCAGAGGCTCCCACTGCACAGCACGCTGAAGTCATTCCTTGTGTTCTGCCTTCCCAGCCTGAGGTGCAGAAGCCAGGAATAAGCACAGGATTTTCAATATTTTTCACTTATCCCGGTCCATGGTGAATTCACATCCTGCTTTCCTTTTACCAGCCACTGATGCCAAAAAACATCTTTAGTTAGGTGAGTGCCTCTGAATAGGCCTCCTAGACACATCTGGAGATCTTTTTTCTGTCCTAGTTGATGGCAGGACCAGAAGGGAGAAGCTCTCCCTACACAGGCAGTACTCTGGAAGGAAGAACTGCATCCAGAAATGAAAGGGTAGTCCATTCTCCACATTCAACCAGTCTTTGGTCTTTTTGCCAAAGCTGCAGGCAGTTACATCAATGAATCTCGGTCATTTTCCAGACATTTCTCATGCAGTCACTTTTCCATTAGGATTTGGACAAAGACCAACTCAATTCTTGTAATTATTTTTTACATATGGCCTATTTCTTCACAGAACACTGAAGCTATTGATATGAGAAAGGAGTTGTACGATTCAGCCCTCAGTTGTCCAGAAGAAAAATGTCTCCTTATGAGGGCTGCAGTCCAAAGTAGAAGGAACACAATAGAACTGTCAGCACTGAGAAGAAACCCAGGGAAGTGCAAAGGATTAAAGGCAACCAGCAGAGGTTCTGCTTTCACTACACTGGGTTGAAACTGAGGTATTTAGAACAATGTATCACAAAATTAAAGTAGCATGTAGGAATGAGCACGGAAAGGAAGGTGGAGGAAGCATAAGCACAGACATGAAGAGAGCGAAGTGAGATCAATGAGTGGGAACCAAGACCTACCTAAAGGGATGCTGAGGAAGACCCAGAGGAAGACGGAGTCAGAAAAGCAAAGGAGAACAAGACTTGTGAAGTTTTCTCCTGTATATTTTCAGAATAATATCAAATTAGTATCAGAAATGGATTTTAAAACCAATGGTGTGCAACTACCAATGCAAACACAAAAAAAAAATGCTGAGCCACTGAAAAGGTCTTTAATTAAAGTTTAAAAAAACCACAACACATTGACTACTACTTAAAGGAAAACATATGAGCAAGAAAGAATGAATTTTAAGGTATTTTCCTTATTAAGGCTGGTAGCTCAACTCTGAATGAGTTGCTTGTAGTGTGACCTAGGAATAAATGAAAATGTATTACCTGATACAACTTTTAGAAGATTCTATCACACGAGTGCTACTTCATCAGCTGAAGTTGTGTTACTCTAGATGCACCTTCCTGTGGTATGAGCCAAAAACTGCAACTCACTTCAAAGCACACTGTTCTGCAGCATGACACCAAGCCAGCTTCCTAAACAAACTATAATACTCAGAACCAGAGTTCTCTCATACAAAGGAACACTTCTGTGCTGTTAGCATTCCTATTTTTGTCTATTGTAGGGACAATATTGCACCTTCCCCAGACTTAAGAGCCCCTTTTCTCCCCACTGTGAACCAAAACAGCAGAGCAGGGCTTGGTGCTGCTGAGGATTCAGAGCTGTGAAGGGGTTCCAGGGGAAGAGCTTTGTCTCACTGCAGGTACAGCTCTGTAGCACTGCAGAAGCCTCGTGCAGTGGCTCTCATGCCCTAACCTGTAGGACTTCCCAGTGTTATTGTAGAAGTTATGCAACTCCATGCTAGAGCTGGGTCTGATTTCAGGGTCAGTGATAACAGAAAGTCTTCAAGAGCCAAGCACAAGAGCGCAATGACTATTTTTGGAAGCCCAGTTCAATGCAATTTGTGATAAATCTCCCATTACCTTGAGAGTTTCTCCCTAAAGAAGAAGTGAGCACAGGACACTTTCTATTTTACAGAATGACACTTAACTGTAACTTCAGAAACATTTTAAGTTATCATGCCAATCTTTTGTAAGTTAAGAACAACTGGCTTTAGTTCTCAACAGTTAGCCAAAGCTGAATAATATTCCAAGCAGCAAATATTGTTTGTAAATCAAAGGATTGCTACCAAATATAAAAATTAGATCTCTACCATAAAAACGCAACTCAGAAGATTTGCCAAACTGTGAGGCTATTTATAAAATGTTCATATGCTTTAACTGGTGGAAAACATAAAAGCATGAAGTCCTCCACAGGCCACACCACTTAGCTTAAATTTATGGTTGAGCTGCCCTCCGTCCCTAATAAAAGAACTAATTTGGACATTACATTCCACCGTGTACCTTTAATTTACAACAGTGACTAGTAATATCACTACATAAAAACTATTCAACATAGGAGTGCACAAGACTTCACTGAGTCTGAGTCATTCAGCACTATATTACTGCTAAAAAGCACAGCAAAAGTTAAAAATATATACATAACTTAAAGCAACAATAAAATATATGGGCTATACTTCTTTGAACTACTTTTTGTAGTTGGATATTTCTTTTTCATCATATCTTTTTCATCATGCTATCCTGAACTTTCATTTCTTCTGAAGAGAGAGTTCAGAAAAAGACCTGGGGGAGTGTTACAGTAATATCTGCTGAGCACTAAGCAAGCCAAAGATGAGGACACACCTGCTGAAATTAGGCAATCCAAAGAGTCAGGGGAAGGGCAATGAAATTCAGTCAAACATTCTGGATTCAGAAGTTTAAAATATGTTGAAAACTACACTGGGAAAACCATAACCAATTAAGAGGAATAACTGAGATTTCATTTGATCCAAATATTTCAAACAAGTCAGGAATAGCCACTCTGTAAGTAGGTATGTTAAGAGAATGGAGAGACTGCCTCAGGGATAAACATTATAATTGTTATTCAAAAGGGCTGTGATTGATTAGAAATGTAACTATAGTACAGAAAGTCAGAACAGGAAGTAAAGCAAGGGTTTTGCTTTAAGGTTTTTGCTTTTTCTCGTGTTATGAAGTGCAGCAAAATGAACATTCCTCTTGCAAACAGATTTAACAGCCTGCAGGCATTTTGATTTTCAAAATCACCCAAGCCCTTGTGAAACAGAAGCAGCACCAGGTGGGTGTTCTGTTCCAACTCCATTGTAGTGAGCACTAAAACTTCCATGATGGTGCAACTATTCAATTAAATATTGTCGTGAGACCATGGTAAGAGGCTCCGCTGGGACTCTGCTCTCAATGATAAAGATATAATGGCAGGAATGCAGAAAATTAAAAGCTTTTGACTTTGCATTATGTCCTGCTTCCTCTAATTGTGGATACTTGATGACTAGCGTACACTCAGTCATTGCTTCCCTGCACGCATTTGTACCTTACTCTTTGTCATGTTCTGCACGCTCAAATACTTTTCCATTTTTTGTTTGCAGAAGAAAGTGCCTTGCATTAAAAAGAAACAAAACAACAAAACAAAATAAAAGGACAAATAATTAGTGAAGAAAATTACATCCCTATTATCTTTTCAATATTACAATATGTGGTTCTGTATTTAGATCCATGTCTAACTTTAAGATTTATTTTTCCCTAAAACCCAAACCTTCACCTCAGCAAAGCTGAGGGGGAATTGCACTCTGAAATATTGTCTCTGTCAATTACTAAGAAAGTCTGCATCATTAAGACACACCAAGCTCTTAATATTTAGGACCACGAAATAAGGTAAGGTGAATTGGGGTCTCAGTGCTTACCTGTTCACTTGAGTAGACTTCATCTGCCACAGTATATAATGTTCTTCATTATTAATATTGTGTGCTATTGTATGAATCTGGGAGTGAAAATACTAAGAAAACTGTCATCCACCAGCTAAAATGATTCTGTCCTGATCACAGGACATGGAGTAATTTTCACCTTTGTCTTGGATTACCCTCATTTCCAAGAAAGGGGATTCAGAATCATCTTTCCAAGTAGCACCAGGGTAATGAGAAACACACAACATCACTCTAAGAAATCTTTCACAACTACAGAAATCTTAGCACATAGCTGCTGGTGTCCATGAAAATGGGGCACTTAGTTCATATCTCTCCTCTCAAGTAAAGAGATTTCTCAGAAGTTTACTCAGCACATATAAAGTAAGGTGTCTGTCAGTAGGTCCTCCAAAGAAGGTAAAAAGGGCACAGTGGGAAGAGAAGTTCAGCATGGCTTTTCTGCACTGCAGCTCTACTGGATACAGAAACACTGAATAAAGATAGGTTCAAAATGAGAACCATTCCAGCCATGGGAGGAGCAAAGAGTATTAGAACACCAGGTAAGACAAGAGGTAAAGTAAGTTGCACCTGAATCCACAGCAAAATGGCAGCTAAGTCTCACAGAGAAATACTTTCTTAGTTTTCCCCCACCTTGCTGTCAACTAAATTGAAGATCTACTCAAAAACTCCTGTCCCGTATAATCAGTCAATAAACAATTACTGCAGTCCAAAATACATATGCATGTGTATACATATATTTTGTAGGTCTGCACATATACTGATAAACGTGTTTTCAAGTGGTGTGAACTTGCACAGTGTAACTAACTTCACTGGCTCAGCACCTAATTATGGCAGCCGAGAATCCATCCCTGTGACTTAAAAAACAGACACAGAGGCTTTACTCTTAGCTGCTTGCCTATCACTTGCAGAGGAAACATGGGTGTTCTTGTTACTATCTCATTACTAACTCATATTACACTGGTTTTGCTGTCCCTTCCCTTTCAGACCACCTTATCAGTATTTTTCTGTCTGTCTTGAAGATCTTGCTGGATGACAGAGAAACCAGAAGAACCCCTGAGGCAAAAGCAGACTCCAAACATTATTCTCAAAATGTGTGCATGCACAGATATCATGAAGCCTCTCTCTCTCTCTGAGCTCATGGAAAAGGGGAATTTTAAACAGAAGGCAAAGCTGGAGTTTCAACTAAGAGGTCCCCTCATGTAACTTTGAATTAATGAGTTATGGTGTCTGTGCAAGAAAGTACACCATCACTATATCTGTGTGGTCCCAGTGGCAAGAACCCCCATCATCAAAATTCCTAAAGGAAAATAATCACTTTAAACAGTATACAGTCAACCTGGTAAAAAAATACAGAACATAAACCAGACAAAAAAGCTGTGACCAGAAAGTAAAAATAATCAGCTCAAAAGCCTCTCCCACCTGCAAAGCATAAGCACAAATGCAAGGAATGATCACACCTCACCCCATACATAGCTCAGGCACTTACCTGCCCCAGATCTAAGGTGACATTGACCTCGTTGTACTTCAAGCCCATGGAAAGAGGGGGACTTTGCCACCAGCGCTCAGTGCCATCAATGGCATTGGTTATTGGGTGAGCTTTGCTGGGATCAGCAGCATTGCAGTAATCACAAAACTGGCCCTGAAACACAATCAATCAAAAGCATGGTCTGAGACAACATCCTAGGCATCGATGACACATATGGTTGTTAATGGAGATTCTGAACTAGAGTGTTGAATAAAAATGTGGATAAATTTTGTTCCTTTATACACCATAATTTTTAATGTATAAACTATTCCCCATGTAATTAAATTACACACTGAAACAGAATAACTTTTATGTTACAAACTAAAACTTCAGAAATCTCAGTAAGGGAACTACAGTAAAACTTTATTAACTTATTGACACTTTGGTGAAATTACCTGTATTACATCTACAGTGGTGTCTGCAGGAAATCCGCAGAAAATTAGTGAAATAAACACTCTTAGAACTGGATTAGGAACAACAAACAATTTATCCTCCATTCTTCTGAAATACTATGCAATATCTACATGGGCACATAGCCTGGTATAAATAAAACCATAACAAAAAAGCTCTGTTGCTTGGGTATAAGTTTGGTAATAGAATTTTATAACATTGTTTTCAATTTTTTTAATGCCATTAGAATACATTCTGAATCAGAGTTTTCTAAACAGTATGTGCCCATGGAAAATACAACAGACTGTTCCCTTTAAAGAATGCCATTATATCTTCATTTCAAGAGGTTACTGCCCAATTTCCAGTCCACAACTAAAGCCACAATCCAGAGACGCCCTTTGAGAGTCACTTAAGCTGTTTGTACAATAATGATGAATAAACTTCAGGAAAATTGTCTTTTGATTTTGTATCTTGGCTTGCCCCACAAACTATTTTTATCTCCAAGAAAACACATTTTACAGTCTACTAAGATTAGTGCTGAATTGCTGAAATTAGTTATTAAGGGATCTTTTTAGTGTCCCATCCACTTCTTATTCCAATCACTAGGTGGAGATAATCAGTGAAAATGTTAAACTGTGCCAGCTACAGATCTTCATAGAAAAATAACATTTTCAATGAATGGTAGCACACCCTCCATGGCTACTTCAGTGGGACAGTTGCTCAATCCATCAGTCTGTGAGTTGCTGACACTGTGTTGGACTCCAGTTTAAAATAAAGGGAATGGGGCGAATGTTACCTTATCAACTAAGCATATGTTACCATCAAAACCACGTGACAAATCTTTTGTTGTTTCCACAATCCACACTGCCTGGCAAGAAGCACATTTCTACTCTTTAAGAATTAACAGACTCCTGTCTAAGTGCCACTGTTTTGTTTGTCACTGCTGTCAGACTAACCAGTGTAAAGTAACTGGAGCAATCATACTTGTCCACATTTTACAGAGAAGTAACAGAAGAGCTCTCACACTCTTGCTGGGTGCAGTCTTGCAAGCTTGGTGAGTTTAAGATGTTTAGCAGAATTTATTTAACATCTACCATAGTTACTAACAGATTGGAAAATACTTCATCAATCTCATGTGATACAAATATACCATCCTGTGCCTTTCAAATATGAAACACAGACGTTCACTGAGTTGAATATTTCTGCAGTATCAATAGCAGTAATTTCAGCATCTGCATCTAGCAATAGTTCCATCCTCATCCTCCTCTTCCAGAAGGCCCAGAATATGATGCAATTTCCAGAAGACATGGCTACCATTAGCTGTTCTGATTCGGCACAGCCAATGCCAATCTGGCTGGGGGTTAACTCTTGACGATTCAAAGAGACTAAATAGTCACATACACAAGTTGGTTAACTGCAGCTGGGGTCATGTCATAACATGATTCTCCTCCAGCTCTGTTAGAGAAGATGGTTTGGCTGACTTTAATACAAACTACAGTATGCCAGGACTCTGTCTGATGCAGGTGGTTTGCTGCAGCAGATACACATCAGCCCGTGCTTGCCACAGGCAATGCTGCCAGTTTCTGCAGTGATGACAAAGAACATCATGTCACTATCTGCAAAAATCTATACCCTGAGAAATCAATCTGGGCACTGGCAACTGCAGCTACTACCACATCAGAGCATCCTCCCTGACAAATGCATACCTGAATTCTGACATATATGTTACAACAAGGCAAGCTTCCCTAAATAGCCTTATAATGGGCTTGAAACATAGTCTTTAGATCTAAATTACATTCACAATGATCAAGCTGGAAGTACACAGGAAACAGTTGCTGTTACAGCAGTTTCAGCTCTGATCTGGAAACAACCTCAGAGAAAGGTTGAATGAGAAGAAAACAATGGGGAGTATTAAACACAAGAGTTTAATTTACATGCACTTATGTGATTTCAGTATACCAGAGCACTTGATCTGAACTCAAGATACCATCTTTCTCTTTTTGGGCACATAATTCAAAGAATTTCATTGCAACAGCTGGAGTTTCAGTTATTTAAATTACATTCCAGCAACCTTGCCAACTAGGCAGCAAAACAAAAATGAAAGAAAAAAAATTATTGGACAGAGCAGCCTTCCTTCCTTCTCACTGGCAGTATCTCAGGCACATCATGCTCAGCCTGGCTGCTACAGGGCACGTCTCTATTCCAGTAGACTGGGCCTTGAAACTTGGTTTGATTTTGGCTGCAGTTCATCAAACAGGCAGGTGTGCATTTGCTGGTGACCTTGTTACCCTCCTTTGCCTTGCTTCTGCTGAGCAAAGGAGGGACCTGGAACTGCATGAGTTTGCTGAAATACACTAGTGTAGACCAGGGACACATGGGGATGACAGTGTCTTGCCTGTAAGTTATAGAAAGTGACAACAATGAAGGATTTGTTCACTATTTCATACCTAGCAGCTCTGTGCCCACCGGCAGGGCAGGACAGGTATGCAGTTAGACTTCAACTCACACCCGCACACCACTGCGGACAGACTGGCAGGCAAAACCAGGCATGCCACTTATCTATCAGCTGCTGAAATATTTTATACTGTTGTGCATTTCTTCACTCAACACTGTTCTTATTAAGTCATTGTCCCACATGCCAGTGCACTACATAAGGGAAACCCACCTCTTGCCACAGTGTATGTCCAGCACTGCCTTAAGAGCCGTGGTTGAGCTGCCCACAAAGGGACTGGCCACCCCACTGACCACCTTTAAACAACATCCAAATGCTCTTTCTGGATTTGCTGGATAATACAGGCTTCATTAAAAGACACATCACTAAATGACAAGCTGAAGGAGAACAAACAAAGGCAGAGCAATGGAAATTATGCTGGGGCTGCTCTTCCTCTTTGCCTTGTTTTCAGATAGCACTGGCAACAGAGCTGTCTGCTCCCTTTGCCAGAATGAGGATCACATTCTGCACCTTCTTTCCAAATTTCCTATTCACAGAGCAACTCCTGCAATCCAGCATTGTAGAGAGTCCAAAAGAGAGTGACTCAAGTGTGTGGTATCACTTGAATTTGAACCAGCACAACACAGTGGCCATATACCTATCACTTTGTAAAAGCTACATGACCTTCCCTCACACTCTTAAGAATCAACACTTGAATACTTCTGCTGATTTTAAATCTTTCTATGTAAGCTCATGTTCTGTAAAAGTTTAAGGAAATTCTCTCCAATTTCCACGAAAGAAGAAATTCTCTTATTTACAGCATCTTTGAACTTGAGAGGTGGAGCGGCTTGAGAATATACACATTGTGCATTTTCCATGTCTGGATTTCCCCGGCCTTTTCAAAGACTTTCCAGCCCTTCTTGAACCACAACTACTGGTACACCACAGCATTCATGTTATGTATCTCAATGGGGCTTTGTTAAAACTGGAAAGAGACGCTGTGGTATCTGGGCTTACACAAGTGCTCTGACAGGCACAACATGCTTCCTCGTGCCAGGGCTGAGCTATCAGTAGTCCTTCTGGGAACTTTAATCGGGTAGGAATCATAACAGCCCTCTAACCTAGGACCTGCAAGCCAAACATTTAAGAAGAATTCCCCCCTTTCTAGCCTCCCTCTTCCTTTACATAGCAAACCCTCATTTCCCCTTGAGTGTTAGTATATAAAGGGAGCAACAACAAAACCATCAATGGCAACACGCAGGCTTCGTTCCGCTTGCTTGACAAGTTTATCTGATGTTTGCTTTGGCTGATTTTTATTACCCTGTGATTTCTGATATTTCAAGGCATGTCGGTTTGAGATTTCACTGCAGCAGTGAGCTGTAGCGAGTTGCTGAGAGATTGCTGGGTTTACAATTTACCTGATGGCACAGTTGTTTCAGGCAACTTTAAGCGTGGGTATTGCATTCAGTATAGAAGGATGGGTGCCTAAACTGCAGGGGTGTGTTAGAAACATCAAACTAAGCAGCTTCCTGACCATCACCACCTTTTTTTGTAACCTCAGTTTAAGCATATAATACCTGTGTCCCAGTTTCCCCTTTACTAGAACTGTATACTACTCAGCCTGTAAACATCTCCAAAGTACTTTGAGCTTTTTTTATGACTGAAAGTGCTACGGAGATAGAAGGTAATATAAACAGAGAGAGAGAGAGATAAAAATATTTCATTGTGAGGCAGAGAGTTATGGCAGAGGGAAGTCCAGAGCAAAGCACACTGCTGGCTGTGGCTGCCTAATGAACTGTGAGGGCAGGTTGCATGATGGTGCACGCTCCCTTCTGGCACATGGCAAGGAATACACATGCTGCACCTTCCTAGTCCTCTCCTCCTCTCTCGAGTGCCTATTCTCATTCAAAAATGAGAAGAACAACTCTGTTATCCATTGCAACCCCTTTTGAAACCATATCTTAAGGGTTATTTCACTATTAAACATACAAACAACTCATAAGACTTTGAAACACTAGCTCTTATTCCAAGATGCTAAAAATTTACTTGTACGCTTTCTGTATTGCCTAAAGTCAGACACTGCACCTTTAAGCTTTCCAAATCCCTTTGAAATTGCAGTTTCTTTCTGGTTCTCCTCCCACCAACAGAGGATACAATTAAAGTAACTTTGGAAGGTCTGAGGCTTCAGGAAAGTCCCCTCTTTTAACAAAGCTTTGATCAAACAGATACCAAGCATCTATCGCAGTACAAGAGTTTGGTGCATTTGTTACTCCTTCCTTATCCCCTAACGAATGTGTAAATACATGTTTCTTCCAAACGAAACGTGTATTTCCATTAACCTTTTTTCAACAGTTTTGCAGTTTATTATCTTTCTTATGAACAGCACAAAAAGTGTGCAGTAATCTTGTGCTATGCTAGGAAAGAACAGCATGATCCTTGCTGCCCTCTGCACTTATACTCCCTGTCAGAGTCCCAAGGAGCCTCAGGCTTCCTCCCACAAGCAATGCAAGGCACAAATGATAAGCCTCACATTTAGTGCTTCTAAAATACCACAGAATCCTTGACTAAAGCCAGTACTCTTTTCCCGCCCCTTGCAGAGAGATGCCCGCTGTCCAGCCAGCAGCTGCCAGTGAAGTTCCGTCCCATCCGTTTCCTCAAGCTCGCTGGTTTATCCTCAGCATTATCGCGCTGCTCACCGCAGACCACGGGCCACACGCTGGGGCCACAAAACACCACCCTAGGCACTCCCTGAGGCACTTCCAGGTGCCCGGCGGCACGAGCAGCTCCCACAAGCCCAGGAGCAGCCGCGGCACCGGGGCTGAGGGGCGGCTGCCGCTCCCCGCGGCGCGGGAGGCGTGTGGGTGTGTGGCTCCAGGAGGTGCCGGGACACCTGAGGGCAGATGCGCGGGCAGAGGCGCCGCTCTCCGCTTCCATCCATCCATCCTGCCCGGCGCTCCCCTGCCTGGGCTCTCGCCGGTCCACGCTCCCTTTCCATGCCCGTGGCACACGCCCAGCCAGGGGGAAACGAGACCGCGCACAGCAGGGTCACGTCAGACCCTCCCAAAAGATACCCACAGCCCCCAGGGATGCGGGACGGGGAGGTGCTGCGCAGGGAAGGGGTCCCGGCCGCCCGGTTACCTGGATGGCTTGTCCCAGCGGGGCGGCGGCCGGGCCGCCCACCAGCTTGCAGAAGAGCTGCGGCCGCCCGCCGCCGCCCGCCGCCTCCCCGCAGGTGGCCGTGGCCCAGATGCGGGCAGCTGCCGCCAGGTTGAAGTAGGGCGGGTGGAGGCTGTGCCCGTTCACATCGCTGGGGAAGGAGGCGGGCGGCCGGGCGGCGGCGGCGGGCAGCGCCAGCAGCACCAGCGGGAACAGCGAGAGCAGCATTGCCCGCCGCTCACCGCCCCGCTCCGNGGCCCGGGCTGCCCCGGGGCGGCACTGCCGCGGCGCTGGGCGGGCGGGAGCGGGGCGGGAGACGGAACGGCAGCTCAGAAGGAGAAGGAGCAGGAGCAGGCTGGGGGCCGCCTGCACCTCTCTGACGCCCTGCCTGCGCTGCGCGGTGCGGGCTGGGGCGGGACGAGGCGCAGCCCCGTCCCCCGGGGCGTGCGGTGCGCTGGACGGGGCGGGACGGGGGAAGGGTCTCGGGGCTGGCGGGGGTGCCCCAGGTGTGTGCCCAGGCGCCCAGCTCCGCGGGCATGCCCAGAGGTGCCGCCCCCGGCTCAGCTGGAGCTCTCTGAGCCTCCTCTTCCCCGGTAAGTGCGCGGGTCAGTATTTTTGACAGACTGTGAAGAAGTCTCAGAGCAAGCCACCCTCAAAATCTGCCCGCAGCACGTTACGTTGTGGATGCCCCGTTCCTGGTGGTGTTCAAGGCCAGGCTGCATGGGGCTCTGAGCGACCTGGTCTAGAGGAAGGTGACACTGCCCAGGGCGGGGGGTGGTTAGAAAACGAGATGATCGTAAAGGCTCCTTCCAACCCAAACTATTCTGTGCTTCTCTGATCACTCCTGACTTGTCATGTCACATACAGGCAGTAAAGTTAAGGGGTCCAAGCTTTCTCCACGAGCGGGGACATCTCCACACAAAGTATACCCTGCTGCTCTCTGCAGGTCCTTAGGAAGTCCCTGTGTGACTGTACTGCAGAAATCTCAGATCCTCTTGCCATTTTCAGTGCTCTGAGGCTGCTGGAAACCGTGCAGCCTGGACCACCCTCCTGCAATGCACAGCCAGTGCTTGCAGCTCCTTGTGAAATGGGTGTTCCTGCTCATCCAAGACAGACAATGAGTCTCCTGTCTTTTTGAAGCTATTTGGCACAGACTTTGGATAACACAGGAGCTGGGAGTGAGGGGGAAGGTTGAGGAGGGAGAAGGAGGCCTAAGAACCATGTCATCTGTGTCAGGATTTGCACTGATTAATGGCATTGCTATCTTAAGTTTCATACCTATTCACATTTCCAATCCTACACATGCTCATGCATCCAGTGTTCGTTCCTCTTAACAAAATTTGAAGAATTCAGACAAAAGATATGGGTAGATACAAATGCTTACAATAGTTTAAGAGTGATTCATGTGAGTTGCAAAGCATTTCATAACTTTATGAAAGCTTTGCTACATGCCACTCAGCAGAGGCAAGAGAGATCCCTGGTGTACTGTTTCAGGAAGCACTAGCCGCAAGCTATTGATTTTGCCTACAAGAAAATCTCACCACCCTTGTTTGTTTGGCTGTGGCTTTAGCACACCATAGAGACATATCTGTGGGAGACAATTTTTGTGTCCTCCATGATAAAAGCCGACTTTCATAAATGTAGCATGCTGTCAATTCACATATATCAGATTTCATAAATGCTTTTGGCTTCTAGAGCACCTTAAAAATATTCCCCTTTTCCAGCTATGACATCTTAATCCATACGTACATAATTTCACTTCATCAAATTGATTGCACTTCATAAGAAATATGAGAGGTTTGAATACAAACAAATGTTCCATTAACCAAAATGCCATGCTATCAGATAAGACAGCCACTGGTCATTTCAGTATTTCACTCTTTATCGAAAAACTGTTAAATTCCAAGTATATCCTGGAGTATATCAGCTTTTAAAAATGGAAATCTGGAAGTATCTGATGGAATTCCAGAGCAAGCAAGCTCTTAGAAAGGCCTGCCCACTTTTTTGGGTGGTTCAGGTAAGAAACCTGGCTTCAGGAGATCCTTTGCAATCTCAGTTTGAAGAGAAGATTCTTCTGAGCTGTTTGGTGGGTCGCTCACGAGAGCGACCATTCTCAAACAGAGAGTATTAATTTATTGATAAGCATCACATGAGAAAACACAACTTACATGAGCAAGAACATAATAGTTCAGTAAAATAAGGACATGTTCTTGGATCTAGTTTGCTAAAAGTTAAAAACAGGGATGAAACTTTGTAAACATTCACAAAATTAGCCTATCAGAAAAAGAGAGGGAGAAATTGTCCTGTTCTTTCCCTCATAAATAGTGTGCATTTTCCTTAATGTATACCTAGATTTAAAAACATTTTGTTGGCCCTCTAGGTGATTTTTCTGTCCTTTTGTAAATAATTTATACCAAACAAGGGGTTTTAAAAAAATTCAGTGTGTTTTCTAGAAATAAAGATCAAAGTGCAACCTTTTAGATTTTCTTGAAAAATCTCTAGAGATCTCTCTAAATATGTGGGCAGATATTATGAAAAATGTGATGACAATTTTTGCCTTAGACTCAAAATGGTTGGAAAAAATGTTTATAGGGGCATTCCCAGCAGAGGTACTCAATAACTTGATTCCTATAAAAAGTGACCAAAAATTTTTTGCAGAGACCCTGCAGATATGCAGAGCCAGAGATAATAATTTGCGTGAGGAAACGGAGCAATAATGTGGGTGTGTACCTGGAGGTGATGATAACAGCACAGCCTGTCTGTAGCAGATGGAAAACTGAAATTCTTCTGTGTTTTGGCTCACCTTAGCTAATGTAGAACTTCATCCTCTAAAAAGCTGACTATCAATAATTCATGGAATAATACTTCATCTTCCCCACATGTAATCTTTTTTTTGTAATTACAGGTTCCAGAAACACAGGTAAAGAGTTCATTAGCTGGCAGCTCTCTGCAATCAGCATTTATGAGACAGTGCCCCTCTGCAGAAAACATTCTTCTTCAGCCATCTGCCCTTTTTTCCTCCCGCTAAAGCCTTTCTTCCCTTTTCCTTCAGCTTTTATAAGGTTTGCTTTCCTTATTTCTTCCTGTCTGCAAGGAGTAAACTTTGTTAGTTGACTGATATTGAGCTCTTTATTGAATAAATGTAGGCAATTGAAAATGTTACTGGGTCTGTATTGTTATAGCATAAGCAGATTACATTGCATTATTAGGCATTTATGCTACTATGTAGATCATTCTTCTATTTTAAAATATGTTCATTTAAAATTTCAAGTCAAGAATTTTTGTTGAAAATTAGCCTTGCTGGTGTAACTTCTGTTTCACTCTCTTGTTGATATGTGCAGTACAGCATATCTCGTCTCATACTGCTGTTTCATATATGTTATGTTATAAACCTCCCGTGAAAATGAAACTATCAATAGATAGTCCCAGTGAGTAATATTTTTTATAACTCACTGAGTAATTAGTGGTAATATTTAGCTCCTGCTTTACAATCCCATGTTGCCACACGTGATGCTATGGGAATTTGATCTTTGTTTTTGAGTTAATAATGAATCAATATCCTACCAGGTAGCCAGAAAGTCTCTCAGATTAGATAGTCCTGAGTCTTTACTTAGTGATCATTAAAGATTAAATGGTGCATCTCGTTCCCCCATTAATGTTTCCTATCTGGCATTTATGTTTGAGCTAGTCTTAATAATTTTGAGGAGAGGTCAATACTTTACAGGAAGACTTTTCCACAGACTAAATCAGGTAAGCAGATCTGTAGCCTAGAGTGTAAATACCCAACCAGAAGCTTTCAAGCTCAAAAAACGATCCCTACTCTTATCACAGAACTAAGCCATTTATCACATCCTGTCATAAATGCTTATGCATGACTAATATTCAGTTTGTGTCTATATGTAAACTTTCATCAGTTTTAATGACAACTTTTTGCAGGAAACCTACAGTAAAATAAGGTTATTTGCAGGTACTCTGGTGTAATAGTAAAATGATAGAGTGTGCTGGCAAGATTAGTGTCCTCACTGAATATCATTAAATAAGATGCATTCTGTTTAAGATCATTTTAGTCTCTGCTTTTCTGACAAAAGCAGCTTTTTCATCTCTCAGAAATTCCTCTAGTATTTGAGGACCCTACCATGTCACTTTGAAAAATATAAATTATCTTCTTTGTAACTGGAATAGAAGCATACAGAGGGTAGGGCTGAGGTCTAAAATGTAGTTCTATCAGCAGAAACAGTTTACATGACTACATTACTTAGTGTAATCCCAAACTCAGATATTCAGAACTGCACTTTTGTTCTGTCCTTTGGTTTGAGTTAATTTTTTCCTTGTTTCTTTCACCTGTTTCTTTCTAGATTTACACACTAGGACTATGCCATCCTCCTTCATAGACCGTCTTTTTCTCAATGTCCTTGTGCTGTGCCTGCTAGATCTTGTTATCCATCCAATTGGAAACTCTCTTATTGTCTGTCCTATCATGTCACGATTCAGGTATTTCAGCAGATGTTTTTTGAACTTTTTTGTAATTAGATGGTTGCATAATGTTGCTGTACCATGCAACTGTGCTTGTTGCATGGTAGTTTAGTTGCCACTATTTACTTAACATTGTTCTACAGCCTAATACAAGGTCTGTCTTTCCTTCTCCCACACAGCAATCTCATGTAGTAAGATTTTCCTGTACATTCTGCTTCCTAAGTTTACTTGACATAGTCTTATAACAGAAAACCACTATGAATACTCTCAGTTCCTAAAGGCCGTCAAGTTAAATTGCAACATCTGAACAGCATTCTCATCATAGCTCTTATATTTTTTCTTATCTTTTGTCTTTCTTTCCTATCTCTTGTCTTTCTTGAAATGTCCTGGCTACAAACAACTTACTTGTAAGCACTCATGGCTTGATGGGATTGTGGATCAAGGAACTTTAAAATGGCTTTGTGCCAGATTGGTATTTCATGCTCTTTCACTGCAGAGAAGTGCTAAGCCAAAACAGGAGGGAAGGTGAACATTTGCTACTTTACAACACTTTCCCCATTTATGAGAAGGCAAATTGCATTTTCCTGAGAAGGGAAATTACACTTTCAAGGCAAAAACATCTGTAGCCAGTGTGTAGAACTCATGACAGTCCATCCCAGTTTTGATCTTTTTATGTTTACTCAGTGAGTATCCTGGGGCTAGGGGAACCCTGGAAGTGAGGCACAACTTCCTTGCCATCCAGTTCCAAAGAATAAGTCCAAAGGAACACTCTGGGCTATGTAGTTAAAGATATAGCTAAGACTCCCTAAGCAAACTACATTTGACCATAATTCATGTTAACTACAGAATCTGCTATATCTTTTTTTTTTTTTCTTGAATAAACTTTCTAATGGACAACATTAAAATCCATCCACTTTATTGTTTCATTTCTTAATGGATTTCCTTCTTATTATTGGCTTCCTGTACTTTTTTATAGAGTTGCTCATGGACTTAAAAGTTCAAAAAGGAGAAAACAAGTCTTGGTCATAAAATGGCTGATGTTTTGTGAAGAAGCACATGATCCCTTTGGTCAGTACCCGATGACTTGTCAGTCAAATATCTGGGGAAAACTAAAATGTCAGCTCTTGTATTTTTCACATCCTGTTTTTCTGTTTGCTGACATTGGTACTATTATTGCTACTTTGGCCATCATAATAAGGGAAAAAAGCACTCCACAGACTCTGCCACAGTACACCAAGCAGCTACTCATGGAAACCACTTCTTTGTAAACTGCTTTTCCTAAGAGGCTTTTTTATCCATTGCTTAAATTAGATTGGCATTTGAATTTCATATTTTTCTCTGTCAGAATTGTCTTTGATCTGATCTCTAATAAATAATAAGACAGTGTTTTTTTCTGGGATCTGTTTCCAGAAAGGTTTAGGTAGCCTTGCTTTTACAAACTGCCTCAGGTTTACTTCAGTGTCAGCTCTAGCCTGACCATAGTCTCATCAAGCTCTTAATTTTTAAATAGAACCTTATGTTTAAATGTGATAGGAAGACAGACTTTCAGCAGTATAAACTGAGGAGACTCCAGTGCTATATCAGTTTATTCCAGCTGAGGCTCAGGCAAAAAATGTAAGTGAAAATTCAAACAGATGTAGTTTAAGAATATTGATTTATTTATTTTAGTTTTTGTAACTTGGAAAATATAGTATATTTAAAACAAATCCCTTGTGAAAGTGGTGAAAATTTAGTGGAGGATACTTTTGCTATTTTTTTAGAGCCCCATTACAGATTTCTGTAACACAGACATAATGCGTTACANAGTGGAGGATACTTTTGCTATTTTTTTAGAGCCCAATTTCTGTAACACAGATGTAATGAGTTATGAAAATTCTCCATGGAAGAGAATTTATGATTATAAGAGTTACAGCTCTTATAAATAACTTTTTTTTTTTTTTAAAGTAGTAATTGGTTTCAGTCATATAATTACCAGGAGCTTCATTAGGAGATGTGATTGTGCTTGGTAGCCCTACTGTGGTATTATTTTGTCATTTGGGTATTTTATCATACAGTTGTATGTGTATGTTCTTTAGCCAAATCCTTTCTTTTCAATTAGTGGACTGATTTTCTGACCAGCAGAGCATAAGACAGAGAAATTGAACTGACTGAGCTGTAGCCAGTAACTCAAATTTTTTACCTGGCAAGACAAGTAGTTTCTCTCTCACATTCATAGAGTTGACTCCAGTTGAATTTGGCTTGTGCCCTGCCATCCATACCCTCAGCCCAAGGTCTCACTCCCCTCCTTTGAGGACCTCCACTCTTCTCTAAGTGAGGATGAGTTTAATCGACCAGGTCAGTTTTACTGGGTGGGGTGAGCTCAAAGATCCTGGGGAGGCATCTCAGAGTCTGGACTCTGAAAGTAATGATCCACAACAGCTTCTGTTGTCCTCAGAACAGAGCTTTTGGGACAGAGATGAGGTAGCCAAACACACACAGCTCAGCTGGTCAGAATGGTTCATGAGAATGAGATGGTGAGAATCTTACACTTCCATGCTAAATACAGAGCAGTTTTATGGTTCCTAATGAGGGCTAATGAGGTGTGTCCCCCTTTAACAAACCTGTTTACTTAGGCTTAGGAGGACAACTAGAGTTTGGCCTGATTTCTAACACTGAGGTTCTTCTATCGTAGTAAATGTACACAAATCTTCCATTTACAAGAAGTTAGCTTTCTTCTGTGGGGGGGAAAAAATAGCAAGCCTTGAATAATCTGTTTTTCCTACCTGTAGTAGCATATGGAATATATCATGCATTGTTCTCACACTCATGTGACGTATGTTTTCAGATCCACAACACTTCTCACAGTGAAGTTATATACAATAATATACAAACAATGCCTGGGAAAAATGTATATGATATTATTTGATTCAAATATGCCTTTCTGTTTAGAGAACTTCACTAGCCATCCAGTTTAGATTGTTCATGGACTCAGGCAGCCAGTTTTATTTATGTGCAGCATTTAAGTGCCAGGTATAGGGTTAGAAAGATTGCAAACTTGAACATGGCTTCTCTCTGGCTGAACAGATGGAAAATAGGTAAACAATTCATTTCAGAAAGAGTCATAAAATCAGCATATACAGAGGTTAAGAAGGGAAAGCAAAAGGAAATGACAGATGAAGAAAACATACAGTCATAACCTGTATACACTGTCTTAAAGCAATATAACTTGAAGAGAGCAAAATTCCAAGACTGGGAGGAGAAGGAGAAAAAAAAATTTGAGTGTGACGTAACTGTACAGATGCTAGCGCAGAGATGTTTAAGTTGAGCTGTTTGAAGGTTGGAAGGCATTTGCACTTCAGTGAAGATAGCATGCTGGACTAGAAATTGGTTTTACATAGTAGTTGTTGTCCTTTAATCTATTTCCTTGACCTTTCTCTTCATATCTGTGACAAAAGTCATCAATTTGCTGTGAACAAATGGAAACGAGGAAGGAAAAGAGCAAACTCACTGAAAAATTCAAGTGGCAGCTTGTGGAATTTGTTCTCCACTACTTATTCAAGTGCAATGCTAATTTCTCTCTGATTCCCTGGTCATTAGCCCAGGCATCAGTTCACAGGTTCTCCTGAAGTAAGTTAAAAACACTTTTGTGGTGCCCAGCAGCTACATGTCCTTACACCAGCTTATACCAGGAAATTTGATAGGAAGTTGGATGTCATAGGAGGCCTCAGCAAAAAGGCTATGCAGTAAAAAGAAAGATTCAAGGTAAGAGTTCCCTAGAAGGATGAATGAATACAGTTACCAACGTATTGGGTAAACTATTTCTATTAATAGATAAGCTTTTCCATTTTAAGGTCCAGTTTTGTAAATCTCCCATGCTATTTTTAAAAGGTTTATGGGACACATAAATACTTAGTACAGTTTTCCTGATAAGTTTGCAAGATTTATTTTCAAAGTAACTTCTACTGTTTCTAATATTATCCCTGTTCATTTCCAGGAGTACCTTCCAAAATAAAGAGTAACTCAAAGTACTTGCTTCATGCACTAGTTTTTGTAAAATAGACCTGTATTTTTTAATATTATGGAAATAAGGAACAGGCTATGTAGCTATTTATTCTACAGTTTAGCAAGGGAAATATTAATGGAAATGGAAGACCAGATGGAAAATCTTTTTGTTTATTGACTGTTTTATCAAAGTTATTGCTGATGATTTAAATGCATTTTCTTCAACATGAAGAATCTAACAGTCAAAATATAATGAAAAGTGTAATATACAACTTGAAGACTGATAATTGCAAAATTGAAGTCAGTCTAGTAGTTTAGTTTTCCTTAAATTTTGCGATATTCCATCTTCAAATTAAAGTAGGTCCTACAACAAAGAAATCAACAAAACCAGGTCGTATTCCCTAAAGAACCATGCAAAAGTGCTTCCCAAATCCTGAAATCAGGCTCACAACACAGGGTGAAAATATACTGGAGAGGCATGGCAGCATGAATTAACTTGATGCAATTCTATGAATTAATCCTTGCAGTTGTCACTGTGTGGTAGGATGTACTGATTTCAGTGTCTCAAGTAGCAGATCTCCCCAAAACTACGTTATTGAAATTTTTGTCTATGGAGTTCCAGAAAGAATAAGATTTTTGGCTTGAAATGAGCTGCATCTTTTTTGTTCATAAAGAGAAAAATTTAGGCGATTATATATCATCTCAGCAGCAAGGCTGTGTGTATTTCTGTGTGCTTTCATAGTGACACATTCATGAGTCTGCTCTGGTGCTTTACTGATTTAAAACTCCTTGTGCACGCCAGGGAAGGCTGGAAGTAAAATACCACTTTGCTGCATTAATTTAGAAATACCTCTCAGATCTGTCACTATTCCTCTTTTTAATCAAAAATACTGCTTGAATAGCAGTAATACATTGCACTCAAATTAATATCCACCTCATAATTTCCTAGCTTTTTGTGTGCAAACTTTGGCTAACTACATAAGCAATAATCAATCTGAGACCTGCAGGAGGGTTTCTCTGTGCTGTTCAAGTGTTTCAACGTGAGATGAGCCATGCCACTCTCACTGAAAGAAATAAACCTGGTTACTCTACCCTAGGTGCTGTGAAGGAGCCAAAGGGCATCAAACCAAGAAGCTGACAAGGATTCCTTTTGGGCTAAAGAATATTCCTCGGTGGTGTAGCCTGCTGGATTAAGAATGATTAATACTCCCAGGCAGGGGATGGGCAAGCCCAGGCACTCCAGGGTGTATCACTCTTGGACATGTACAAGCTGATGACACAAGCTATTGTCAGTAGACACAGCATGTTTAGAAAGTATCACCTTTATTGTGTGTTATGTACCATGAATTTGCATTGTGCACCCTGAAAAAGGTCAGGTTCACCATGTCCTTGCAATGGGTTGATGAAGCACACATACATGAACCCCACAGTAAGCTGCAGTGAACAGGCCTAGGACTTCCTGATGGTTTGTGTCCCACTTGCAGGTGCTGCAGAACATCTGTAAGTCCTGGGCAAAAAGTGAGACTTCCCAGATACTCATTGAATGAGAGAACACACACAGGGAACGGGATGGAGCCATGTCACAAGACTTTGGCTACTTTTCAGGCAGGAGAGGGGGGCCAACATGGCTGTAGCAGACATCTTATTGTAAGGTCCTTTTTCTGTATCAAAGATTGCACTGCAGTTTAGAGATGTCTAAGCTAGCTGTGGTAGTAGCAGCACAACACAGGCTGTCTATGTTTGCAGATACTGCAGCCTGACAGGAGTGAATCTGTAGAGCAAACGGTGCTGAGGACCCAAAGTCTACATTGTACCTATTTCATGTTGTTAGTTTTAATTCAGATTAGCTCTCTTTCAATCCCAGTTGGCAGCTGCAACCCACTGAGCCTGCTCCTGGAGGAGTTCTTTAAGGTTAGTACAAACTGGATCCAGTTTGCAAAGTACAGGATCTCTTCACAATAATAAAAGAGCACCATAAGGGGAGACAATCAGGAGATTCACTTTGGCTGTGTACTCCTCATCCAGACTAGAGCACTGAAGTAGCTGTCCCAGAGAGGTCAGCATGAACTGATTTAGCCAGCCAAGCAGCTGGATTTGCTAGTCTATGCAGATGTCCATGCTGGCACAGCAGAACTGCTGGTGGTGTCTGAGCTTGCCAGTTCAGTTCATTCCAGAGCACACTGCAGGATTTAGCCAAGATCAAGAATGATTTCAGCAACATAAAGAGTCCAAAGATTGGGAAAAAGACAAAAGTTTTGCTGTGTGCTGGTATTGAATCTTGCTGATAAAAACTGATGTACCAAAACCTTGGGCTGATGGTTTCAAAAGTAGTCTTTGTCTTGGTGTCATCATTTTGAGTTACAAGGCAAAAGAACGTAAGGAAGCCAAACTAAGAAGTTATTTCTAAAGATTTTGGCACAAAAGGCTTGCCCAGGCCCACACAGGAGGTCACAGGCAGAAACATACGCAGTCATCTAAGAGGCAATGATCCAGGATTTTGAAATCATGCAGAGAACTAGAGTAGTAAAGAGGATTTCTACCTTTAGTAAAGTAGAAATATAATTTGTTATTCACAGTAGTCAGGCTTATTACTGTTGTACACAGTTGTCTGTGTAAAATCAGGCTTCAGAATTTGTAACTGAAACTGCTGAAGATTGCTCCATTTTACATTTTAAATTGCCCTTTTTTCATACTTTGGATAAAGTAATTTATTTCTAGAAAAATATAGAAACCTATCTATATTTTAAAAATATATAAAAAACTAAATGTTAATGGAAGCAAATGTCCAAGGAAAGAAGACAATACAGATACAGCTGAAATCAATAACATTATACTAAGATGGCCACCATTTGCAAAGCTTCAGAAAAAAAAGTAAGTTACAATCAGAGAATAAATATCATGGACCTTCATCAATGATCTTTATAGAGGTAACATTGAAAGCAAAAGCATTGACATTATTGACATGCAGCCATATGGGAAATGACAAAAGCTATTGCAGAAACATGTTTGTCAATGCAACATCTTCTGACTTACACAGGTGCAGTTGTGTGGCACGCCCTGCAGTAAAGAGCTCTGGAGTCTGGAAGATAGCAGGCAAATTTAACAACAGGTTTTTGAGATGGGGTCAGAATCTCGTGTCAGAGTTCACTGAAGTTACAGAACACACATTGACCATCTTGTCTGCCAAAATGTATTTATCCATTTCCATACACAGCTGGCTAAGTTACATTGCTCTCTATTCACATTTCTAAATAGGTATTTGTTTGTTTATCGCTGTTTTTTAAAGCAGGTAGAAATTAATGTCATCTTTGCATAAAAAATTGTAGAAGTTTAGATCACAATCTCTGGAGGAATGTTTTGTCTAACCCAAAATTTGTGCTACTTCTCTTAATCATCCATATATAGATGTGCTTGAACTGTTCTGGCTCAGGTAAGGTTTTTCTGTGACTTACACAAAATGGTTGGATCAGCTTTTAAACACAATAATTTAATTTGTTCATGCAATTCATCTTAGGTAGCCTTCAGATTTAAACAAAACAATGTGACTCAGGATATTTGAAATAATTGCTGTGATGAAACACTAGGTGAGAGGAATGCAGCCTGCTGCCCTGCAGATGAATTCTGCCAAGCAGCTAACAAATCCCAACCAGTCCGAGTATCTTGCAATCTTAAATGGTCTGCCAAGACTAAAGAATGGGGAGAAGTGTAGCCCTAAAATACAATATTCCCATGATAGTAACAAGCATTGAGTTTGCAGGGCCTTGGGACTGAGCCTTGCCAGGTTTGCTCTCTTTAAACTTTTCTTGACCTCCCTCAATTTTGTTTTACATGCCTTATCTCTAACAGCAGCTTTTCTAATTGAAATGAGAATTAGTTTGGTTGTAATATGAAGCTGCAGATCAGTGAAAAAAGAGACAGAGGTTGCATGTTAGCAAACATATAAAACAGGATTATGCAGATCTTAGAAGGAAGAAGTAGAAGAAGAAGAAGCATGACCAATTCCAGAAGCTACAGCTCACCGTAACATCCCAAACCACCAACTCTGGGATCTAGCAGAGCAAGGGAAAGGTGAGGATAACAGCCAGAAAAGGAGTGAAAACTAACAAGTGTATATAAGTTTTAACTGTAATGTTATTAATACTATTTTTTTCTCTGTATAGACTTTTTTCTTTTTCTGCTATAATTACATCTGCTCTAGTGATGGCTCTTATATTATACTGTTAAGATTTAGATATAATAATCATAAATTCTTGGGGTTTATGTATATATATATATATATATATATGAAGTGCATGTCCTGTTTTGCCATTAACAAGTATAACAATAGGCAGAGGTCTGCATCAAAACACATTGTTTCTACATGCTTTCTGGGATAAACTTTCAAAGGATCACTAAAAAGGAACAAACCTCATATACGTATTTCTGTATTTAGCTGTTCTGATAAATTATTGTACCTAAATATGAAAACAGAAAAGTCACAGGAGACCATGTGCAACTGAAAACAGGTACTATTTCAGATTTTGTGGGGATATTAAGAAAAGCACTTTAATCTTTTTTCCTCTGACACTTTAGATAAATACACACCCCCAAAAAATCTATATTGCTTTTGTCTCCTTTTTTGTTGCTCAACCAGATAATTCTTTGGGTTTTTTTCTGGTCACAAAATTTAGTATTTGGGCTGATGAATGTAAAAAGTTTGGCATGTTATTCACAATAGATTGAATAAACACCAGAATTTTCCAAGGGTGAGGTAGGGAGTGTGTATAGATCAGTAATATTTTCCTCTTTCAGTGGACAATATCACAGTGCAACTGGATCAGAGCAAGGCTGACTCTCAGCTATGCAGTCAGCTGAGTTTATTCAGTATTTTTAAGAAGCAATCTGAGTGATCATGCAGGATTGTATGATCTCAGAAATTAAGGTTCACACCAGGCCATGCATTCTGAGATGAGCTGGTGCTATTAGCAGCTTTCATCTGCTTGCCTCCCGTTTGTTTTACTGTGTGCACAGATGCACAGATGAACATTGCCTCAGGAAAAAGATCTGCAGAAACCCCTTCACTTGCAGATTTGTAGAATAAGCCATTTGGATCTCAGCACAAGTATTTTCTCTCAATGCACACGCATAATTTTCCTGTGAAT
The DNA here is from genome assembly GCA_013400435.1 of Pycnonotus jocosus. Taxonomy (NCBI): domain Eukaryota; kingdom Metazoa; phylum Chordata; class Aves; order Passeriformes; family Pycnonotidae; genus Pycnonotus; species Pycnonotus jocosus. The sequence continues at coordinate 51,105 of VWYP01017932.1, read as the reverse complement.
GGGATTTATGTCTGCACATCAAAAGAGGAAAATCCCTAAGGGCTCAGTTTAAACCAACAATAGCAAAGAAATTCAGGAATCTCTCACCAGAGCATGCCCTGCTTTGCCTACTTTATATCACGAAGACTTTGAATGAAATCTGTGGCAGCCAGGCAAAACAGGACATGAATTGGCTTTATGGTTGTTCATTTTTAAAGGCTTAAAATTAAAACCTTAAGAACTTACTGGCTTCCTAATGAGAGCATGTTAGCTGTGGGAGATAGTGTTGGTGATAGCTGGATGCTTGCAAGGTGAAGGAATGCTCACCCCCAGCACAGGATTGGGTGGCAGCACAGTGGGTGTACTCACAACAGTACGTCTTTAATGGGTTTTTCCTAGATATGAAGGGAAGGGGCTGTGAAATACAGAAGTGCTGCTATGCAGGTGGCATTAGCAGTGTGATGAGGCTGGGGTGAGGGTGTTTGGGGTCTGGATCATTTCAGTGCTATCCCTGAGCTGCAGAGGCCTAATCTGTAGGTCTGAATCAGAGGCTGAGTGGTGTGGGTCCCCCCACACCCTGGGGGATGGCTTCTCAGGATGCTGCTGGAGCAGGGGCCCATTTTAAATACTACTGCTACAACTAACAATAATAACAACAACAATAGAACAATAATAATTAAAAGCAACAAAAATAACGATAAAATACAATTTTCTGTAATTACATAAAATTGTGTGCTGATATAATTAGTATGTGTTTGAATATAATTAATTCTCTTGGGAACAATAATAATAATAATAATAATATACCAAATACTCCCTTCCCGCCCCGAAAAGAACGTTTAAAGAGCAATAGTGGTCAGCAGCCNGCGCTGCGATGTGCACCATGTCGTTCAAGGTGAGCCGGGCGCCTCAAGGGGAGAAGGGGCGGGGGGATGCGCCTCTGGGTTCCCGCTTTGCGCTTGTCATGCCGGCAGCCCGCGCAGTGCTCTGTCGTACCCGTGGATTTGGGGATTGGTTTGTTTTATTTTTTATTTAGGGAAAAAGGGTAGTGTAGGGCGGAAGGAAAGAAAACAGTCCCTGCCGGGCTTTGGGGTGCCCCGGGAGTGCTGCGGTGGCAGGTGATGGAGCGGGCGCTTTTCACAGCCGGCAGCCCCCAAAGGGTGCGTGCCTTGTGTTACATAAACTGCGAGCCTCCGTGGAGCTTTACGCTGGCTCTGGGGTGGCCGGGCTCCGTGCTGTGGGTTTTGGTGCAGTCGGGAGCCTCCTCACTTTCACGACCATCTCTGCTGGTGCTGGTTGTGTAATAGTTAGGAGGCAGTCTTTATCCGTGCTCTTCCTTTCAGGCTGTGGTGGCCACTGAAGCCAGACTGGTTCGTTCCCTTAGCCAGCTGTGATTCCTGTCACTTTTTGTACTTCTTCCATCCAAACCCACGCAAGAGCTGTCATTTAAACAGATTGCCTTAAAGAAGTTTTTTAATCTAAGGACAGGATTAATAAGATTATTTGGCAAAGAGTGAAGCAAGCAGCAATTTACTAATGATGTTAACAGATAATATTTATGATGGATGTACATCTTCTCTGTTATGCACTTCCTGGACGCTGTGCTTGCCTTTCTCTTATTGATCAGCAGCTCAGTGCCAGTCCTTTGCCATACTGCTTGTGTTGCATTTTTTGATCTGGTGGATTAGTCCCTGTACTTGCCTCACTCCTGTCAGGTATCTCCCCCCTGGAATGCAGGTGCTTCCATGGCAGTGTGTCAGTTCAGTGGTGGCACAGCAGGTGGTTCCCAGTTGCAGTAAAGCCCTCTCGTGGCAGGCAGCAGAGAACCTTTGCTCCAAGGGCAGCTTGGTCGTACACTTGGTGGTGAAATCATAGAATGCCTTGTGTTGGAAGGGGCCTTAAAGATCATCATGTTCCAGCCCCCTGCCATGAGCAGGAACACCTTCTACTAGACCAGGTTGCTCAAAGCCCTATCCATCCTGACCGTAGACACTTTTAGGGATGTGGCATCCACAGCTTCTCTGGCAACCTATTCAGTGCCTCACCACCTTCACAGTAAAGAATGTCTTCCTAATATCCACTCCAAACCTACCCCCTTTCAGTTTAAAGCCATTTGTCCTTGTCCTATCACTACATGCCCTTATAAAAAGTCTCCATCTCTCTTGCAGGTCCCATTTAGCCACTGGAAGGCTGCTCTGAGGTCTCCTTGGAGCCTTCTCCAGCTTGAACAACCTCAATTTCCTCAGCTTGTCTTCATAGGAGAGGTGCTCTAGCCCTCTGATCATCTTCATGGTCCTCTTCTGGATTTGCTCCAGCAGGTCTACATCCTTATGTTCAGGGCCCCAGAGCTGAACAAGTACCTAAGGTGTGGTCTCACCAGAGCAGAACTGAGGGAATCACTTTCCTTAACCTGCTGGTCTTGATGCTTTTGATGTAGCCTAGGATACACTTGGCTTTCTGGATTGCAGTCTCTGTGGTTATCCCCTTTTTGGTCCTGCATCAGTCTCACACCTAATTTCATCTTCTTTTTTTTTTTTTTTTTTTTTTTCCCCTTAGTTTTTCTGTCCCTTCATTCTGTCTCTGTGAGTTCTTTTCCCACCTTCATTACTCAAAAGCATCCACCCTAACAGCCCCATGTTCCTGGTTATGCCAGCTTCTTCTTCCTTTCTTATCCTTTTTTGGCCTTCTTGTTTATTTAATTTGTTCTTCAGGTCTTTCTGTTCTGTACCTATCAGCTCCTTTCTTGTGCCCTATTTCTCACATTGTATTCCCTCAAGTATTCCTGTTCAAAGTAGCTCACTGCTTTCCCCACTCTCTGAAGAACTGCAGACCATACCTTCCTCTCTGTTTTCTCTCCCTTTTCTGTGACATTTTGTTTGGCATTTTCTCTCAGAAGATCATGAACTTAACTTGGATTCTTACTAACTATTTGCGACTGGCTGTTCACATTTTCCATCTTATTATCCTACTTACCCATGGCATAGCATTTATGAGTCTTTCTCACACAAATATCCCCCCTTCTACCACACTTTGCCTGACTAAACATCTATATATTGAGCTACCTTTCCTTTTTATGAGGATCCTTCATGTAGGATATATTGCTATCTAATAAAGAACTCTGCTCCTAAGTTGCACTAGCCATTTCCATCATGCTTGATCCTTATTTCCAGTTCCTCTTCTTTTTAAAACTCTTTACTCAATTCCTCCTTCCCATTAGGACTGGTTTGGAAACTAAGAAAGAAAAGGGAATTTTCTTGTATTTTGCCAGCACAAGGAACAACCCAGTGGGTGATCTAACATTCTCTTTCTCCTTTCTTTTCTTTCTCTTTGTCCATTGCCTCTTTTCTTTATTCTGCAAGATCTCTGTTTAAGAATGCACTCTTCCTCCTCCTCAGCAGTCACCCCACTGTCACCTGCCCTTCCTCTGCAAACAGCAAGTCAGAGGTAGGGGAGGGAGCAGGAGCTGGTGGTCACAGCATTTAAATTATACTTTCCCCTTCAATATTCCTGAAATGACACAGACACATTAGCACAATTCATTTTTTTCTGTATCCCTGCAGAGAAATGGTTTTGTCAGATATATATTTTCCTCTAGGCCATTTTTGAAAAAAACATTTTTCCTAATGTCAATACAGTATGAATATAATGCCAGCTTTTCATCTTTGGGCTCTCATAAAAGCATACAAACAATCAAAATTATTAACACAGCCAGATTTTAAAATAAAACTTCAGAGAAATTGATGAAGTGAAGGAACTTTTATCCTGAAAGTTGCTGATGCTGGCACAAGTGACATAATGAAACAAGCAATTTTCATGGAAGCTATTAGCTAATCATTTTCAAATGTTTATTGCATTCTGCTCCCAGACTGTCAGTGCTGAGGATCAGTTGTTTACTTACAGGATGCTTTGAGAGCAGACTAGCTTAATGATAAGAATTACATGAAAATTTTGTCCAATTAATCTTTTGAAATTCAACATTACCTTTCCCTACAAGGAAGTATCTGATGAGACATGACTGAGTTCATAACCAAACAATAGCAGTCACATCCTGCAGCTATAAACCCATTTATTGCTCAAAAATAATTCAGTTAATTGGATTATTAACCCCAAAGTGCTGTCTTACATTTTGCCTACCAGTGATCTCAGTATTGCTGATGAAAATGAAGAGCACAGATCTATAGATCCAGAGATATAAACTGCCACATTGAGGTACACATTGAGGCTGTTCTTGTAAGGTGCCCAGATCCTCTGAATGATTTTGTACTTTCATTCACCATAGCATGTAAAATAGCTCAGATTTGCATCTGATTTTTTAATCTAATTACTGGATGGTTGATGTTCTGAGTGTGCTGCATACTCTGCCTTTATATGAGAAATCTCAAGCAATGCAGGGGCACAAAGGGAAGTAAAAGTTCTTAATACAAGTCAGCACAAATGGGAAAAATCCTTAGTTTTGTGTCCTTGGTGCAGTGAAGGGTTCTTCCATTCCTTGGGTCTGATCCAAAGTATAAGGACAGCTGTGCTGGAGAACTACAGTAGGACTTCCAAGGGAGAAAAAAGAGGTAGGAATTTATGACTCATAAGGCCAAAGACTTTGAACTTCTACTTCCCATCCAGGGTCACACTGGACATTTAGTTCTTTTGTCTTCTCACATGAACTGGTGAAGACAGGTAAGGAATTCCTGAATATGGATGCCAGTTTCTGCCTACCTGACCAGTGAAAGTAGTGGTGTATGATGAGCCATAATAAAATCCAGTCTGCTACTGTGCCCTTGTAGTGAAAACTGGGGTGGATTAAATGAATCTTTCCCTTTATGGATGCATTGCCATACCTCTAAACTTTGTAAAACTTTAAGGAATAGTTTGGGACAATAAAATGTGATTGTCCATTCTGTAAGGTCTGAACATAATTCTTTTGCAATATCTTTCCAGGTAATGTCATAATAACAAAGCCAATAAGACAATATTCCTAACTGCCAGCTCTATGATTAAATATCTGTCTAACAAATCAGACCAGAAAGGACAATATGAACTTCTGTGTGTTTAGGTCAATTGTTTGCTTTTGCATAAAATTTTATTGGTCTAAGGGTAAAGATAGGAAGACACTACAGTGTTGGCAGCAAGGAGGGTATGAACTACTGTGTGTACTTTAATCAACATTATCTACAGATTCTCCAGGGAAATGCAATAGCTGTGAAAAGAAGATCAGAATTTAGCTTATTGTGCTTGATAAAATTTTCAGACTCCTGCCCCTGTGTGTGCTGGTACAAGAAATACCACTATCAATTTATAAGAAGTGACTTATAATTTGTTGAATGGTTGGAACATCCCTCATCTGAAACAGCTGCCAATTTTCTAACCTATTAATATTAAAAATGCAACCCATGGAAAGTGCTCACTGTGACAGACCAGAGATAGATTCAGAGTCATGATTTTTGTGTCTGCCAGTTTCAGCAAAGTTTATTGTCTTCATGTCAGTGAAGGAAGCAATTTAAACTGTGCTGTATATGTGCATTTTAATTATAAAGCATAAAAGTATTGAATCCTGATTCCCTGCCACATTACATGTGTGCATTGACATTTAGACAAGAAGTGCCTATGTAATTTCTGAAGCTGAATGATTGACTTTTATATCCACTTTGCACTCTCTTAGGGTTATCCTGAACTCAGGCTTTGCTGGAATGCAATGCCCCTGGGTATTTTTGACTCTGCTTTGGTGTGACGATTGGTGAAGTGATGCTTTACTCCTTTGCAGGTGGTTTGGGCCCTTATTGAAAAATCAGCAGCATGAGCCTGCTCTAGGATATGTATCATTGCCATCACAGTGTTTCCCCCTACACTTCACCCTTGACAGTGCTTGCCTGTCAAGGCAGAATATTGGCAGCTGTCTGCATTGATTAGATAAAGAGGGTAGGAGCAAAGTCCATGTTTTTCTTTTCTGTCCTTTTCCTGTGCTGGAGCAGTCATCATTCACTCCTGCCCAGGAGATATTGCACATACCCACAGTCACAGGATGTTAATTCCAGGCAGGAGGTAGGACAAGCAGTCTGGGAGATGCATGAGCAATGCTTTCCCATATTGGAACTTTGTGTGCAGAAAAGAAGGAGTTGACAGAGAGCTAATCTGGAACCCAAGGGGATGTCCTGCTGCAGGACATGGCAGCAGGATGCTTCAGCCTAGCTGTGGCCAGACCCACCACAGAAGCAGACAATACAGGCACCCCCGAGTATGTTGTTCTCTGTGATGTCTCCCTGTGCATGTGGCCTAGCATCATCATTTCTCATTACAAAGCAATCTAAGAGACATAGGCTGCCATGGACACAAGGAAGATTTGAAATACCATGAGGAAGCACAGGAAGACTGGTCTCCTTAATTGCAAAAGGAAATTAAATTAGCTTTCTTTCCATGCTCTGAGTTTGAAAGAACAGCACACTAAGCTGAAACTTGTCTCACTTGAATGCAGAATGTATGTAATATGTATGTTTGCCCAATGTCTTTTCCAAAGTGATGTATTTCTGCTTTCTTTTTTTTCTTCCTTTTTCCTTTTCTCCACCAGAAAGAAACACCACTTGCCAATGCTGCATTTTGGGCTGCAAGGAAAGGAAACCTGGCTCTCCTCCAGCTGCTGCTGAACAGTGGGCGAGTAGATGTGGACTGCAAAGACAGCGTATGCACACAATGCACCTACAGCCACAGCACTCATTCTGCATCACTTTCCATAGCCCACCATGCAGAGGGTGTACTAGGGCTCTAACATGAAACATATCAATGTCTTATGGTATTTCAGGATGATTTAAAACTTTCTCCTGTCAGTAATCAAGCTTAAAATGTAGGATAAAGAAGTGTGATGATTTACATCAGTGGCAAGGGGTTAAGAATTCGCCAGCACTCAGAAATGTGTCTTACATAGTTATTTGTGGTGCTGACATTAAAAACACAGATCCTAGCACCTCGGGCTTCTCTTTGCAAAGAAATGTCATTGTAGTAATAGATCACAGTGAAAAGTTGGCTCAACTGAGCCCAGGTAGCAATGATTTTGTCAGCTGGCAGACCTTCTCATAATTAGAACGACTGCTGGCCTCCTAAATTCTTCCTCCTCCACCCAATCTCTGGACTGGCACCAACATGAAGGCACAAGATTGCCAAGCAAGAGGAGCCCAGACACATGACAGATGTCAGGGGAATTTCCTTACTGTAATTGACATGGGTTGAAGTTAGTTTTGAGATTAGAAATGGTTTGATAACACAGATAATGAATAGGTCTTTCTATTCTGCCTACAACACATGGTGAGATACTTGATTGTGCTAAGCTGTGTCGAAGAGCAAGGGGAAAAGGAGGTTGAGAAGTTCCAGATTTCTTTTGTTTGGCATTGGGACTGACTGACATGGAGTCATGCTGGTGTTGGCAAGGATTAATGCCACTTCCAGCCCAAAACATGATCTCGCCACAGCTTCTCTCACTTTGAATACCTTCAAAGTGTCAGAGATTTTCTAAGCCCATTGACTTTACTCTGTCTTTTCATTTTCATTTCATTGTTGCCCTATAGGCAAGTGTTTGTCCTACAGTACTTCTGGAGCTGGTGCTATGACTGTCCTTCTGACAAGGGAAGAAATGTTTTTCAAATGGAGGCTTGTAGTAAACAGGACAGAGATCAGTGTGAAAAAATAAAGTCACTACTGTACTTCGTTTTTTTCTCAAAAGAAGGCTAACTTTGGACAAGAACTTTTACACTGCACTGCATTAATACTTGTATGAGACATACACATTTTCTAGACTAAATTATATTCGTACAATGAAGACCTTATGTTTCTTTTTTGTAATGTCACCTATTCCTTCTTTAAACTGAGCTGTTGTGTGTGAATGGTTTTGAAGGATGTGTTTCATTCTTATGCATGTGGTTTCTGCATATTGTCCATACACTGCATACATATAAATCCTACTTCATCCACTGGAAGTGACCTTACGGTGTACTGAGGGAGTTGAAAACAGATTTCTGTACAGAAAGTTCTCTCTTATAATGTGAAGAGTCACTGAGTGAGTTTGCTCTCATTATTTGGATAGGGAATTACTGTTCAGCCTCTTCTCCTGACTATGACTCAGAATTCTGAGTCAGCTGAGTCACTCAGCTCCTGTATCTGAGGTTATTCTTCTGGAGATGATGCAAAGAACGTTGGGATTCTCTGATTAAAAAGAGGGGGGAAAGCTGTTTAGAAACAAAACCTATTCTTTTTATACTTGTTGCACTTATTTTTGAGACAATAAGGTATCATAAGCTCCCTCCAACTTTTTGGCAGAGATGCTGTGTCATCCAGACAGCCTGATTCATTGCTGTAGGTGTCTGTTGAAGGTACTGACTTGTTTTTCCTTACTCCCAGCTTGGCACAACAGCTCTGATGGTAGCATCTTACTATGGCCACATAGATTGTGTACGGGAATTGGTGTTACAAGGAGCAGATATCAATCTGCAGAGAGAGGTAGGATTCAAACAGGGCTTGTTAAAGTGACTGTTGGTTTGTTACAAATAATAAGAGTGTTGTCTGCTGCTTGTTGCCAATTGTTTCTTTGTCACTTGCTATATAGTGTATTTATAACACATATACCAGACTCTGTTCTGAGGACATCAGGGAATCAGATATCTGGAGTTTACAATAGAAAATCAGGTGCTCATCAAACATTTTCAGCACATCTGGTTGGTGAGGGTCAGTTACATCTGGGATGTAAGCCCCCAGGTTTATGCCATTTAGGTATTTGCAGTTTTACTTTTTGGCACAACAATTCACAGATCTCCAACATTTTCAGCACATCTGGTTGGTGAGGGTCAGTTACATCTGGGATGTAAGCCCCCAGGTTTATGCCATTTAGGTATTTGCAGTTTTACTTTTTGGCACAACAATTCACAGATCTCCATATGGGATAAATAAGAAGACCTTTACCTTTTGACTTGCAGCCTGGCCATTAAAATGGAGTGGATGCCGTTGCTAGCACAGGGATTATTTTTGACTCTGTATGTTCTGGAGTTTCTGCCTTTTAGTCTGAGCCAACTCATCTCTAGCAGTCACACAGCTTTATCACCCCTAACCTTCCCTGCATCTCTGCTTGGCATTCGAGGCATGTCTTGCACCATGACATCAGCATGGAAGGGACATCAGCAACTGATTTATTTGGGAAATTGCCTTTCACTCATACTCCATGCAGATGGTTATAAGCATTGCAGTTGTTCTGGTGTGTGTGTTGGCTGCACGAAGAGCAGAATTGCTCTGGGACAATCACTGGTTTTAAGAGAAGAGTAATTAAGGAGGGCATGAAGATACATGGGGTAGTGGCAGGTCATGCAGGATAGCAGTGTGCTCATTGCTCCAACAGTACAAGCCAATGTTTCTTACTTTCCTTGGTTACCTGGAACCAGAGCATTAATCTCATGCTGACATCTGCAAGTTACTGAGTCAGTGAATGCCATGTTTGATGATGTAGGTGTCTTTGCACTTACTGGCCTAAACTTGCTCTAACCATGATTGTCAGTGTCTTTCAGTGGGGTCCTGTTCTAACAAAACATGGACTTAAATATGTCCCTTCCCTTAGGTAAACATTGTTTGGAAAGAAGCAACAAAAGAAAAAGTTAAGAACAGCTTTATGGAGCTGCTCTTGATCATCACTCAGGAAATATTAATTCAACAGGCCAACAAAAAGAAAAACACTGAAAGCCTCCAAAATCACTTTGTTGCAGAAAGGAAGCAAAACAGATGAAGTTTAAGCATAAAAGACTAATGGCACTGTTCTGCAACTAAATGCAGTTACTCCAACCAGCGCTCTTGTGCTCTGAAATTGTTGTGAAGCTTGAGGAAGTGAGAGTCCCATAAATGTGCCCAGGAGAACAGGCTCTGAAATGGTCTAACTGGGGCCATGTACTCCTGTAAAGGTTTTGGGTACTGGAGTGAATTTCACATGTAGCTCCCATTTCCTGTACTTTCTACATGGGATGAAAGGGCCCAAAGTCAGGAAAGCCTGCACTTTCCTTCCTTTCCTTCCTTTCCTTCCTTTCCTTCCTTTCCTTCCTTTCCTTCCTTTCCTTCCTTTCCTTCCTTTCCTTCCTTCCTCTCAAATGTATGATGCTGGACAGATTTTTCAGTGCAGTGGGAAGAAGACTGAGTTAAAATACCTGGTGTCCTCTGGAGTCTTCAAATCCATCATGTTTTTTCAGCTGATATTCAACTGATTGAGCTCAATACTTTTTAATTTGAAATGTCTGTACTTCAGTCAAGTGTGTTATGTGTTTGTTATTCTTTTAATCCATTTTTCCTTTACAGTCAGGTGCAACTTCTCTGTTCTTTGCTGCACAGCAAGGCCACAATGATGTAGTGAAGTTTCTCTTTTCATTTGGAGCCTCCACTGAATTTAAGAATAAAGTAAGATGATTGGTCTATTTTTGCATGCTGATATATTCTGACAGTCAAGGCTAGGTTTTTTGTATTCAAATGAAATATGACAGGGCAGCGTTAAGATAATGAAATTTCCTCACATGAATATTTTTTGAGTAATATGAGTAATGCAACACGTTGTGAAATATTAACTGTGGACTAGCTTTGCCTACCTAGCCTTAGTGGCATAAGTTCATCAAGGTCCCTTGATGATGATATCAGTCTTTATTCACAAGCCATCCTCCAATACAAGATCAAAGGGTCTTTTTGTACATACCAGGTAGGATCCTGATTTAGGTGTTCATGTACTCCGGTTGCATAGAACTTACATTTCATCAATGTTGGGATGTCTCTGCATGCCACAATAGGATACATAAGAGTATAATGCTTTCAGTCCTTCCTAAATTCCCACTTTCTCATCTGGGACAAGAAGATGAAATGCATCTCAGAGCTTTTATTTCTTGTTTCAGGCAGGTTCCTTTCCAAAATCTTCTTAGAATTGCCAAAAGCACAGGTGGCAGGGCCTGGGTTCCTCACCCCTCGTGTGGTCAACAGCAGCAAGATCAGCAGTTCATCACTGACAGCAGTACATCAACCCAGTTTTTTTGCCCAAGGCAGTATTAGCACCTCTGCTTTCAGCAAACAGGGAGGAAAACAAATCTTTTCATTAAAGATACCTACCCTTGACCCGCTGGCTACATTTTGAAGCATTGCCTTAATCTGGGGAGGAGGACACTTGCCAGTCGCTTACCCTGGGATCCTTAGTCATATCTTCGAAGGAGCAGTAGTTCTTTACTCCACATTAATCAATTTCTCGAGATACTTTAGTCTGTGATTTGAATGATTCTCTCAATCCGTACCTGTTTTCTGGAGTCCCTGGAAATACAGGCTCTAAATACTAAGGGAATTTGTGGAACATCAGAAACTCAGCTCCTTACGCTTCAGGAGCTAAAAATCCTGATGTTTTGTGGCCAGAGGTCATACATAGAGTAGGATTCTGATACCCCAGGGAGCTGTGCTTGTGGTGAGCCACTCTTTGACCACACCAGTAATCGGTAGTAAAAGCATGAATGAAATTGTGGCTGTTTAACACAACATGGAGTGCAGCTGTGAAAGTTGGCAATGCAGGAGGTTGCAGTGTTAAGTACAACAGCTGTATCTTAAAGTACTGGATAATCTCATGTGGGATAGATTTATTGGGTAAAGGTTGCACATTAAAATAAATGTTGCTTCTCTGCCTTTTCTTTCTGGATATGGGTGGGGGTTAGCAAGATTCAGAGGGGTCATCTTCCCTTGCATTCAGCTGGCAAGTCAGAGGCTCAGCACTTTATTCTGTCTGGAGGGACAGTTACATCTTCACTCAATCTTTCCATAGCCTGTGAACTAGGAGTTTGTGAAGAGGCCAAGATTTGATCCAGGAGGTGAACAGCAGGCTTGAAATTGCCTGATCCTTCATGACAATGTACAGACTTTTATGAAGCATGCAAAATATATTGATGTGAAACACTAGAACAGATAAAAGGTCTAAATTATAAGAGAATATTCCTGTGTTCAGCTGCTCCAAACGGCTTCTACCTTGGGACAAATGCAAGTTTGGGGTCTACTGTTGCTCACCTTGAAACATTAATTCCAGCCCCTCTTTTCCTGCCTGCCTCTGCTTCCAAACCCAGGCCTGACTTGGCCCATGTGCCAGTCCCAAGTATCTTTGAAGCTGTTGGTTGCTCTTCCTTTGCAGGCCATAGCTTTCTGCCTCATCCAGACAAGCTCCCAATGGACATAACATGGGAAACTGGTGTGTGATGTGCATGTGAGATGCTTTTTCAGCAGCATCACCCAGCATGTGCCTGAGCAGGAGGCACCAGTCAGGTGTAGTGCACAGACAGTCCACATCTTCCACTGGCCTGCTAGTGTGGCTTGATATCACTTCAATCTTCTGATTTAATAATGTGGGTTTCATAGCTTGGAATAATTCCATCCATCTGCTAACAGGGGACCAAGGTGACAGGCTCCTCCATCCCTCCCAAACCCCAGAAACAATATAGTTGAAAAAATATGCCTTTTCGGGTTAGGGACAAGGCATTTTCTCACTAAGACACTCACCTGGGAGCAGCACTGGAAAAGATATGGCTGATACTGTTTTTAAAGGGCAGTACAAAATTAATCCATTTGGAAAGAATATTTCTATACATTTCTATTATAAATTACAAAATGGATTTGGAATGAGCACACAAATTGAATGTGTCCCAGAAGACACAGACTTTAACTAAGGAAATGCAAAGCCCAAAATCTTTTTCATGGACTTATCTTTAAATTTTGATTACAACGTTTGTTACTCATGTATGAGAATTCTGGAGAACTGTCTTAATACAGGCATGCAATTCTTGTTAAGCCTTGCATCATTATAACTGATATTTGCCATGGCAGGCAAAGTAAAACTATTCTAAAATAGTGTAATAAAGTATTTAGCGATAAATGCTGATGTTCTAAAGAGAATAAATAATACTATTGATGAGTAATTATTATATAGTTATTATATACTATATTAGTCATTAATATTATTCCACATTGTCCCAGTCTGACACCCATAGCAATGTTTAATATTTAATATTCAATAGGTTGAAATTTTTTTCCTTTTATTCTGAAATATGTGATAAGCATGTGAGTTCTTAAAAAACCTGGTGGCACATTTTCTGAGCAATACTGCAATAACAATGTGTCAGAGGCTGTTTTTCAGCAGGCAGTGATTGCAGAAGATCAGTTCTCCTCCTCTGTACCATATTTAAGAGATGGTAAAACAACATATAATTCTAAGCTACTCTTAGGTGATGATGACAGAGGAAAGAGGTTGGCAAATAGACAGGGAAGTCTACACCACTTAGTGTGGTCTTACCCGGTGCTGCTGTTCCAAGTATTTTCACAGCAGATCTTTTATGTGCTGGCAGTGAAGAGGAAAGGCTCTGGGGAGGGCAGAAAAAATGTTTCAGGGGAAGAATTGCAGAGGTAGCTGAGAAAAGTCCAGCTCCTATCTGTGCTGGAAATATTTGCAATGCAGGGTTAATAGAGGCTTCATTGTATCAGGAAAACAGGATATGAGCAAGAAGTGAACCCAAGGCAATGTGCCATCTCTAAGAGGTTGCAGAGTGGCCTCCTGCCCACTGCAGAAGGGGTGGTAGCCCAGGAGCACCTCAGTGCTTGTTCACATGTCCAGCTCCCACTTGCTGCCCTGCTCAGAGTTTCCAAGAGACTTGCCAGTACCAAAGACACTGCTTCAGCTTTTTAGTTATCTCATCTGAAGCCAAAAAGGAAAGAGGTAATCATGTGGCTGAAAGGGATGTTAGATCTCTGTCATTTAACTTTTTTTTTTATCCCTCACAACTTACCTACCTTTCCTATGATCTGTAAAATATTGGGCCTTTCAGCTAGAGCTTGCTGGAGTAAAGTGTAAGAGAAAACCAGATGGAAGCTCAGTAGAGGCAAGAAGGGGACTGAGTTTTCTCCCACTGATAATTCCTTGATTTAACTAAGTGCTGTCTTATCACATGGTCAGTGGAAAAGTTTCCTGCCTCCAGCTTCCCTTTCTTACAGAAAGATGTATATCTGATTTTTCACAGTGGTACCCCCAACTCAGAGCATGCAGAGGAATCCCAATTCCTTCTGTTGAATAAATTCAGCTTCATATATCAGACAGACAGTAGAGCAGGTCTCAGACCTCAGTCTTCCTGATCAGGGACTAGATCTTTGAGCCCAGGAATTGTTACCCAATTGTTATTCTCTCTACCACAGAAAATATTTGATTCAGAGTGGACAGATGGAATTGGGGACCATCCAGTGCTCCTCTTCTAACCCCTGGACTCTGATCTAGGAAAACTTGGTCGCTTTAGTCTGAGGGATCCAAATGGTTTATCTTGGAATTGTGTTACTCTTTCAAAAAAATGTATCTGTCTAAAACTGTTCACTGGGTTGAACCAAACACTTGGTCAGGAACCCCTTTTTGATTTAATTAGACACATCTTGAGAGTGTTGCCTTCCTTAACCCCAAGCTGTCACATCTCCCAAGGTGGGATCACACTGGGATTTCAAGCGTTGGGCTTCAGCTCTGCTGTGCCAACTGTGGTTAGCTTTGCAGGCCTGCCTTTTATTTGGGACCTGACACTTGGTTCCCTACAGGAATTGTGATAATACCCAAACAATCCTCTAAAAATAACAGGAGTTTGTGGAGAACACAGGAATTTTAGGAAACAAAAGCCAGACCATAAAGCAATAAACAAACTTTTGCCATACGCAACCAACTGAGAATGTCTATTGACCCTCCATACAGAGAACTTTAATATTTTTAAGCTTCCTAAAACTTTTCTTTGCCTGCCTCTCCACAGAGGACCTTCAGTCTGGATAGCATAGTTTCTCTTCTTGATTCACTAACCTTTCTCTCTCAGCTTTGTCCAGGGAAAAAGTCTTTGAAAATTTCTCTAGTGTTTTTTTTTGTTTGTTTGTAGCCCTTTGATCTGGTAAGTGACCACTTGAGCCAAGTGGCTTTCACCTGGTTGGGGAGAGGAAATAGGTTTAATGAAGCTATTAGCTTTTCCATTGTCTTTTAAGTGGGTACAGGTGTTTTTAAATCCAAGCACAACTGTGATTGCTTTTGTGATTTGTTCAGGCAGTTCCCATTAAATTACAGTAGTTTAATTTGGCAGGAAAGTCTAATTTCTCATAAAAGAAACTTAACTCCAATGACCTAATTACACACTGTATTTGCTCAAATAATCCAGAATTAACAGGCAATTCTTAGACTGTCACACAACAGCCTCACATCTCTGGCTTTGCTGACACTCAAGCCTTCTTTTCTTTTCAATGTTGTAGGCAGGAAGGGTGAATATGAGGTTTTGGGGGTAGCCATAAACAGTGCCTCTGGGTTAGTTCAGTCACATCAGAGCTTGAGTTTTCACAAGGCTATTACAGCCATTAAACTGCACCATTGATTAATAAATCTGATTTATACTTCTCATTATAAAAGATCCATTTGGTCCCTCAAGCTGTAACTTCTTTTGTGGATATCTGTCTATGTGGAAAATTTAAGACAACTTGTAGTTGTGTCAGAGAACAAGTCTAGGCCAAAACACAGTCCACATTAATAACAGCTCTAGAAACCATTTATTTGAAATACTTTAGATAGCTTATCTTGTGGAGGAGAGGCTTGAGACTGAGAGAAGGCAGGGGAGGTGAGAGAACACCTGTGGTGGTGACGTTTTGGGGTGTGAATCATCTTTGCATGATGGCATAGTGCCATCCCAGGCAGAAGATAAGACCTTCCTGTCCATAGCTGTGTCTGAAATACTGGTAATTTTTGAGTGGGGCACAGCACATGTAAGATGGCAAGACCCACGTTTGCTGTCTCAGTTGTTTCAGCAGGTTTAGAGTCCATCACCAGTGATGCTGAGGTGTTTCCCTCCTCAGCTGGCTCCCAAGGGAATGTTTCTACAAGCAGGGATTGATGCATGTGCCTAGATCTCCCTTTAGTGGTGATGTGCAGCAACTCTGACTGCCTGGGATTGATCCTACCTGCAGGAATTGCTTCTCAAGCAGAAGTAACAACACTTTCACTGGTGGTCATGCCTTTGGTCGGACTCACACTTGACAGTCAGCTAGCACACTTTAAAATACTTCCTCTCTACTCAGCTTCAGGCCAAGAATCCACCCATGAAAGGCAGGACAAAACAGGGCACAAGGTTCTGGCCACAGAAGAGCAGATGATCCATAGACTCTGGAGCAGTGGAAAGGTGTGCTGTGCTGTCCATCCATCAGTGGAATAGTTTGGCAGGCATGAGGGATTTGGCTGTAAAACGGAGAGATGTGGAGGAGCTTGGAGTTGTGAAGGGAACAAAGCTTCTAATGGCAAGGCAGAAGATGAGGAATGAAAAACATAATTTTCTTAGTTCATTTCCCTCCCTAAAAAAACGCAGGAGAAAAAAATTATATAGTGACTGAGCCAAGTTGAAAGATTTACATGTCAACACTTGGCACTAAAGTTATGAAAGATTCAGTAGCTACTCATTACAGAACTGCTGTGAGCCAAATTCTGAAAAGTCTTAAAGTTTGGCTCTTTTTTTTTTTTTAATGGTGATGTTCAGCCCAACACCCGACCTCTCACCTGACTGTACCCATTCTTTGCTTTTTCACAGGATGGAGGCACAGCTCTCCTGGCTGCCTGTCAGTATGGGCATGCAAAAGTAGTGGAAACTCTGCTGAAGCACGGTGCCAACATTCACGATCAGCTCTATGTGAGTTATTTGACACACGCAATATTGACAATGGTGGTGGTGGAACAAATGTGCTGTTGCTTGGACAACAGCAGACACCCTGGCTCCAGCACAGACAGGCATTTGCCAAATGCTGCAGTTTTATAGTACTCTGTTCCTCTAAGATGTAGATTTTGTTAACTGTCTGCTTTTCATGATGCTGAGAGAAGTAGCACAGAATCAGAAAACATTCTTTGGCTGCCTTTTGGCTCATGATCTGTATGGAAGATATGTTGCAAATCTGGAACAGACTTGTGCTACCCATTAGCCTTGGACAAAAGAGCATATCATGTACTACCATGATTCACAGAAGAAGGAATAACTCTACAGCCTCTGAAGTACATTAGTTTTCTGCCAGAAAGAATAGTAAAAATTAAAATCTTTAAATTACTTCAAAGCATTTTTTTTAATATCAGTTAAGATTATGTTATTTGGTATTTGTGAATCTCCAGTTTGCCAGTGTTTTGGGCAAAGCAAGGTTAAAATGGCTGAACCGATGTTGTTTAGTTGACTTTTCAGAAAGTTGGATTGAACCAATGAAGCTCTGGATTTAATTTGCTCAAACAGAGACACAGATAAGTTGAGCTTTTCGGCATTCAACAGAAACAAGTAGCAGATTTTGCCTCTGCTTCCCACCACTCTTTCCTACCCCAGGGCACTAAGACTGACAAAGAGGAAGTTGTTTCTCCAAGATATGTGAGTTTTTCAGCTGTTTCCATTGGCTTTGGATCTGCAGGATGCTGTTGCACTCCCAGTTCCTACTGGCTTGCAGGGGAGCTGAGAGCTGGTGACTGCAGAAGTGGTCATAGGGGGATCCCCACCTCAGTGCTGCCTCACCCCTCATTTATAAAGAGGTTGTTCCACCCTTACTGTTGTGCAAATAGGAATTGTCTTTCTGATCTGAGGGCAGTGATTCATCTCTCTGCAGGGTAATCCCAGGGGCTGCCACTCAGTTTAAAAATAGCTATGCTGCCACACCTGCAGACTCTTACCCAGAGGTCAAGGCAGTAAAATAACTTCCTTGTTGTCTCTCCTGGAAATGAGCAATATTTGCAATTGGATTTTAAAATGCACTTTTATTGCTCACAGACATTGGGCAAAGCCAGCCAGAAACAGTTGTGCAATAAAATAAGAATACGATCTCTTGAAAAAATGTTGTGTAGCTCTTTTTGTGGGCCAGGCTGCTTCTGTCATGGTACCTGGATGGCAGTTTCACTGGCAGCCAGATGAGAGGGATTTTGAGCATACATTTAGATACTCCTCCCAAAACCATCAAGGATCAATGTTTTAATCTAAATTTACTTGTGTGAGGGGTCAGGAGAGCAAGAGATACAAAAGAATACCCTAACTAAATATTATTTCTTGCAGAAATGTGTTATAGCCTCAAAACAGCCTTCTCGTTACACCACCAATTCCAATCAAATAGATAGCAGTGAATGCAAGGTTCTCAATCTTGATTGATCCTACAATAAAGAGCTTTTTTTTAATATTACACAACCTTGTTTGCTTTCTAAGTGTTCTCTGTCTCTGGAGAAGCCTGCAAAGGCTCTGATACTGTCAGAGTTTTTTGGTATACTCACACAGCAACCAGAGGAAACAGCCCATCAGAGGGCCCAGGGACAGGCATTAATAGCAGCATTAATAGCAGCATTAATAGCAGCATTAATTTCCAGCAGACACCCCTTTTGTTTACCAGGACATTTGTCTTGAAATTTCAAACATCCTAAATCCAGTCCCTAGGGCACTATATTCAGCTCATGCTTCACCAAGTCTGTGCTGAGTTTTTCTGTTAGAGGAATAGCTGAGCACACTGTGCAGACAACAGCATTTACTCCCAACATAGTGATATGCCAACAAGGTCAACAGCAGGCTTTCACTAAAATGCCCTGTATTTTGTGATAAGCACCTGCCTGAGTTGGCATGAGGGGTGTACTTGCACATCTGAGATGCAGTAAAGGGGTTAATTCCTGTCTCCATTTAAACTAAAAGATTCTCGCCTCCTGGGGAAAACTTGTCCTGGCACATCCTATGCTTTGTGATGTGGATGTAGGATGGGTAAACACCTGTCCCACCCTCAATATAGATTTCTATTTATATTTGGTTAGGTGGATTTTAATGCTGTTTGAAAATTTTCCATCAAAAACTTAATGAAATATGACTTTTAATTTTTTTTTCCCTATGGAAGATGTTTCTCTGAAATAAAATTCTGAGAACATCTGCACATGAAAGACATGTCAAAGAAAAATAAAACCCTGTATTTGTTCACAATTTATTCTTTCAGAAGGTTTTTGCAGGAAAATTCTGGTTTCTGATATGGCTTTGAAATACTTTTAGATGACTATATTACAGGTGAAGTCTCTTTAACAAGATGTGCCAGAGCAGAGACATGGTGGTTTCTGGGGTGGCACAGTAGTATGGCACAGGCCTCCCTCCTTCAGCCTCAATGGCAGACTTCAGCACTGGGGTTTGCAGTCTTGCAAAGTACCTGGCACATTTCCACCATGTATCCATGTAGCAGAACACCTCTGCACAAACATATAAAAGCTAAATGAACCTATATTGCCTTACAGGAACTAATTTCTAGTTATGTAGCTCAATGCCTCAATGAACTAAACTCTTAGTATTCCAGACACAGGACTTAATGCTGGATTTGATATATGATGGGAGCCAGTATTTGTGCATACTGAATGAAAATGTTGCCACAGTTTATTATGAACTAGACTTTGCATTTTGGTAGTTATTTCTTCAGCATGGCTGTATATCTGCTGTTACAAAGCATAATGACTAAAGACTGAGAACTTAATTCTGTTTGATTTGGTTTTTTGTGGAAAAATGGCATTACTTCAAGGCAGTGTAAGACAGATATGTTTGTTCTTAGGATGGAGCTTCTGCAATTTTCCTGGCAGCACAAGGGGGATATTTGGATGTCATCCGATTGCTGCTTTCTTCAGGAGCAAAGGTTAACCAGCCACGACAGGTATGATCAACATTTCAGGGCAAAGCTGGGTTCTAATTTTATAGTTACGAAAATTAGCACTGGAATTTTCTCCAGGCAGTGGGTTCCTGTGGAGGTGTTTCATTGGAAGGCAATTTGTGGCTGTGACAACATTCTGTGTTTTAGCTGAGATTGGTAACATGATTTTGAAGTCAATACCTCAGTCATTTCTGAAAGAATTGAAACTGAGAGCTCTGCTCTAGATCTACACGTTACACCCTATGAGCCACCATCCCTGGAGGTTTTTAAAAGACAGTGTAGATGTGGCACTTGGGCACATGGTTTAGTGGTGGACTTGGCAGTGCTGGGTTAACAGTTGGACTCAGAGGTCTTTTCCAGCCTAAATGATTCTATGATCCTAGAGCAGATCAAACCACTGACTGCTCCTTTAAAGGGGTTTGAACCACATGCATGTTTGGGTCAGGCACCAAACTGAAACAAAATAAAACCCTCCAGCTGTATGAAATGTTGATGTAAGGGCCTTGCACTACCTCTTGCAACTACAAATCTGTTTGTGTTGTACCACATTACTTTTGAGCCTACAATATCCCTGAGTTCTTTTGAAAACTGAAAAGCTTTTGAAAATCTGGGAGCTCTAGGAGGAGGCAGTAATAAATTGTATATTTTGAAATCTCCAGACCTTCAGATGTGGGTTTGATGTCAAAGTTTATCTTTGACAAATGCTTTTATTTTTAGCTCTACTTTTCTTTGTTTGTTTTACTTTGTGTCATTCCTGTGCACTCTGAAATTCAAGCATGAGTATTGCCTTCATCTCTGGAAGTTCTTGATACATACGGAAAACTTTTCTCCCTATTTCCAGCTAGTCACTCTAGTGGACCTAATACTGCAAACACATACAACCAGTAACAGCTGTAAGCACAAAATTAGCTCCTCTGCAAGAGCTGCTGTTTGATCATTAAATGGGAAGTGTGAGCTAGATTTGTGGCTGGTTCAGAGATCCCTGTAACAGGTTGGGGCTGGATCCACTGTGCATCACTGGATGCTGGAATTATGTGAGGGTGCAAGAGGCTTTCTAGGTTTTAAACTAACTATGGGATAGGTACATGGTATACAGAGACATGTATGAAAGCTCTCTTGCTTTCCAAATAAAAGAGTTTCTTAATTTCTCTTTTTTCTCTTAATTTAATTAAGAAAATTAAGAGTTTCCTAATTTTCTTAATTGTTTAGCTGTTTCTTGACTCTAAAATCAGTGTTCAAACAGCCAGAGGTGGAATTGCACAGCTAGCTTTACACCCGGCACGTAGAAATGTCTGGTTTCTCTACCTGCTTTGAGAGACCCTTGCCTGTGGTCTGCTGAAACCCTGCAGGCAAGATAGCTATCCTGGGTCTTCACTGCACATTTGAAATTGATGGGATAAGGTCTTGTCCTTGTAATTAGTCATGCATGTCAGCCAGGTGGCTGTGATCACTGGCTGCAGCAAGTGAAAAAGCAGCAGGCAAGAGCAAAGGAGTGCAAAAACTCTAATAACAGTGGACAACGTGGCATGACAGCAAGCTCTGCCAATATTTTCAGTATTTCCTTTCATCTGCACCAAAAGCCTGACAAATCATAGCCTGGCAACAGACACTGATCTATATGCTTCTGCTGCATGTGTAGGTCCAGGTACACTCCTAGCTGTGGTGTAAGGAAAGAGGATTAGTATTTTTAGTGCCTTAACTGAAACAGTTTTCCTGCTGCCCCTAGCCCCACGTCTGAGCACCAGAGCTGTGCTGGCAGCTACGCCCTGGATTGATGCCTTAGCTACTCCTAGGTTGCCTCCACACTGTTTCCCTAGAAAAAGCTTAAGAAATGTTAAAAGATGTTAATTAAGTCTAAAGTTTCAATGTAGGAGAGACCAAGATACGCATTAATGCCTTTTAAGTAAATCAAAATGGGGTTGGGGAGGTCTAGATCTGGCTGAACCCTGTAGCCTGCATCCTGCTATCTGTAATTACAATGCAGCTAATTCTTTCTGACACTATTTTTTTAGCTGTCTAATCCAATTTCTATAACACAGTGTTTCACGAGGCATTTTTAAATCTTAGTTAAGGCAAAGGCTTGTCTCTGTGTGAATGTTCCTCCTGGCTCCTCTGTTTCATCTTCAGCAGGACAGACCTTCCTTGCTTGAAGGTACCTCCGATCCCTGCTAAGATTATGCCTGGATAAGTGCATGGCATTTGTATTTGGGCCCACTGTAATCTGAAACATTTCCTTAACAAATGGAACATTTTTACAGTTTAATTAGTCAAGTAATGGTTGGATGGACTTCAGTCTCTTTCTTACTAACAAATGGATTTGTACTTTGTTGGAAGGTGGTGTGTTGGTCATGAGGAATGTAGCTCCAGAAGGGGCAGTTTCGATGCCAGACAACTCTCACTCTTTTACAAGCTACATTGCTCTCACTGTGGTAGAAAACTTTTCCAGGCAACATTACCTCAAGTAGAGGGCTGCAGAGTGCCGGGTGTGAGTTCATCTTCTCCTTCCTCGTGGTGTCCAAGTTTTCCTCTCTACCTTGGGAATTTGGTGGCTTAATCCATGGGCCTGCACACATGCATCTGCCTTCTACATCTCCTCCTGCTGCTGTAGTGGGTACCAGTTCCCCCTCAGTCTGGTGTCCCACCTCCCATCCCATGAGGGTATTTCTGACACCACAGAGCATTTTGGATGGTCCTGGCTGTTCATGTGCAGGCCCTTCAGCTCAGCTCTCACACAACCAAATACTGAAGCTCCCTGGAAAGTTTCTTCCCTGGCAATGTCCTTTCTCTTGGGTTGTAATTGCCTTCTGCTCTTGCCAATATTGAGGAGCTGAGCAGGAATTCTTTTGTCATCTTTTTGTCTAGACAGAGCTGGGGGCAATGTCTGAAGCATGCTACAAGAGATGGTTCTATGCTTCTTCAACTTACAAAATAAAGCTGTAAGATTCTTTGCCAATGCTGTTTTGGCAGTCTATGTCCCAACAGGCTTTATTCTGGCTGGCTAAGCAGATTCAAAATAATCTGAAAATTAATGACTTTTTTCTTAGTACATGATATGCAATTACGCATACGTGTAAGCCATTAAATCTATATAGGGTGCACTTCAGCAAGCAAGCAATTTGCTATTGGCAAATTAGGTGTAGTAGTGCAAGTGGACTAATGGGCAGAGCAGTGGAGGAGATGACACTGAGTAGCCTGACAGTAGGGGTTATCTGCCCCTGGAAATACCTACTGGAAATTTGAGGGGTCTTTCACCTCCCACCCTAATCTGGCCTTTTCTAAAACTTTGAGCCATAAGCAAAATTTGAGATTCAAAGCTGCAAGATTAAGTCCTTAGTTAATGGGTAAGAGAAAGAGCATTAATAATTTCAGTCAAAGTATATTTGGAACTTCTGGCTGCTGGATATAATAAGGTGTTGTCCATATATACTAGCTTGTAACCAAATGTGGAAAAAAGAACACCTTACAGACATATGGAGTATTTAAAACTATTCTAGGAATGTAGTGATCTGGAGTCTGCTGGGTGGGCAGAGGGACAAGGAAAGTATCTTTTAAACTGCATCTTTCCCCATTCTCACTTTTTTCCTGACTCCTCTCCAAGCCCTAATATCTAGGAATTTACACATGAATTCTCATGTGACCTCTTAGTAAAATGTGGCATCTGCTTTGTGTCATTCACCAACATTAAAATGGACAGAAATCTCATCTACTCCCTATAAATATTATAGATATTTGCATAAACCTGAGTGCTAGATGCAGTTTGCTTAAGAGAAAGAAGCTGACCATAGTCAATGTGAGCCCATCATTATCTTCACTGTCTTTCTTCTCTTCAGGCTAGGTCCTTCAATACAGCCACTATTCCTCGTAATGTACTTTAGTCTCTATCCTATAGCTGAGGTGCTGAGGATAATGTCTGACAGCAGTGATACTATCCAACATTTGCATTTCCTTTTGCTCCTTTTCATTTATACCTGAAAATAGGGGTTGTTCTTACAAACTTCACTGTGAGTAAACAAAAGCTGCTTTGTTTCCTGTGCTGAGCTTGAATTTTCATTGCTTGTGTAAATACAAGTGTGGATTTGCACAGCATTAATTCTTCACGCAGATTAAATTGTGTAGGCTGCTCTCAGATATTCTCCAAGTTTTACAGGCTTTTTCAATGCACCTATTGCTATTTTCTAGAGCCCTCTAGTGGGGGAAGATTAGAAAAAAATAAAGTGTCAGCTTGCTGGTAGGGAAAACACTAAAATAAATAAATTGGAGAGGGGCAGTTTTTGCAATCGAAACATCACATACCCTGTATACAAGACAGCCTTTGTTATATTTGAATCACAAAGAACACTTGTATTAACAGGATATATGCCAGAGTGAGTTCAGTCACTAATTTTTGTGAGTTAATTTATAGAGAAATTATACAAGAGTGAGCAAAGATCATATTCCTCACCATTTGAGAATACTGAAATTCCCAGAATGTGCATTTATTCCTTCTCAGAATCAGAAAAAGAGAAGCCCAGATTATTATATCAAAGGAAGGAATAACTTTTCTATTTCTTTGAAAGGATTAATTCACTAGTATATGGAAAGCAGAGAACTGATTCAACAATGGTTTTCTGGGTTGCATGAACAAGTCATAGGAAGCTCCAGCTGGCACTGGGAAGCCAGACTATTTCTTTGATCAAGGTGGCAATATCTTATTCAATATAAAAAGTTGATTTCTCCTGAACCTTCTCATTAAAGACGTATTTGAAGTCTTATTTTAGTTTGTCTTCCTCTTTCAAGCCAAGCCTTCAGGCTGCAGAGGGCAGTGAGGGGAACTGGTAAGCCCTAAAGGCAGAAGCAGGTACCCTGCTTTGTGGGGCCTCACTTCTGTGTTAAAGTCCATACAGGCAAAGCCTTTTTTAAAGACTCATGAGAATCAGCTTGGCACTACATAACTGCTGGAGTCCTCCTGCAGTCTGGAGAATCAGGCCTTCTAGAATCAAAAAGAAGAAAAGACACAAAACTAAATTCTACTTGCAAAGAGAAATACTTCTAGTGCTTCAACTAATTTTTGCCTTTGGGAGGGGAAATGCATCATGAAGTTCAGCTTACTTTGAATGTGCATTTTATTTTCTGAGGTTTTGTGCTCAAATAATGATTGCATAGGACAACTTTTCCAAAGCAGATTGTTTCATGCTGGACCCCTTGATAATTGCCTTATTTTCTAGTGGAGTTTTGAAGATAAAATTTGTCAAATACTCACCTTCACTGTAAGGCAGGATGTTTTTACCAGATTTCCTGAGAGTGGATCATGTAATCTAATACTGAAAGTTAGTTATCACCTTCCATTGCTTCATAGCTTCTGTAAATAACTTTCACTCCCTATGTGCAGGCACCTAGCTGCAGAATATGCCTGTGCATGCTGAGGTTTGTCTGTATTTTCTGTCCCATCTAGAGTTCAAAGTATACAGGAAACCTTTAGCCTTTATGTTTCAAACTCCCGTGTGTATTTTAGGCATGGCTGGTGCCTTACTGGGCTTTAATTTCATGGAGCAATGCACATTTCTGGCAAACTATGCAAGAGAAGGCAGTAAACTGCTCCACAAACTGAAGCAGTTCTTACTTGATACACCAAGATACCACACATTTTGGACACAGCTTTGCATTTGTATCACTGTAGGATTTAACTGAGTAATTGAAGTACATCAATTCCAGTTGGCTTGGGCAGTAAAATATCAGAGTCATATTTTGTCATATTTTGTTTGCAGGACGGGACAGCTCCCTTGTGGATTGCCTCGCAGATGGGTCACAGTGAAGTGGTGCGAGTGATGCTGCTCCGGGGAGCGGAGCGAGACGCCGCACGGGATGTGAGTAGCACTTCCTCCTGCTCTCTGTCTGCAGCTTAATGCCTCATCTGGGGGCTGTAAGTTGGCCTGGATGGAGGCTTGCTGCCTCCAGAGTCCATCCTGTTTGTCAGGTTGCAAAATCCCACCACAGATTTCTTTTTTCCTGTTGTGTCTGGGACAGCTTCCTGGAGGGACCTTCTGGAATAAGGGAATGGGAATGTCCACATAGTTGAGAGACAAAGATGGTATATGGTGTCACTGGTTCATTTTATCCTGAAGTTTTCACCCTCCAGAGGAACAATCCCCCAGTACCCTAAAACCAGCAGGACATGCTGTTGGAGGTGCCCTCTGAAAGGTGATGAGGAGAGGAGACTCTCCTTTCAGATCTGTGGGGAGAGCTGGCATTTCCCTCCAGATTTTTCTTCCCCTTCAGCTTCCCCTGTGAAGGGAATACAGGTAAGGTATTTATGACATTCCTCTTTTTTTAAAGGATGGCACAACTGCTTTACTGAAGGCTGCCATTAAAGGCTACAACAATGTGATAGAAGAGTTGCTGAAATTCTCTCCCACGCTTGGCCTGCTGAAGGTTAGTAGTGAAACACAGAGATTGTTTTTAGGCAGAAAAAAAAAGAAGACAAAGGGTCTATTGAAAGATCTGGCATTTATGACTACTGTAGTGGAAGATGGTAGGAGTTTGAACCAAAAACGTCAAGACAAAAATGAAATTATCTTTTTTAGCCTTAATGCCACTCACAAATGTTTTTAAACAAAACTGTGAATTTAATTCTTGGAATGAGGAAGTACATTGTGTCATAGAAGAAATTCTGCTTTTTGTCACTTGATTTTATTTCTACCTTAAGTAGATTACTCTTGACTGTACAGTTTTAACATTATACCCAGCTTTCTATTGCATTTAGTCAGAAAATTTGTGTCCTAAAAGGTCTGTTGTAAGCAGACTCTCTAGTTGATTTTGTTTTCCTCTGAATTCATAAAGTGGCTTGAAAAATAACAGCTATTTGGAAGGTGCTTTTTAATGGCTGACCTAATTTTATGTGTCCACAAATCACATACCTTGATGGCCTCTGTGCATGCAAATAATTGACAAACATAATGTATTGAAAATGCAGGTGGCATCAACTTAGTTATTGAGTATAGAATAGCTTCCTCACATATTTGAACTGTCAGTTTGCAACCACGAGCAAAAGGCCAGCCATAAAAACCCCCACCGATCAGCTGCCTGACACTGAGGCCATTAATCATCAGAGAGAGAAGATAAAATGCACAGATGGCTTCCATTACTGCTTGTGCTACTGTTTCACTTGTTAATGACTGATTTTGCCAGGCAGACACAAGTGCTGTGTTCATGTCACCTCTGATCTATTGACAAGGGAAAGAAATACTGCTGTGATAAAATGAACTTGACTCTCATTTTTATTAAAGCATTTAAAATCATCTCCTTCACATCACACTAGGTTGCCAGCACTCTAAATCAGACCCTATGCCGTTGATGATGGCATCTCTTCCATGTTACTTCTGTCTCACTCGTAGGTCTGTTCTTTGTGTTTCACTGCCTTTTGCTCTTCTTCCCATGCATGGTACAAACACCTCCACTGGCATTTCCTAGAATGGCACCTCTGCTCTCCATGCAGCCGTCCTGAGTGGCAACGTGAGGACAGTGGCGCTGCTCCTTGAGGCAGGGGCAGATCCATGCCTGAGGAACAAGGTATGTCCTGGCACACCATCCTCCCAGGTGAGGAGCACAGGGGGAGCGCTCAGCAGTAGAGCCCTGTGTGCCATCGAGGTAGGGACAGCTCATGTTTCTGTGTAGAATTCAGGGCATTCCTAATACAAAAAAAAAAA
>VWYP01017932.1:11205-23756 GCA_013400435.1 Pycnonotus jocosus | reverse complement strand
CAAAAAAAAAAAAAAAAAAAGAGAGAGAGAGAAAAAAAAGAAAAATAAAATTTCCCAAATTACACCCATCTTTCCCGTATCTTATGTAGATCTACTAGTTTTTAAAATTAGTTTTGCATTCTTTTGGTAACAGCAATTTTTCTATAGAAAACTTACTACAGTTTTATCCTGTGAAGTGTTTTAACATTACATGTTTGATAATTTCTGTAAATATATCTTCTTCTGGCATGTTTCTGAGCTATTCACTGCTAGGGTTTGATATGGGTTTGTTAAGCTGTAAATGAATGGTCTGGCACTGACTTCTGCTTTATGACTGGGAGAGTGAAAGTTTGTAAAACAAGTAATCCAGCACATATCTTGTAAATATTTTGGTCATTTAATACAAAATCTGTGGCTGTTAATTTCTGCATCATTCCACTTGATGGCAGCACAGTTAATGCCACTCACACAGTAGTCTCTGTTAATAGACATTTTGGGTTTATACTGTAACCTGAAAATGTACAAGATTTTTCTGCTACTGAAAATGATCTGCAGCAGCAGAGCGTGCAGTAGAAGAAAGCGTGTGGCTGAAACCTCTCCTACAGATTTTTTTTTTTAAATTTTTGTAAATGGCATGACAAAGTATATTTGCAGGACAGAATTACTGATTTTCAGAAGCAGCTTCATTATAAATACCTTGTGTCTAAAAAATTGTGTTCAATAAATAAAAAAACCAATAACAAATGCATGTTCTATTACCAACCTTAGAGCATAACACTATTTCATAGCAATTTAAATTGTCCCTTGGAATTTTATGTACATTAGTACATAAGGACCTGCCTCATCTCCCCCCAAAAATTGACAGCTATGCTCTCCTTTACTTCTGTGGCAGAAGCATGGGGAATGCAACGGCATTTAGCCTGGACAGTCAGCACAAAATAAGCTGTCACTCAGATTCCATTCTGGAATTGTTGTGAAGTCTTAAGTGAGACTTGAACACTGAAACATAGTTTCCTAAGGTATCTTCAACAGTTGTGGAGACAACACTAGAAAAAACCCATGTCATCATAATGACCAGTACGATCTTCTGTAGAATGTAATGCTTTCAACCATGATTGGGAAATGCTTGTTCATTTCTGCTAACCTCAAGGGTTTTTTGTTCCAGGCAAATGAATTGCCAGCAGAACTAACAAAAAATGAACGCATCCTCCGACTCCTCCGTGCAAAGGAAAAGCAAAGGAAAAGCTAATGCAGCCCCATGGCAGATGCAGTTTGACAGAGATGTGCCCTGACCACAAGTACCATGACAGTAATCCTAGGTTGGAACAGTTTGCAGAACTGGTTAGCCTGTCCAGTACACACTCCCTGAATGCACCAGCCCTTCCACAGGGTTGCCACGGGCTGGGACCTCCGCCCGGCATCGCTGAATGCGGGACCGTGACCAGAGCAGGGGGTGGCCCAGGAGCTGCATTTGCACTGCAGCCTTGCCTGTCCTCCAGGATCCCACCAATCCCAGCACTGACGTTTGCTCCCCATATATCCCGCACAGGCAGGCACCCCTGCTGCTTCAGACACGCATCCCCACGCTGTCATGGCCACACCTGTGTAGGGAGCACTCGGCCCTTGTGCCAGAAGGATACCCGGACCTTGCGGCTGTTTGGATTCAGTAGGCCATGGAGCAGCCCCATGACTCCTCCCTTTGCTGACAGTGACCATTCCTCTCTTATCTCCAAGTCCCATGTGAGACTAGAGGTGAGATGCTGCCTGAGCCATCACAACAGCAAAAGCTCTCCTGTCAGCCCAGGGCTGAGGTAACATTTTTGCTGCTACGTGAAGCTCCATAAAAATGATCAAGAGTATTACAAATGATGCCAAAAGCTACCAACCAAACAAAAAGCAAGGGATGTCCTCTCAGTTGCAATATTTTAATCTGCCAATCTGTCCAGCCACAGAAAGACCATGGAGCAGTTGATTTTGTGATGCCTACACAGCTTATGGGGATCCTTCCCCAACCTTGTGCACATTTTTTGTGGGTAGAGGAGGACTGGTTGCTGAGCAAACTAACCATGCCCAAAAGGGTACTTTTCCACAGGTGCAAGTACATCAGAAACTCAGCTGTCAGGCACAACAAACTGCACAGATGCTACACAAGTGGTATTTGTATGCTCTGCACCCAGATACATGACACTATGATTTAGTACACACAGCAACTATGCAAAGCACTCATTCCCCAGGTCTGTGGCAGGAGCTAAGGGAGTATTGCACAGTGTACAGGTGTTTCAACAGTTGGTGAGAGGGTTACACACAGCCATACCTGAACAGGCCCACTAATTATTGCAGACATGGAAAATGAAGTCTGAACAGTAGGTCTTTAGCTTTGTTGTGGTTAAGACACTTAGACATGGTAGTAGTGCCTGTGTGGGGAAGGCGGTGCAAATTGCAGGCGGTTTGTGAGGAGCTATGTTTTAACCGTGTTGCTCTAAGACAACCCATTAAAACCCAGTCATTTCTGCAGTATAAACAGTACATACCATGTCCTGTTAGCCACAAAAGCATTAGAGATTAATTTATGGTGAGTTGAGGTAACAAGTTAGTTCAGTACATAAATCCAACTTCACTAGCTTTCAAACCTTGGCAAATTACTGAAGAATTGCTTTAAAAGTTGGAGACAAGGAAGATTGTAAGGACATGAAACAATTCTTGCTTAAGAAATGTCTGCCTAGGATTCAGCTGAACTGCTGCACTTTTGCTTTGGTGAATTAAAAGGAAATCTGCAGGCGAACAAATACAAATGAATGTAGTTTATGTATTGCAAATTAGCCATATGAATTATCAAATTATAAAATTATTCCTTTTGTGAGTAAGTTAGGTAAGAAGTCAGTGTTCTGGTGAGGAGAACAGAACCAAGTGTACTTTTTCTTGCATGTTGGAATTCCTATTCTATTTCTATTCTGCATTAAATAGGAAAGCTTTAAGTTTTCCAACAATGTAATAAGAAAAACTTATTGGTTTAGGTAATTTATGCTGCTGTATTTTTAAATTAAAATAATGTTGTGCCTAACAGGAACTTGCAGATGAACTGGTACAGAACCAAAGAATTATGCAAGATGCTTAGAGGATGACTGTATCCAGGGTTAAGTTCTGCAAAAGACTAAAAAATACTGAGCATGCAGAAATCTCAAGAGCCTTATTGGGATCTTAAATTGCACAGCATTACAAGTGACTGCACTCTAACTTCTTTAACAAACAACACTGGAGAAGACAGGTTTATTTGGAGCCTCCAGTGAGCTGAAGATGAACATACTATTTTGGAGAAGAGTAGAGAGACTCTGGGCAGCCTGGCCTCAGTTTTGATCTTTCACCCTAAATTTTCTACAAATCAACACCTGGCAGCAACCACATTCTCAAGGTGAAAAGCCCTTTCATATTTGCAAAGACGGTGAATAATCATTAGAAGGTCTTCAGTAGCTATACAATAAATACTGTTAATATCAGACCGGCTGTAGTAATCAGTCCTCCAAAAAAATGTGGAGGCATCCGTTGTTGGTGAGGGTCTCCTATTTTTTCCTGATAGCAGATGATAGGAGACAGGACAAAGCAAGCCAACAGTGGTCCTGCAACAGCTGAAGTAAGGAAGCTGAGACCACAAATGCAAGTATCCAGTGTCTACAGGTGGCCCTTCCTTTCTGCCAGGTGTATTTTCTCTACAGATTTGTCTCATCCCAAAAGGAGCAGTTACTCAGCAAAGAGCTTCTTCAACTATGCCTGTCCATGGGAAGATGCATGTCTGCTTCTCACCACTTAAGAGTAGGATTTTCCAAGTCCTGTGTCCAGCTGTCTCTATGAATGGTCACTGAAGCTGAGGATCTCTTGAAACCTGTGAAGAACACCTGGGTCCCTGTGTCCCATACAGAGCATTTTTTTTTAAGTGATCTTGTGCTACAATGGGCTTTTCTTATTTCTGAACAACATTTGAAATGTAGGGCTACCACAGGCTGAAGGGAGAGATTTGTTGGTCTCTTCTTGCTCTTGTTAGTGCTGGCTGATACAACACACAGGCTGTCTGGGGGGATCTGTCATGGGGACCTGGCACTGAAGTCTTTTGCTGCCTGATTCAGGCTGAAGTTGAATCTAGCTTCAGCAAAGACACTATTCAACCAAAATGAGACTTCTGGCATGGAAACCTTCTTTTTGGGAGCATTTGTTTCATCTTGGAGCCTTTGGAGAGAGGGATGGTTTCAGTTTTGGGCTCCCTGTAACCCAAAGGTGCTTAAATCTGCCTGTATATGGGCTCTAAAGTTGCAATACTGTTTATCACCATGCAATTAATGTTTTCACAAAGAAACCTTAAAAATTATTAGTATTTATGTAGCTGTCGTTGTCTTTAAAGTGTTCAGTAAATATTGCTGTGGTTTGTTTGTTGTATTAAAACAGAAGCCCATTTTCCCTTGGTGGCTGAAGTGATTCACTAATATTGACAGTTGTTCTTTGCATAGTTTTGGTGCTTTTGTGTAAGGTTTTCCAAGTGCTCTACAGACACTCTTATCTTGGTAAGTTCCAAAATGCATCGCTGAGGTAAGCAAGGAAGTAAATTATTTCATTCACAGACCAGTGAAATACAGCAGCTCTTCATCAGTTCCTGTCAACAGAAAAGAGTAAATTTGAACATTTAGATTTAGAAATTATGGGACACTAATTTCATAGATGACAGGATGAAGACGGATATAATATAAAGATGTGAAATAGAACTGGGACAGAATAACAACAAATGTTTCTGAGTTGGGTTTTGGCGTTTCTTTTCCCTTTAAAGTCATACATATCTCCATCTTACACCCCAAAAGAATAAACTCCACTAACACACTGATTGCAGGTTTGCTTCTCTGCACATTCACAGCCAGAGGCTCAGCCTGCTGTCCCTTCTACATTTATGCAGGTGCTATTAGCCTGGTGACTTCCTGTCAGCTGCAAGTGAGTACAATGGATGTGCAATCAAGCAAAAGGCCACACCAATGAGTCAAGGAAAAATATAGGGCATTTTTCTTTTATTTCACTAGTATCAAGCCATTGTGTGATAGGGATGAGCACAAGGAAAAGCCTGCAGGGTCTAGAGAGAAGTGACATCCCAGCACAGACATAGTAGTGGTGGAGCCTCAGAGGTTCCAAAATACATAGAGATCTTAATTTAGATTATCACTGCAGTGCAGTGTGCAGGGACATCCATTCAGTAATGACAATAAAAAGACAATATTGTTCCACTTGACTTCCACATGCACTTCTTCTCCTGGAATGAAACCATCTTACTATTGATTCACCCACCTTTGTTTAGTTTAGAAGAGCTGAGAGGATTAGAGCATGAGATCAAATAGCTGCAGGTTATATTTAATGCACTTTACAATGATGATTATCTGCCTCAAAGTCAGAGTTAATTGCAAGAATAATTAACACTTCCTTTTTCAGCCAGTCTTAGTGACTATTGGAAAATCCGCAAGTTAACCAAATCTGATGTCTCAGAAATTTCAGAATTGTAGTACAGAAAATGAGGTAGCACAAACCCCAGCCCATTAATATATTTTATATGAACACTGAACAGATATAAAATACAGCCCTTGTCTGGAAACCTTGAGCCATTGGTATTAGAATGTTAATGTTTGCTAGGAGCCTAACCAAAGGTAATACACAAGGCTCTTTTTGCCAGCAACGAGATATTGTCCTGCACACCTGGGACTAAATGGAGTTGTGCCTTCTCATGGCAGCTCTGCTTTTGGCCCCTGGGAATGTCATGAGAGTTTCATACCGTTCTGAATTCCCCCTTTTTTTTTTTTTTTTTTTTTTCCACCTGACCTTTTATGCTTTTGATAAAGCATATATAAGTTAATGGAACTCCATGTGAGACTAATATTCTGCAACAGGAATGTTGCTTTACTAAAATATGTTCTTCTATACCATTTCAACAAAAATATACTAATCAGATAATCTTGTTCTGCATACTTCAATATTTCTTTTCTTTCTTCTGTATTCTACTCTTTTTACAATATCAGAATTATTTTCCTATTTACACAAAGACCACTTTGTTCTCTTCCACTTGATTGGACTGTTACTGTTTTCCAGGTCTTCACAGATGTGATAAGGAAAAAACAAATGGTCTGGCTTGGAAGAGGAAAATTTAATTTAGCATAACATAACAAGGTTTATTTCAAGGACCCAGACATCACTGATAAATTCCCTTTTACATTAGTATCCATTAGGTCAAATCTCTCTGAAGGGAAGATTATAACAAGTAACATATGAACCAAAGGAGTAAGACAGTATCTTTAATTAGTTAAACATGCCTTGGTGGTTCTGTTGTTATTCCTTGATGTAAAACTGGCCCTTACACTCATCTGACATATTTCATCTAAAAAAAGTCAACACTCTGTTGATATGCTTATTATGGTGTGTGGTGGATTATGTGCATTATAAAAAGAAAAAAGTGTACACTGAAGCCCATATTTTGACATATTTTGACTGTGTTTGACATCTCAGGCTTTTTGCCTTATTCCTGCTATGTTCTGTTGTGATGAGCTACATTTTGAGTAGCTCATCATCAAAAATTCCTATGGCCAAAAGCATCTCACTCTATTCAGGGAATATAAAGGGAAAGTACTGTGACTTGTTCATGACCTAAATCACTACAAAGGATGATTTCTGGAAGTGAAAATCTCCTTAATTTTGCACTTGAGGGAATATCAAAACAATATCAAGAGGCTGAAACTAGACAAATTCAAACTTCAAGCTGTGGATTTTTAAGACTGAGGATAATTATTTCAGAAATAAATTGCTGAGATGGTTCCTTCATCATTTGAGTTTAAAAAAAACTCCAACAATTACTTTTCATTCTGAAAGATGTGTATCAGCTGAAACATTTTGTGTTTGATGCAAAAATTGCTGGATGAAATGATATGATATACAGGAACTAACATTATGTGATCATATTAGTCCCTTTGATCTTAAAATATATGAATCAATACACTTTTTGCTTCACGTCCTCTGAGACTTAGAGAGATGCTAACTCTCATGGGATCAATAACAGGACCATATGCCTAGCAACTGTGGCAAGATGAAATCTGAGACACACCTAAGTTGTCTCTAGATAATCCATTTTGCTCTCACAATGTTGAGCATTATTACTGGACTAATGCTTTAATGTCCTGCTTTTAACATCAAGTCAGTTGGTTCAAAACTGGCACCAGAGCTGCATAGTGCTGTACCTTGCCAGGGAACAAGGATCAGCAGAGTGATCTGCTGTTGGGAACATAGCTGTTGGGGAATGTGGTGTTGAGGAATATAGCTAAGTGAGGAAGGAACACAGGACACAACTTTTTGCTATGGCAAATGGCTTAGATGCACAGATGGAACATGACACTAACCTACAGTGCAGACCTGAAACAGTCTGCAATTTTATATGGGTTGCACAGATATGTTCTTGTGTGATATACACATGCACGTGTATGCATACCTCCAGTATATGGATATAGGCTCTCATAATCCCCTTGGAAAAGTGATACCACAGCCTCATGGTCTGCTTGCCTCGAACATATTGCTTAAGAGGCCAAAAAATAATTCTGCTTTCTGAAGACTCCAAGAACAGTTTCTGGAGGTGGTATCTTGGCCATGCCACTGCATCAGACCCTACTCACTGGGACAAACAGATATAAAACTGACAAAATGTCTTCGAATCAAAATCAGTCTGTTCTCCAGGTGAACTGCAGTTCAGAAACCTGTCTCCTGTTCTTCCTTACAAATCAGATTTTAGTAGTGCCCTTAGGCACTCCTCTGTGACAGTTCTGCCAATATTCCCCACTTGGACAGCATATTGTCACCACGTGGCAGCATGGTGCTGTAAGGGCTCAGTACACTGATGGTAATACAAGCCATACTCAGCTGTTAGTAGGTCAAACTTCGAAT
Organism: Pycnonotus jocosus; assembly: GCA_013400435.1. Lineage (NCBI taxonomy): Eukaryota > Metazoa > Chordata > Aves > Passeriformes > Pycnonotidae > Pycnonotus > Pycnonotus jocosus. The sequence continues at coordinate 15,833 of VWYP01017932.1, read as the reverse complement.
TTGTCAGCATATCAGTACTCATGCAGTGTCTGGCATGAGGACACACTGCACACATTTGCTCACACCAATAGGTGCAGAGTGTCTGCAGACTCTGCTGCAATAATAAGCTGCACTTCTACAGTGTTTTCCTTCAACAGCTCAGAGGTTGACATCTGGTTTTGGAGCTCTTGGGCCACATATTGCCATGCAATTGGCATCTCTTTATAGAAGAGGAACTTGCAGTGGCTAGGTTGGGACCTGCACGTTTGTAGCAAAGCTGGAACAAACATTGAGATGATTCAGTTCAAGTCCCAAGCTTTTGCTAGAATGCAATAAATAACTTTACCTGAGTGTAATAAAAATGAACAAGTTCCAATGACTCCAATGAGAAATGAAGAAAGGATGTGATTTTAGGAGTGACTATAGAACTGTAAAGGTTAAATAAGGATACACTGGCACAAGCTGGTGGAGCAAAATACACTAGGGCAGATAAAAAGATGAAAAGATGATAAACAGACTTGATTAAGCATCACCTGACACACTACTTGCATTTTTGAGTACTGGCAGCATCAGACACATTGCTCTCTGCCCCCTCACTCTGATTTGATGCCACATGGTTAATCTGAAGCTAAGAGCACCTGACCAAAATAACAGGTACATTGAGTTGTGTATAATTTAAAAGCCAAGCAGGCCTCCACAGCTGAGGGAGGGCAGACAAATGAGAGCTGATCAAAAAGAATACCATTAGCTTATAACACCAAAGAAGAAACACCAGGTTTGCTTAGTACCAGCATTATTCTGGTTTAGCTGGAAAAACAGTCTTGGAACAAGCTACAGTGGTTTTGTTTGAGTGAATCTACAAAAAAACCCCAGATGTATGAGAAACTGGGTGCAACTTCTCACTCACCTGTTGCAGCTTGTCTGCACACAGATTGCAAGACATCCCCAAGGAGAAGATCCTGCTTTCCCATCTGCTTGTGCAAGGTGTTGCTCACCATAGCTCCCAGTCTTTGCAAGTGCCTCTGGGTGTTATTGCAATAGAAATAATACAGGCTCATTATACATTATGGAAAATAAACAGCAATCGACATTTTAATTGATTTTGCTGCAAAACAGTCACGTAGCATGTTTCCATTGGTAGGCACAAGCAACCCTACAGACAGATTGCCATCTAGAAATTGCAAGGTCGTTACCACTAGGTGTTCAGTTTCTGCTGGAAGTGGTAACACAGGTTTCATTACTGCATTGAATAAAGGGATTCAGACAGTAAAGCCTACACCTCTGCAGGCAACACTGCTGACTTTCCATCAAAGACACAGAACACAACAAAGTTTTTTCACATGAGCTTTGCAGCAGGCGACTTTACACCATTCAGGGTGTCCAGTGAGGGAAAGGGCTGATTTGACCCTAATGGAAAATGAAAGGACTTGTGCAATGTATTAGTAGCAGGTTCTTCTTCCAGGTAGGAAAATTTTTGTTTTGTATAAGCTGCTGAGAACCAGAATAAGTTTGCTTATCTGGTTTCCCATAAACCTTCCAAGTCCGTAACAGTTATGCATAATCCAGGGTTTAAAAGGGATCCTTATAAAACAGATCTTGATAAATGTCTTTCTGAAGGAGCAGGCAGGAATGGGAATGTTCTCTTTTGGGCTGTGTGTATCGCAGACAAGGCAAATGAACTGTTGACCTGGGTTAAGTATTCAGGGCTACTTTTTCCCTGCCCACAAAGAATGAGATAACCTTAAGGTGACACAGTCAGTGGTGCCAGCTTTGTCATTGATAACACTCATGCAATTCTGCTTAAATGCCCCTGAGTTACCTGGTAGAGCTCTGCATCCTCATCCCCCAAATCCGGCACAGAGCCACGACCAAGAGCAATGGCTGCAGCCATTTAAGGCTGAAGGCATACCCTGCTCTGTCCACTTGGCTGCCAGGGTACAGAGGCCACATAAAGCCAGATAATTGTTTGAGTTTCAGCATCTGCCATTATGCAAGATTTCAGTGTTTGTTAATTGGTCTTCATACCTACACCACTTCAGCTTGTGAGTGCAAAAAGGCGGCACTCTGAGGGATTGCACTGGAAAAACACTGTGAATTTAGTCAGCCATCTAGAGATATTTACAAGAGAGTTAGATAAATACTAAAATACTATCCCTTCTCTCTGTGCTGTAGGTGGTAGACAAGTGTGATGTTATGGACTTAATTATTTTCTGGTGAAAGTTGTCCTTGAAGTAGCTTCCCTCTTGCTTGTTCCACAACATTGCACATTGATTCTCTCTCTCATTTTTAAATCATAGAGTCACTATGCAATTTATACAGAAAGAAAATACCATTTCTGTTCAGTCAGTTTTGCTATCCTTCACTTTTTTCCCCCCAAGCACTGAAACAAGGTTCTTGCATATTTTTACCTTGCAGCTATGCAGGCTATGCCCACTGAATTCTCTGCTTAAGTGGAGTGCCTGGAAAACGTGGCAAGTAATTCTCCTGCTTCTAGGATCACACTGCATAGTCCTGAATAAATTTGTTATTTATGACATGAAAATTAAATCCCAATACAACTTTAACTACTCTAGCTTTGTTTGGCACTTGCCAAATGTCCTGCATTTAGGGTGGAGTAATCCCGCAGAAAAACACAAGCTGGGCAGTGGCTAGATGGAAAACAGTTTGGAAGAAAAGAACAGGGTGGCTGGGCAAAACGCTGAACATGAGTCAGCAAGCTGCATCATCAGCAAAAGGGTGGTCAGTAGGTCAAGGGTTAGGGTTCTTTCTTCGGGACATATCAGACCACAGCTGGAGTGCTGTGTCTAGGTTTAGGCTCCCCAGAACAAACAAGGAAAAAACCCAAAGAAACAAAACACCCCCCCCCCAAAAAAAAGAGTAAACAAACAAGAAAAAGATATTGACATACTATAGCAAAATCTATTTTACTGCCACCCCAACAGCTGAGGCTGCTGGGGCTGTGAGCTGTGTTTGCTCAGCCCGAAGAAGCAAGCTGTCTCTAGAGGCATATAACTAATCACTGCAGCTACCAAACGGGAGGATGTGGAGAAGGAGTCGTCACACGCTTCTCAGTCAGGCATCATGACAGCTTAAGAGGCAACAGTCTCCAGATGGAACAGAGGAAAATCTCTCTAGATACAGGAAAAACATTTTACTCCAAGCGTGGTCAGTCAGTGGAAGAGTTTGTCCGAAGAAGCTGTTAAATCTCCATCTCTGAAGCTATTCACAGCCGGACAATTCCCTCGGCTCTAGCCGGGTTCTACTCTCAGCGGAAAGTCGGGTTACGTGACCCCCAGAGGTTGCCGGCCAACACGCCAGCCCGCGGGGCTCCGACACCCACACTGGTCTGCGTTTCCGTCAGCAGATGGCAATATCAGCTAAATTACATGTGTTATTCCAGCACAGCAATGCGCGTTACCTGTCTGGGAAGGCAATAAAGTGTCGAGGAAGGCAATAAAGAGGTGGAGAAATCAGACACCGTGCATGGGAATGCCTCACGCCCTGCTTTTACTGTGCCTCCTCCCAGCCAGGTCCCGAACTGATCCCAGCGTCCAAACAAGCAGAGCCTCAGGCAGCAGAGCCCAAACACGCAGATAGCTTTGGCAGAGCGCAGCCAGCACTCCCAGAACTGCTGATTGCGACAGCGGTCAGGCCCCCCGGTGTCAGCGCGTCGGGAGCGCACCGGGCAGCGGGCACGGCCCCGGGACAGCCCGGGGCTCCCGATCATTGCAGCTGCACGGCACGCAGGGCTGCGACACCACTCCTTAGAAATCACGAATCAGTGACTTTGAAGCCAAATTAAGGCGCTTTTGCCAAATCCAAAGATTTTTAAAGCGACTTTTGATATTTATAAACTACGCGACTAACACTACCCCGCCTGGACGATGCCGCTGCCGGGCTGCCGGTGCAGCTTGGGCGGGATGGTCCATGCCGGAGGGGGCTCTGCTCCCACACCGCGACGAACTTCCCGCCGGGGACCCTCAGAGCATCGCCCCCGCGCCCGGTGCGGCCGTGGCGTGATGGGCGCCCCGCCCGCCCCGCCGGGACAGGCCCTGCTGGGGAGGCGGTACCGGGGCGGTGTTTCTGGGCAGGCGGTGCCGGGGCGGTGTTTCTGGGCAGGCGGTACCAGGGCGGTGTTTCTGGGCGGGCCGTGCTGGGCAGGCGGTGCCGGGGCGGTGTTTCTGGGCAGGCGGTACCAGGGCGGTGTTTCTGGGCGGGCCGTGCTGGGGAGGCGGTGCCGGGGCGGTGTTTCTGGGCAGGCGGTGAGGAGGGCGGTAGTACCGAGGAGGGTGTTCCTGGTTCGGCCGTGCGGGGTGAGGCGGTGCCGGGGGCGGGGCGGCGGTCGCGGTTGGCGGCGGCGCTGGGGCGGCCCTCGGCCTCTCCTCGAAGGCGCTGGCGGCTCCGCCCGGGAGCAGGCGAGAGCGGCCTTTCCGGACTGCGCTGGCGCGGCTGCCTCTCCGCCCTCCTGTTTCCATTCGCCGCCGCTCGGTGCTGCTGCCCACAGCGCCTGCCGGTCGTCTGCGCTCCAGCCCGCGCCGCCATGGGGACCCCTCAAGGCAGCCCCGGGCAAGGCGGCTTCGGCTTCCTCGTCCTCCTGCTGCTTCTGTCGCCCGTGGGAGTGAGTCCGTGGGGTGGGGAATGCCGGGCCT
>VWYP01017932.1:0-11193 GCA_013400435.1 Pycnonotus jocosus | reverse complement strand
GCAGGGGGGGGAGGAGAGGGAGCGGCGGGTGGGCAGCGGGATCCTGCGGGTGTTGCCTGGGGCGGGGGGAGCCGCTGTGTCCCCCGCGCATCCCGCAGCTGGGAGTGTCCCAGGCGGCGGGGCTGGATAAGGCGGCGGTGTCCCGGGTTAGGCCCCTGGGCTCGGGGCGGCGCGAAGCTGAAGCGAGGTACCGGGGTGTCCCCTCCTCGTCCCCAGGGGGGCTCGCCCCTCTTCTGCCGTGCTCCTGGTCCCTGTCGGGACGGGGCTGACAGCCGCAGGCACAGCAGGGCCCCCGGGGAGCACCCGCGAACTACAGTCCGTGCCCGGTCCCCGTCCCCCGCGGTCGCGCCCGGCAGCGGCAGCCCCCGGGATGCCGCGTCCCCGTGGCGTGCCCTGGTTATGCAATGCCCAGTGCATGTGAGTGGCCACGCAGTCACATGCTCGGCAGAGGCTTGCAGATGTCCTCGGTGTCTGGTTCGCTTTGCTTGGGGTGCAGTTTACGCTAGGTGACAGCTTCTTGGAAGTAATGATCTGTGCGGAGTGAGAGCTGCTGTTTATTCGTGTGCCAGTAGTAAGACAACATATTTCCTTAAAATCGAGGACTAGAGTATGTTGGGCTTCTTGGGAGCTTCAGGAAAAAAAATATGCTAAAGCATTCCCTCGGTCATGTTTTGTTATGCTGTAATGCAGGATAGGAGCGAGATACTCCACATTCCTCTGGAGAAACTAGGAGTGTCTTGTAAGCCTTAGTGGTTGGCTTTCATTCCCTCTCTACCTACGTTGAAAACATACTTTCTAGGTCAAGTTTTATGATTAGTCCTTTATAAACATAGGAGTTTGTCATCTTGTGTGTGTGCTGTTCTCACATCCTCTTAGAAAAAACTTTTTTAAGAGTTTGAACATAAAGTGAGGAATTGATTCTTCTATTACCACTGAAGAAGGTGATTGTTAGTAGTGACTTATGATCTTCAGGTGAGTAAGTAATGACACCTAAGCAATGCACCTTTATGTAATATTTTTTTGAAGGGAGATATCATCTTGGAGCAATGAGTTGTGTCCTAGGCTAGTAAAGAAATGACAGAATGCTTTCCTTATCAGGAGGATACTGACCTACAGGAATTCAAAACAAGTTCCCCAAATATTTAGGGAAATCATTGTAGAAACTTTGTGGTTCCTCGAAGTAAACATTGCAAAATTACTCTAACCATGCAGGTCTCAGTTGTGTACTGTAAGAAGGCAGAATGTGGTTTTATTGGGGGTTTTTGCCATTAACTCTTATTTACAGCCTGACACTTCCCAAAGAGGACCCTTGATATCTTTCAAAGAGAGGCTGGTCCTTCAGTTAGACTGAGCCTATATAGCGTTAGATGCCTGCTGAAGAGAAGCATCATGAAGGTAAACTCTTCTCTCCCTCAAGTGTACTGGTGGTGTATTGGTTTGTGCTTTCAGTTGTCATGTTTGTAAGCCAAAGTGCCATATGTCATGGGGTTTTTTCTGTTTCAAAGCAGTCGGTGGGCTGGAGTGGCACTTCAGCTCACAATCCTTCCATTACGTTCACAATGAACTTCAAGTGTTCAGCCTTTCAGTATCTTTCACTCTGAACCGTGCACGGTACAAGATTTCTGCCAGCTATCCATTACTATTTTATTTTCATACAAACGTCCTAATGCACTAGATGGTATTTGTATGCTTAATGGCCACTATTGCAATTGATCTTTTCATAATTGTACTAAAACACAATCTGTTAAATCACTGGCTAATCAAGGTTAGATACAGGTTTCCTATCAGCAGCTGAGATCCCAAGCTGTAGGTTATATTTGATTTTCTGAAATCCCATGGGAAAGTGTTAATGACAAGTGCTGCTTGTGCCAAATGGCCTGCAGTGTGGTGTTACCTGATCTTGGACATGAAGTTCTGAAATGTCTGTTTGGAGCAGTTTCCTTGTTGGGGATGGCACTGTAGCTCCAGAACAAGACAGTAACCACTTCGCCTAAATTGCTTCCTGGAAAATCAGGAGTGACTTGCTCAGCCTCTCTGGATGGAAAGTGAGCAAAGCTGCCGTAGAAGGGGAGAGATGACTAAAGGGAGTGACTGGTAGAACTGAGTAGTACCTAGCTGGGCAGTAGCCAAAACAATTCAGGTGTTGGGCAGTATTATTAACCCGCAGGACATCAGAGCTATTTTGTTGCAGATGGACTTAGTTTGCAGACAGGTGCTAGCTGGGGGCCCTGCACTTCCTGATCCTGCATGCATCCCTGCAAGGTAATACCAGCCTGTCCCCACAGATACTGAATTATTATTGTTATTGCAACTTTCTCTTCCTTCTTGACTTTGACTTTACTGTGACATCTGAAATGAGCTTGGATAACTCCAGAACTGTGGCTTGCTTTGCCTAACCAGGAGTAACAATGCTTCTGCTGGTGAGCAAAGGAACAGGAGGAGCTTGGCTGATGAGGCATGGCTCTGAACTGGCTGCCTCTGAACAAGTTACTGAAAGAGACAAAGAACTAAACCTGTAAAGTTTCCTTTAGTCCATGGACCTCTTTCCCCTACAGGAAGGATTGTGAGGTAACATGCAACTTCTGGGGCAGATCTTTGAACTTGACCTGGTCACCTGTTACCATGAACCAGTCTTCTCATTTATTAAGGGCGGTGTAGTGATCCCTTAGAACTCTCAACCTACTTGGCACTACCAGATTAAGGGAGTACAGGGGAAGAGTGTGCTCTTTCCTGGATTGATCTTCTTGCCCTGCAAGATCCCAGATGCATCATCCTAGATGAAGGAAAAGGAAACAGCTGTATCTGCTGCTCTTGCCTTTTCCATACATTAGTAATCCTAGTTTGAAGAATCAAACAGTGTTTGCTTGTCATCTGGTATTTGTAAGAACACAAACAGTTGCTGTTTCTGTGTACAGCATCATCATTGTTCTTTGTCTCCTTAACAGCTATGTATTCATTGGTGGTGGTGGCAGCAAATGCTGCTGGAAGCATCAAAAATTATTGGTTTGTTTCAACCTGCAATTGAAAAAACTTGGGCTGAAGTAAATGTATTGATGATCTGTTGGAACACTAGTTCTATCACAAGGCTCTAATAGAGCTTTTGTAGAAAGCCCATACTCGTGCGTATGCAAGTTCTTTGTAAGGGCTCCTGGAGCCTTGGCCTGAGGTGAAACCTCTCTTCAAACAGACTAAACTCACCAGAAATAGGAATGCAGTTTTCTGAACTCTGAGGATGTACTGAGGACTAGTGTACTGACAAGTGGTTTCTAAGATATGCTAGAGGAAGGAAGGAACAACCTTAATCTAAGGTTGTGTTGCTGTTACTTTATGAAATACTTAGGAAGGTCCCATTTTAGTAGATGAAGTACTTAGTCATGTGATCTTAAAAGGAAAACACACAGAAAAAAACTCAAAACCACTAACTGAGCCCTGTGTTACTTATGGAGTATTTTAAGTATTTTGCCTTATTTCGAAGACAGTTGGGTTCAACACAGCATTTCTCTGTTACTTTTGGGGCTAGGCTTTCACCCGCTTAAGAAACTTAATACCCAGGTGAGCAATGATCTGACCTAAAAGCCTGACCCTGTGAACAGCAGCTTTGTTGACTATGACTTATTTACAACCACACTTACTCATCCCTATCTCACCCTACCCTCCTAGGAGAGTTCTTCTGAAAGAATGGGAGCTTCAGGATGCTAGTCTTATTCTGTAACTTAATCTAGCTTTTACTAGAGGGTTTTCAGGGGGAGGAACTGTCAGCTCTATCTCATCTGTGGTAGTAGAGTAGGAGACCACTGCTCTCCCATATTTTGGGGCTGACTCAGTGGGAAGCAGGCTATTAACTTGTTAATGTTCAAGAGCTGCATTGTTCAGTTTAGGCTGTTGATGTCTAATGATTTGGTGTTTTTTAGGCTTATTGACTTGGTTCAACCACTGTAAATTGAGCATCCCCAAAGCTTACTGGTCCAAGGAACAAACTCACACTTTTCTTAGGGAAATCCTGCTAGGTCATGGCATAAATGTAACATCTTAAGCTGTTTCTGAAACTGCATTCTTGGTGTTCAAACACAGAATATTCAGACTTGCAGTTCTAGACCTAAGTGCTCTTCTAATAGTTTAAAGCAGCTGATCTGTTCAGCTTTCCTTAAATAGGCTGAAAGTTTGAGTGGCAAACATTGTTTTTTCCATTCTATGCTTTATTGCTGTGGAACCTCAGGAATGTGATTTGAAATTCTTTATCCACAAATTTGAATGTAAACTAATACTAGGCTGAACTTTGTCTTGCTTTATTTTTCTTTTGTATTTGGCTGGATACCTTTTGGTACATAACCAAGTGTCATGTGCAAATAAGTTGGTTTATGTTCTGTCCTGAAAACGATGAAAGCCTTGTAGGTAAATGTATAGAGAGATATGTATTTTGCTTTGTATCCATATAGCTATAACCAATGAATTGCTGACTTAAAACACAGATAATTTTTTAAAAACAATTGAACTACCCGTCAGCCTGACATGATAGCTGAAATTTACTCAAATTTTTCTATGCAAGAGGTGCCCTGGTAAGTTTTTTGTTACTGTTAACTGCATTACTAGTTTTCCCACACATTCCACTCTGGAAGAAGCTAAGTCTTTATCTAAAGAGTAGGTGGATGCGTTTGTGTGTTTAAAAAATAAGAAGTGTTAGATAACAAGTAGTAATGAAGCACAGAAAGTGTTTTTAGAAAGGATGATTATGAACCATTCTAGACTAAACACAGGAGCCAGCCTGATACGGAAGAAATAACTAATCCTTTTCTCACGGGCAGTGCAAAGCAGCTCCAAATTCCTTGCCCTTTTGCAAGAATAGTGGTGAATCTGTGCTTCCTCTTGAAGAGATAATTGACTTCTGATGCTGGTACCAACAGTAGAACGATTTTCACTGTTAGTAGATTGTTTGCTATTAAAACTGGGGCATATAGATGTGAAGAAGCAGAGTTGATGACTTCTAAATTTCTATCAAAGTAGTATTAACTTCTTAGATCAACTTGATGCATGAACAAATTTAGTTTGTGCATGAACAATGTAGTTTTGAGAAATAGTCTACAAGTTATGGAAGTTTGAATTTTTGGCTTATGCTAGTGTTAAACATTCAGTGTTTCTAAGTGCAGTCTTAAGGGGTGTTTTCCAGCTTGTATCATAGAATATGGTAACACTTAACAGCTTCTTGTGGGTTTAACTAGAAGATGTGCTAGAATAGACAGATGAAATGATGATCTAGATGAGTGACACTTTGACTTTTAGACCTGGCTTGTAGTGAGTAACTTTGTATTGACCTATATTTTCCTTGTTAGGTTAAAGAGAAAACAAGCCTTGGGCTGGGTTAATTGGGGATGATTATTGTCCCTGATAAACAACCAACTACTGATGTGCTTTTTGAAGAACTGTCAGTGTTTTTCAGCACAAAAATGGATGTTATGGAGGCACTGTGTTTCTGGGTAGCTCTTGGGTATTGTCAGGACAACCATTCAGGGGCCTCTCTGGTCAGTAAACAGTACTATTCATGGTCAAGCACAAAGCACAGCAGCCTGTCCTTGCAGCAACAACATATGGTGTTTCTAAAATGCTAAGTCAAGGTTGTTCAGGACATCAAAATAGGTCAGTTATCTCTGAAACTAAGCAAACTCGCAATCAGAGCTGGCAGAAGTGTAGTAAATGTTTGTGCAGTCTGCTTTCTGCTTGCAGCCCAGGTGGTAGGAAAATTTTGGAGCTGTATTAAAGCTTTTTATGTAAATAACTTGTTATTGTGTTAAATGTTTTAATTTTCAGAATAAATATTTTGGCTTGGTATCTCAGATGTCTTAGTGTCAGTACCACTGAACAAAAATAAAAGGCTTTCGAGGTGCCACTGCCCTTTTTCCATTTTTTAATGCACATAATAAAAAAAAATTAAAATCTGAATTTTTAATAGTTGCTTATATTAAAACATCTTTAAAATTAGGCTTTTTTCTTAGCACTGTAATCCCATTTAAGTGTTCCATACTTAGGCTTGAAAGTGGTGATGGAGGGAATGCTTTGAGATTGTGACAGTATGCATATGGCAAATGCAGAGCTATGAAGTTCTGTTTCAGAATCCTCTCTGTGCTGCTGTTTCCTCAGTCTGTCGCTGTAATGAGTTTTCAGGAAGGGTGAAAAGGTGGCAGGAGGAAGTGAAATTGCACATCAGCAAGGGATTTCTCTCTGTGCACTGACTAGTGTTCTAATGTGACAGTTTAACCCATCAATTGCTTTGTTGTCTTGCGTGAACAAACTATTTTCTATATCACCTTGTACTTGAAGATGCTTTTCAGGTATTGGTTTAGGTTTTTCTTAAGTAACTCTTATAATTGATCTTAACTGTAGGCAGTGTGTTCCTGTTTCCGTAAAGGTCAAGGGAGGGTGGGAAGCTGAGCTGAAGATCAGTGGTGATGTGCGCCATGCCAAAAACACCTGCTTTTGTTAGTGGGTGCTTTGTGTAGTACACACTGATGTTTTAATTAGCAGGATGTTACCTAATCTGGACTGCAAGTGGCTTTTGGAGTAGTAGCACACAAATTCTGCTATAGCTGAGATATCTGGCAACTATTGCAGTTAATCATTTGTTTTGTTGATTAGGTACTTCCACAAACGTGTGTCTGGTATGGAGAATGTGGAGTTGCTTCTGGCGACAAGAGGTACAACTGTGCTTATGATGGGCCACCAATAGCACTACCAGAAGATGGCTATGACTTAATGCAGGTGAGTTTCTCTTGCAGGTTTGCTGCTAAAAAAACCTCCATTAGTAGAATTCTGTATTGGGTTCTGTTGGACCTGTGCTATGACCTCTCATCCTAACGTGAGGAGAAGGTAGACAGATTATCTCTGATTTCTCGTGTCCAGCTGGGTTAAGGTAATTTACCTCAGTTTCTTTTCAGAGATACGAGAAGTCTCCAAAATCTGGTTAGAGGCTGTCACAGACAAAACCTTAAATGTAGGATTTGTTCACTTTCTTGAGTATTTTCCTCACTGGTTTGATTACTCTTTACTCAGACTGCTTTTTTGAAGCGCCTCCCAAAATATGCATTCCACAGTTATTCCCTTCTGATTTCTGAAGGACAAGACTAAACTATTTTCCTTCAGATGATCATTCCTGATAAAGGAAGGTGCTAACTGATACTTGTTCAAATGAAGTAAATTTGGACAAAATTAGCTGTGCCTAGTGTGAGACTGTATTTCCTTACTTGGGCTTCAGCTGCCAAAGTCAAAATAGAGTTTGTACATTTCATGCACAACATAGGATATTGCCAGATTTGCCTTCTGGCATCTGATAGTTCAAAACTTTAAAGAGTGAAATAACTACAGAGTTAAGCAATGGTTAGTCTGGTGACAGGAGTGACTTCAGAAAATATGTAGGTGAGCTAACTACCTTTGTTTCTGAAGACTTAATGTACAGTTCTTGTATGTTACTGTCAGTTATACTTGTGTTAAATGCATCTGTCTCTTCTATAAACTGAACACAAAGTAGGTCTTCCAGGTAATCAGTGATTTTATGGTTAGTGGATTGCCTTCCGAGACTTTAGAATCCGATACTATCCAGAAGGAGTACTAGGGGATAAGCTACAGGAATACTTTCAACTTGGATAACATGTGTTGTCCTCTTACCAATAGGCTCTCAAATGCCATTATCATTCTATATATAGACCCTGGTGACTAAGGATCATCTGAAGGAGCTTTTCAAAAGGAAATGCTGCCTTGAATGAAAGAAGTGAAAAAAGTGATTCTTCTCTCTGGTCTCCAAACAAAAATCTTGTTTGCTGGACTGTTTTTTCCTATGCGTCTCCCACAGCAACAGCTACTATGTTCTGAAATATGCTGATGCAGAGCCCATGATTGTAATGAGTTCTGAAGTCTTAAACATGCTTTTTCTTCCTTTCTTCTTGGTCTCAATGTTGGTTGTTTTTTTTTTTTTTTTCATTAAGGAACTCTGTCCAGGTTTATTCTTTGGGAATGTTAGCACTTGCTGTGATGTTCATCAGCTTCAGACTTTGAAAAATAACTTGCAGCTGCCTCTGCAGTTTCTCTCCAGGTATGCTAATAAATGGCAAAGCAACTAGTTTTGTAACTGAATAACAAAGCACTTGTCTTCAAGTAGACTGTAGAAAAAGTGGTAATTTCATTTAAAGGATTATTGGAGCAATCTGCTGGAGTGACTTTCTCATCTGTAGCAGCAGGTTGTAATGTCATGAAACAACTACTTGCAATCTGGATTTACTTAGCTGGTAAAATAAACATTCCCTTAGCTTGTCTCAAGCTACTTTATCTAATGAAACCTTTGGAAGAGGGTGACGTAAAGTAGCATTTGGTCTTGTTCTAAGTAAGACGTTAAGAAGTCTAAGAAGTCTTCCTGCTAGCAACAGTTAAGTTTTTCTTCAAATTCTAGTAAAGTTGTTTGAATCTGCTATTTGAGGCAGGCAATTTTATTAGTGATTTATGGTGCTTAAAGTTGTTCATCTGAAGCATCAACAAGAATTGTTGTATTGCTGATTAAAATCATACAGAATTTAAGTATTTTATTCTGTCACTGAGCAGAATGTTTATATTTGCAAGGCATATCTGCCTTGACCTACATAGCACCTTTACCTCTTAATCTGATTTCTGTTCATTGGCTTTTCTACCCAGATGTCCATCGTGTTTTTACAACTTGATAAACCTCTTCTGTGAACTGACTTGTAGTCCAAATCAGTCTGACTTTTTGAATGTTACAAGCACCATACCTTATTATGATCCCGTTTCAAAAGAGAACAAAAGTAGCATCACAGAGCTGCAGTACTTTATTGGAGAACGGTTTGCAAATGGTGAGTGAACAATGTGTTAATTTACCTTGGCTTTTGTCCAGGTAACAAGACCAGTGCTTTTTTAGAAGGAATTTGGAGGGGGAAGCATCTCTTTGACTGTCTTTTTGAAGTTTGAGTCATCACGTAGGTAGCAGTAGGTCCCCCTTAAAACTTGTGGAGCACTTAACTTTTCCCTGGGTAGGGGACATTACACTGACACTGTTAAATAACACGGTCTGAAAGGTTCAGCTGAGGATGAATGTGTATATAAATGATTAATAGCTGATAACCCTAATGACTTTTAACTTCAGAAAAATAAAGTTGTTGCCAAGTATTCAATATCCAAAGCCTACCTGATACTGAAACAATCTGGCAAGCATCATAATAAAGTTTGTACACCATGTACTATGATGGTTCTCTAAGAGGCATTCAGTCTTGAAATGGACTGTCTAATCCTTTGTCAAAATCAGATGTTTTTAGAGAACAATACATTTGGGTTGTATTTTGATTTTGTAGCAAGCTTAAAGCATTAATTCAGCCTTTTTATTCTTTTTGCAGTAACCTTTAATAAAATTGAAACATAAAATTTAAAAGTCACATACAGCCTAGGAGTTGAAAGTACCTTAAATGCTTTTCCATAGCTTTCCCTGGAAATAATATTAGATAATGTGTCCTGTCAAGCAGAAAAGAAGGTTCTAGCATAATGCAGATTTGGGTGGCTTTCTCAGAATAAGGTAGCTGTAACAAAGCACTGCAACCTTGAATACTGTAAATACAACTGAAAGCATTAGTTCACTATCCTAAGATGTTTCTACTTGAAAACTGTAAATATGTTCCTGGACCTTGGGGAGTCTGTAATCTTGGAAATACTTGGAGTGCTTACTCAAATTATAACATTGGTTTAATGACTCTTCCCAGCAATGTACAATGCCTGCAAAGATGTGGAGGCTCCATCGAGCAACGTTAAAGCACTGGGGTTGCTGTGTGGGAAGGATGTCAAGGACTGCAATGCAACCAACTGGATTGAGTACATGTTTAGTAAAGACAATGGACAAACTCCTTTCAGCATAATTCCAATCTTTTCAGGTAAGAAACTGAATAGTCCTTGCCTTTGAAGCTCCTGTCAAAGGCTGGCTGCTATGGCTAGAACCTGATTTTTAAACAGCTGCCCAGCAATGAAAGCCTGCAATATGAAAACTTATGGGTTTTTTGTTTTTTGTTTTTTTTTTTTCTATACAGCTTCTTACTGTAGAAATCTAAAACTAAATAATGGACTGAGCCTAGGCAACTGGCTATTTCTATTCCTTGGGAAATAGGCAGTACCCTCATCCTTGAGGATTTCTTCAACAGGAAATTATTGTTGCACATTTCACAATCTGAATAGATAAGGTGGGATGACAAATCATTGCTGGGATGATAGAAATATGTGCTTATTACTTTTATGCACTGAAGTGTTATAGACATGACCAGTCATTTAATTATTAGACAACTGTAAATAGTTGGTGCTGTGGAAAAGGCAGTAGATTCTTCATCTGTAAGACCAAGAAATGCTGCTCTACATAGGGGCTGTGGGCTTTCTTATAAAGGGTTAACTTACTTAACTGGGAAGGTCTGAATTTTTCCGGTAGTAAACTGGCTCTGCAATTTGTGATTTGTTGTAGATGTTCCTGTCCATGGAATGAACCCTATGAATAATGCTACCAAAGGCTGTAATGAGTCCATGGATGATTCAACAGGACCATGCAGCTGTCAGGACTGTTCAATTGTTTGTGGTCCAAAACCTCAGCCCCCTCCACTGCCTCCACCTTGGCTATTGTTTGGTTTGGATGCGGTGTATGTCATCATGTGGATCTCATACATGGGCTTTCTACTCATATTTTTTGCACTAGTTTTTGGAGTCTGGTGTTACAGGTAAAGCATTCAAAATGCTGAGCTCTGCAAGTCACTTCTTTGCCCTGGTCAGATGCTTATGTCTTGACTACTTCAGCCAGCCAAAAGTCCTGTTGTGTAGCAGATACCACATATACTTACAGGAAGTTCTAACAGCTAAAACCACGTGGTAGAAAGTGATTTCAGAAGTTGGTTTAGTTGATGCACATCTGTCATAGCATTCCTAGCTACAGAATCACATACACTGTTCTTCAACTTTCATAACTAAGTATGCAGAAGTCTGGGAAAACACACATTCATAACAAAACAGTCACTGCCCTATTGCAAATTAAGTCATGAACACTTTTTCCTAGTCTCCTATTTTGAAAAAAAATTAAATGAACGTTCAGCTTCCAGTAATTATATCATATAACCCTTGATCACATGGTTGGAGCACTTTCCTACGAAGACAGGTTAAGAGAGTTGGGGCTGTTCAGCC
>VWYP01017931.1:48473-62302 GCA_013400435.1 Pycnonotus jocosus | reverse complement strand
GTGCCCCCCAGGACAGGGATGTCTCTGACCCCAGGACTTTCTCTGACATAGGGGACCCTGGCTAACTCCAGATCTCTCCCAGGTCTCCTTCCTGAGCTTCATCCCAGGGCTCAGCCCCAAGGGCCGGATGGGTATCAGGAATTTCACAGCTTACCATTGGTGGCTCATAGTCAGAATGCACAGGAAAACTCCAGCTGTGTTTCACAACACCAGATGCTCTGTTGTTTCCTTCCCACTGAGGATTTTCCATCACCCCAGCCTCAGCCCCCCCGCAGCCTGCCTGGATGTCCTCCCCGTGCCACTTCTGCCATCCCACTCCTCCAGGTCCCCCTGGTTCTGTGGGCTGCTCTTTAGGGCCACTGAGGCCCCATTCCTCCTTTTTTTGGGAGCACATCCAAGTGCAAGATGACTCAGGGACTCAGCACCAAGACCTGCAGCAGCAGGTATATTGTGTATACATACATTCCAAATTGAAAAAATTGGGCAAACTGTAGCTTAATTTCAGAGGCATTGGGGAAGAATTATTACCACTGCTTTCCTGGCTGATTTTTTGAACATTATAAACTTTTTATATATATACTTTATAAAAACAATCCCTGAGTCTGGAATGGGGGTTTTTCAATCACAAGGCTTCTTGCTTCACTCCAGGAAAAGCGTAATTCAGTGTACCAGGGAGATTTTCTCTTAACACATTGCTGCTGTTCTCATGCTGCCACTCATTAGTAGAGATGGAATAATTTCTCACAGTTTATGTTTGATTTTTGTTTGGAAACAGTAGGAGAAAAAAATGTGCCCACTGTGAAGATTTGGTTCATGCAGGTCAGTTATTATTTCAGCTGCAGAAGTTGAGGGAGGAATTCACAGAGGTTCTCCCAGGCAGATTCTGGTGCTGGTGTTTGTGCTGTTGGGATCTGGAGTGGCAGAGGCCCCAGGGAGAAGAAATAAGGGGCGAGAGAAATGGTTTGTGGCTGTGAACTGCAGGGCAGGCAGAGGACACCAGTGACAGGAGGCAGCTGATCCCAAAAGTTCATCTCTGCTCCAAGGGCATGCACAGCCTGGCTCACCCAGCACAGGTGCAGGAAGAGCACGAGGAAAATGGGAGGTGAGTGTAAAGAACTACCTGAATGCTGCTGTGTGTTTCCAGCAGGCTTTGCAGCCTGTACTGAGTGCCTCGCTCATGGCTGCACTGTTCCCAGACACCAACACCATCAGATCAGAGCGAGCTGATTTAATCAGTTGTTAAAACATTCAAATCATTCGATTTAAGTGATAAGGACCATTTTAATTTTGCTGCTGCTGCTGCTCAGAAGGCAGAGGATTGGACTGGAGCTTTTGAGGAACAGCCAGACTGTGACAGGCAGAGCCAGGGAATGAAAACGTGGCACCACCTCAGTTTGGGAAGAATTATTTGCTCAGCAGGAGCCCAGCTCCAGAGCAACATCCCTGGAACTTCTGCAACACAAACAGTAGGGAGTTCATTCATACAGTAAAAGATTTCCTGGCCTTATTTACCCTTCCACATTCACTGCACCTCCTCATTTCAAAAGCCACCATGGGAGCACTCTGTCCATGCCGGAAGGCTCGTCCTTCCTCCGCTCCTGCTTTGCACCAAGATGTTCCCTGTTCTGCTGCTGCTCAGTGCCTCTTCTGGCTCCCCAGCACTGGAGGAAAATAAATCTGTTTACAAGATACAAACTGCTTTGTGTAAAGCACAGCCACGAGCTGCTGGCTGCGTGCTCTCCCAGGCCAGCAGTGCCTCCTTCCCCCAGCACTCTGTTAGCCCAGCTCCAGGGGTGTGTTGCTGTTAGCTCATGTCACCGGGGACTGGAAAGCACCACACTATGCCCTGTGTCTTAAAAATCCAGATGTGTGATGATTGTCTCATGATAGCCATCAGAGGTCCTGTTGTAATGATATTTCTGATAATTTAGCCTTCAGGAGTTCTTAGGCTGGGATCAGCCTGTGCTTGGAGCTGGAGCAAACACTGTCTGCTGTGTGAAACAGTCACTGACGTCCTGGTGCTGCCTGTTCCCTGAAAAGATGGAGCTGTTACATTTTCCCGAGTCCACACGGTGTAACCAGATTATTTCTAGTTGGGAGGATGGACAGCAATGCTCAAACCACTATACCACTAAATATAGTGGCATGAGATTAAATGAGAATACCCTTACTGTTAATCACGTTCCCCTTTTTTATTACCTGATTATATGGCAATAGATTGTTATAGTTCTTTCCTTATATTTCCTCTTTCCATACGTTGATCATCTTGGGGCTGCAGCTGCAGCAGGGGTGGAAGCACCCGGGGAAATGACTCACCTCCCTCAGGCCAGACAGAGATCCTGACCCAGCAAACCAGAGGAACACTGACAGAAAGGTGGAGTGTTGTGTTATTCAGGGAACAGAACGTCACAGCAAATGACTGCTTTGAGTTTGGTGTGTTTCTTAACAGATTTGTGAAGTCAGTATGAAGGAAATGTCCTCGCTGTTTATTACAATTGGTCAAGGGTACAAACACAGCAGCTGCAGACGATCTGAAGGATGCTGTGGTTACAGCAGGCAGTGCCCCACGCTGCTGCTGGGAGTCTCTAGCCCCAAACAGAGTTTGTTCAGGCTGGGGAAGGTTTCAAGAGACAGCAGGAGGCTCCCTTTTTCTTTATGCCTCTTAAAAATCCCTCTCCTCTTCCCATTATATGTACCAGCCCTGTTGGATGCAGCTTCCAGGGGCACAATTTCTTCTTCCCGTGCTGGTGCTGAGCTCGCAGGGCCCTGCAGGAGGGACCCCTGTGAGCAGTGGGGTTTGCACTCTTTGCAGTCGTGTCCCAGGACAGTCCTGGCACTGCTAACACCTTTTCCCTCTGCAGTTTGCACTGACAGTCAGCAGCATCCAAACTCTTGCAAATCAAAGCTTGTTTAAAGGATGGGTTGAAAGTGAGTTTCCAAGGACTCCTCCCTTGAAGCAGCAAATGCAGGGGGGTCTGAAGTGTCCCTGTGCCCTCCGAGTTTCAGACAGAGCTTGGAAAACATGTAACCCTCCCCTAACCACCCCTAGGAGCAGACAAGATGCTCTCCCCCTTTCCCGGAGCTCAAGGTGGAAGGAGGAGGCTGCAATGGCACTGAAGGGTGGCTTTGAGGCTGTCCCACTTCCAGCAGTTTCTGCCGTCCCCCACTGGCCTTGCAGGAGCTCTGCAGCTTCTCCCCGTGGGAATATCCCATGCAAACCCCTCTGCCCCCGTGCAGAATCCAGAAGTAACGCAGAGTCTCTCCCCTTCCCAGAAATCAGGCTGTGGGAATGTGTTTGCACATGTGCACACGCCAAGTTTTAGCCCAAAGAGAGTTTTATACCTGACTTACAACCCGCTGAAATAATTTTATTATGGAAGCAGTGACATGACTTGACAGTAATGCACACACACAGCACTCCAGTGCCAGGGGTTTATAGGGCTTTTATGAGGTGTGTGTACAGGAGGTCCCAGCACAGGCAGAGCTGGCAGTGCCTGCCTGGGACCCTTCCAGCAGGGGCTGGTGGCCCCAGAGGGTCTGGCAGCACTGGAGAGGGCTGCTCACACAGCACACCTGGGAAAGGGACAAGGACACGAGTTCAAACAGCTCATGGATGGTCGGCAGGAGCTCCTTCACCTGGGAAATCCTCCTCCTTAGTTCTGATGGGAAACAGCAAACCCAGTTTTTTGGGTGGAGCTATTGGTCAGCTTCAGGTGAGTTCAAAGCAGAACTGCTCCTCCAAGCCCTGCAAGGATTATCTGCTCTGTGGTGTGGCCCACTGGCATCAGAGCTTTGTAGCAGAGGGTTTCTGCTGCCATGAAATGAGATGTCCTGGCTGGTGCAGTTGTGTTTGAGGGAGCTGGGGCATCTCTGAACAGCCAGGTAACTCTGGAGCATCCCTGGGGACCAGGTATTCATTAGAATGTAAAATCTCATCTGCAATGATCTTGCATTACTGCTGTTAAGATAATAAAATCTTCCATTACCCTACGATTCCTGAGTGTGCAGAGTCATGGCTAAAGCTGGGCTGGAGACAAGAAAGAGAAGTTTTTGCCAATTGGCCACTAATTCATGTGTGGGTGGCACTGAGCACCCAGTTTGCTTTGCAGAATCAGGAAAGGTGAGGGGCTGTTGTAAACCTGAAAAAGGTGTTTGTGCTACAGCCCTTGATTCCAAAATTTTCCTAGAAAAGAACAAATATGCCTTTGTGAAAAAATGGTGTGGTTTCTCTTGCCCATCCCTCTGCTGTGTGAGAAGCTGTGTGAGAGCAATACTGCTTCAGCTGAAGTTCTGAAGGGATTGATCCAGAAACTACGACACAAACCCAGCACGAGCAAAACAGCAGCTTCTGTTTCTGGAGTCATCACCAAGGCTGGAAAAGATCTCCAGGGGCAGAGAGGCCAATCTTTGACCTGCAGATATCTGCAGAGATCTCTGGGCTGCCGTTTTTAGTGAGGTCACCTGTGGAGTTCATGGGGTGAGCACAGGAATCAGAGCCCAGGTTTGACACATGAACAAAATATGTGGGATTTAAAGCTCTCCATGGACCTCGGGTCACCTGTGCAGCTGCTCAGCTCTTACCTGGGACACCCTATCTCTGTGAACACCCCAGAGGCACAGGATTTTAGCCTCCAAAGACCTCTGGTGCTTTGACTCCCTCATGTGTGTGTCAGAGGGCCCAGAAGATCAGCTCTGTGCTGCAGGGAATGGCAATTCAGCTGTTTAGCACTTTCCTGGCAGTCAGTGCAAGAGGTAAGGATAGGAGAGGTGGAGAGCAAAGTCCAGCTTGATCATTTCTAGTAAGAGCAGATGAAAATACCCAGGAATTATTTTGTTTAACTTGAGAAGAGGAAATAGTTTTAATATTCAATGTGATTAATTTGCAACAAATCCTGAAGTAGATGAATTAAACATCCATCATGTTTCTTTTCCCAGATGATCATTCATCCAGACAACTCTGCACACCAACAATTAGAGCAGCATTCCCAGGGCTCTGATCATATTCTCTGGTGTTCCCAGGCTGCTCAGCTGAACGATGGATGGGCTGTAACAGCATGTGGAATGATAAAGCATCATGCAGGAAAGCCTGGGGCTCCTGTGCCAAAGGAGTTTCAGAATAAAACTTCCACTCAGCTGGTGTTTCCTTGCTCGCAGTCATTTCCTCCTGGCTCTCAAATAATGGCCAGAGGGTGAGGTTGGTTGTGGCCTGGTTTATCTGCAGTTCCAAACAGTGCATCACCCCATGAGCCTGTGAGAAGAACCTTTGGTAGCTTTCCACTCATTAGTTTTTCTCAATTATTAATCTGAGGGATGCTTAATTGCCAAGTCTCCTACTTTTAGGTAATGTGGGCAGGTGTGAAGGAAATGCTGTTCAGACACACCCTGGTCCCTTCTCAGCTTCAAAGGGCAAATAGAAATTCTCTCCCAGCTCCTTCTCTCGGGCTGTGCTGACACCGATGGCTCTTGCTGAGCTCTTGCCAAGGCTGCAGCCAGGGCACAGCCCTTTCCCAGCTCCTCCTGGGCAGCAGGAGCACTGTGGGATGGGTTTGGAGAGCTGTCTGCTGAGAGGAGTGCAGGCAATGTGTGCAGGAGGAACCTNGTGGAAGGTGTCCCTGGGACAGTGGAAGGTGTCTGTGCCATGGCAGGGGTGGCACTGGGTGGGTTCTGAGGTCCCTTCCCACCCAATCAGTCCATGATTCTGTGATTATTCTGTCTCTATTTTCACCTGTGAACAGATTCCAAGCCTACAGTGGTTTCAATGCCTGCATCACACTCGGGGCTGCTCCATCTCCGTGTGCACTTGGAGGAGGAGATGGTGAGCTCACAGTCCTGCTGTCCTTTCTCCAGGAACAACAAACACCAGGCTTTTCTCAAGTTTTCTATTTTCATTCTATATTTTTATAATTAACTCTCTCACCTCTCAATATCTTGCCCAATTGTCAGTCCTGGAATAAGCCCCATTCCTCTCTGGTGTGGTGGGAATGTGCAGGATTTCTGCTGGCTGCCTTGATGCCTGCAGGATTTGGGCTCAAGGAGCTTATGCAGAGCTGTGCTCACACTGCAAGTTAAACTTTGTCTTTAAAGAGCCTGCAAGATGAGCAAGGAGGATTTTAAGTTGCTCACAGCAGAAGCTGTGTCCATTTGGCACCTGCTGCCATTCCAAGGCAGACTGTGAAGTCTCCAGAACAGTTTGATGATGCAGTGTTAAAACAACTTTCTGCCAGTGCTGGTAACCTGCCATGGCTTGGCTGAACTGCCTGCAGCTAAAGAGCCACATATGAATTTGCATTTTCAGAGAGAATTTCCTGTGAAGTCTGAATGCACTGTTTCAGTGACAGCAGCCTATTCAACACTGCCTTGGCTCACCTGAAGCACTCTTGGCTTTCACTGAGTGTCCACGTTCACATTGTGGCTGCTGAAAAGTTACCAGAGGAGCTGTTCCATGTTTTCCAAGAAGCTGTTTTGAATTCTCCACTAAATGCTAGGCAGAGCTCTGCTGTGCTGCCATTTTTTGGTGAGGTTTCAAATGGTTTATTTTTGTGCTATGATGAATTTTAATAATTGCTATAAGTATGCTATTAGTCAAAATGAAGGAGAAAGAAACCCAATTATCAAACTAGACTGCTGTGACTGGAATCTATAGCTGATATATTAAAGCCCAACTGTCATGCCTAATAATTAACTCAACCCACTGGCAATACTGGAGAAGAAAATGAACATTAATAATGAGTTAACTGATCATTATTTCTTTTCCCTCCTGCCATTAGAACAATATCTTGCAGTATATCAATTAAACAATAATTTTACATCATATACACTGTGTGCTTTGCTACCTCCTGCTTTCCCAACACCACTTTTATGGATAAAATGGTTTTTTCCACTCAGCTGTGCTTCTCTCTCGGAGGGTTGGGAGACATTTCTCTGCACAGGAAGGCACCTGCCCACCCTGAAGGTGTGCTGGTGCCACCTGGAAAGCCCCACCTTTGGTGGAGTGGCTTCATGACCAAGATTTTCCCCAGATTGTTTCAGAAACCTGGGCTCTCTCAGGGAGAGATGTCCTTGCAGGGAGGATGGATAGGCTCTCGTTGAGCAGTGCCCTCAGTCACACCTGGGAGCAACCCCAAGGGACTCATCTGAATTTGGATCTTATCCCTGCATCTTGGCAAGCTTTGCCAGCTTGCAGTCCTTACAAAAAGCACAGTTTGGGCTCTGAACCTGCTGATATTTGCAAGGGAGTCTTGAGAAACAGTAGCAGCATTGCAGAAATCCAGAGTGCTGCCTGAAGTTATTGCAGAGATTTTGATTCCTTGTGCATGGCAGAGGAGAGCTGCCCTCTGAAATGGTTCGAGGTCTTCAGTGCCCACCAGAGAGTTTGGGATTAGCCAGACCCCTTTGTACATTCACCTTTTTGTTTGATTTTGGGTTTTATTTGGGGAGGAGCCCAAACCCTCCGAACAGAAACCTGGATTTAATGACGTCAATAAGAGCTTATCACAATGGGGCAGTGCCCACAGTGTCCCCAGTGGGCTGCAGGGATTGATTTCCTTTGCCCTTGCTGTTCCTGCTGAGAGGGCTGCCTTTAGACACAGCTGTGTTTGGGGGATGGCTGAACCTGAAAACACCTTTGCTTTTGGCCCATCCTCCACAAAGGCAGCTGGGCAGGAGCATTCCCTCCCCACTGCTGCACTTTGCCATCCCTTCACCTGCTGTACCCTGGGCACGGTCTGTAAGGTCCTTTCCAACCTAAACCAGTCTGTGATTCCCTGCTTCTGTGATTCCCACTGCAGCCCTCTGTAAGGTCCTTTCCCCCAGTTCCCTCCTGCACTCCCAGTCCTGCCAGGAGCCATGCACAGCTCCAGTCCCAGTTTCCTCCTGGGTTCCCAGTTCCCTCCTGGATTCCCAATCCTGCCAGGAACCACTCACAGCTGCAGTCCCAGTTCCCTCCTGCATTCCCAGTCCTGCCAGGAGCCACTCACAGCTCCAGTCCCAGTTCCCTCCTGGATTCCCAGTTCCCTCCTGTGATTCCCAGTCCTGCCAGGAGACATGCACAGCTCCCATGGCTGAGTGTGACCATCTCTAGCCCTGCTGGGAAGGGCCAGGGCTGGGGCTGTTGTGTCCAGGAGGGCAGAGCTGAGCTGGCTCCAAAGCAGCAGCAGCAGCATCCCCAGCAGCATCCCCAGCCCCAGCCCCAGCAGCATCCCCAGCCCCAGCCCCAGCAGCATCCCCAGCCCCAGCAGCAGCCCCTGTTGAGCAGTGGAATCCATCTCCTGAAGGATGTTGAGCTCCAGCTCAGGGTTTCGGGTTATTCCAGGAAATCTCCCCGTCAGCTTGCCCCACAGGTCAGCTGCTCCCGAGCACAAAAGCAGCAGGAAAACACTTCCAGCCCTCACCTTGGTGCTGGCAATAGAGTACATGATGAAATACCAGAAAAGCACCTCTGAAAGAAGCTGTCCTGCAGCTTGAGAAGGAAAAATAAAGGAAATCCCTGGGCTTAGGAGTTGGTTGTAGGACTGAGGAAGGAGGGAGTGCTGCTTTTGCATGTGAAAGAGACATCAGAGCACCAGCAGCGTGAAAAGGGATAAACATTCTTTGCAGAGAAAGCTTTCCCGAATGTGCAGTTCGCTGCAGCAGTGGTGGGAGCAGTTCGGGGCAGTGACTCAGTGCATGGAGGGTATTTACTCACCCGGCTGCTTTGGATAAATCCCCCTGATGCCGACGTTATCTGTCACTTTTCATTTTTCTATATTTACCAGGAACCAAAGTACAAGTCTCTACTCCAGGAACCATTGCCAAGGAGATGATTATTCATTAACTCTGGGTAAGGAAAAATGGGCTTAGCAACATCTAACATCTCTGAGGGGAGTCTCTACATTAATTTCCTGTCAAATTCCTATTGGTATTCTGTGTAAGCATTACTCGAAATTAACAATGTAAAATAACTAGAAAGTAGCAGAAACCCCAAGGCAAATATTGCAATTTTTAGCCAGAATGGGTTTAATTAGTATTGTTTTATGTATCCTTTGCCTCTGATAGGTGAACTATTTCTAGTGCTGTTACCTGAATAATTGACTGTGCACTTTGTAGAGAAACTACAGCTAAAGGACATTTTACCTCTCAACTAGAAATGGTGGAATAATAATTGCTAATAATGTGTTTGGTTGATTTTCACCATCATTGTTCGGCATATTTCTTATTAATAAATGCCTTCATTAGTAGATTAGCGTCATAGAATATAAATTATTTGGGATGCTTTCCCCCCATCAGTCACTGAATACATTTTTCTTGACTATTTCTATTCATTAAGCCAGCTGCATGCCATTAGGAAAACAATATAAACCATAGTTCAGGGAAGGACTCTGTAATGCTTTAAAAATCCACAGGGAATATTCCTCTCATATCAACATTTTTATAGCTGCAATCCTTTAACCTGGAAGGGCCGTGCCCTGGGTGTGATTTGCAGAAATCACCGGGATCTTTGGGATGAGCAGCCCTGTGAGTGTGGAGCTGGGACACACAGGGCTTGGGAGAGGGGAAGGAGCTGGCATGGGGGTGGGCATGGCCTGGGGGGTCTGGGGTGAACACTTGGCTCTGTGGGGCCCTGCTGGGGCAGCAGAACCCAGCACAGCCTTTTCTGAGAGAGGATTGTGGAGATTCTGGGTGCCTGCAGGGCAGCAGAACCCAGCACAGCCTTTTCTGAGAGAGGATTGTGAAGATTCTGGGTGCCTGCAGGGCAGCAGAACTGAGCACAGCCTTTTCTGAGGGAGGATTGTGGAGATTCTGGGTGCCTGCAGGGCAGCAGAACCCAGCACAGCCTTTTCTGAGAGAGGATTGTGGAGATTCTGCCCCTCAGGAAATGCAGGAGGGCTGGTGCTGCTGTCTCTGCCTGCCCCAGAGCTGGCCTCCAGCATCCTTGGACACTGAAATCCCCCTGATAACTGTGCCAATTAATGACTCTTTCCACTTAGAGTTGAATCCAGTTCATGCTCAGTGCTTAACTCGTGGGAGAATGTCTCACCTGGCAGCAGCCTCAGAGAACCCACCAAAGCACCCACCACCATTTCCCCACAATTAAATGGGAAACCTTTGAGCATTTAACCTTATCTCCTATAAATTCTCCACCTAATCACCCAGAGAGGAGCCAGCATCGTTTTGACGTTCAAGCAGGAATAATCCCCTTTTCATTTCAGGAGCCTACTCCCTCGTTTTTATTCCTGTGACTAATTGATCATGCATTCCTTGCTGATAAATGCCCCTCGGTGTGGTTGGTGGCAGGAATTAATGAAAGCATGAATTGCACGTAGTCTGTGGTGATTCTCCCCTTTGCAGCCTGTCTGGGAGATGAAATTCCTTGGCGGTGCCGTGTGTCAGGGGATGAGAATGCCTTTGTTCTGGGGAGAGCTGCAGCATCACCACCACTTCAAAGGGGCTGAGAGCTCTGGGCTGGTGTGACACAGCACTCCCCAGCACTGCAGTGCAATGGTGGAGAAAGAAAAGGGTCAAATACCATCCACAAAACAACCCAAACCCATACGCCTCCAGTGTCATCTGCATTCAGTTTAATCAGTTTAACCTGGTTGGAGATGATGGGAAAGAAGCAACAGACTCATTAAAGAACAACCTTGTCTTACACCCAGGGTGAGCAGGAGTAGAGAGGAGTTGAGCATCATCCCTCAAAGTGTTGGATGGGGCTGGAGCAGCCTGGGATAGGGGGAGGTGGAATGGGATGAGCTTTCAGACCCCTTCCCACCCAAACCACCCCATGATTCTATGATCCATCCCAAGGTTTATCCACATTCATTGATGTTTTGTTGCTCCCTGGCAGCTCTGAGACCCCCAGCACCCAAAGCAACTTGCAGGGAAACCTCTCTTGGGGTGAACACTGCAACCCCAGTGGCTCCTTGTGAAATCCCCTCCTGCTCACTGCTGCTGCTTGGCTGGACGTGCCTGGAGCCAGGCTCTTTGTCAGGCTGCAGCACAGCTGGCTCCTGATGCCAATAAATAAAGAGATTCCCCTGTGCTTCCTTGCCAGGGCAGCCCCACGCTCCTGCCAGCACCTCGAGATGCCCATGACTGATGGGCACTGGGCAGCTCCTGTGTGCCCTGGGGCAGGGCAAGGACAGCCAACAGGATCCCATGGCCATGAGGGGAAAAACAAAAAGGAAAAGAGGAAAAAGAGGAAAACAGAAAGGCCAGATCCACTCTTGCAGGTAGATGCTGCCTTGGCATCTCTGACACCACTCGGGGCTCCATGGAGTGTTGGCTGAATGAATTTCCAGGCACAGAATCACAGAATTGAAGCTGAGCTCCTGAAGGCATTTCCTGCACTACTGACTCAAAAGAAAGTACATAACTTTTGTTTTGTGTTTTCTTGTTGTTGTTGTTGTTGTTGTTTTATCATCAAGATTTTTCTCTTCCATCTTTCTCCCTCCCTAGGTACAATCCATCTAATGTAAAACCTGACAGAAAGATGGAATATTGCCCAAAGGGAGTGACTAATGGTGAAATCCCTTTTTCTCCTGAGATTTGCAGGTTAGACTGGTGCACGTGGACACAGTGTGCTCTTACAAACTGCTGGGCTGCTTTGGGCTGACATGGTGATGCTTTCAATGGTTTTGCATTAAATTCTTAATCTGTTCTCTATGTAATTATGCTCTGTGTGGTATCATGTTATTTCCAACTTGGATTGCTTCAATCATTTAATGAACGTACTGAAGAAATTCTTTATACAACTGTCTTGAAAAATCTGGAGATGTTTTTGCTCCTAGTGATGGGCCCTGGTATAATATCACCTATGAGACACAAATTCTATCGCTAGACCAATGCTCAAGCCAGTGACAAAATCAATGGGTGTTTAAAAAAGAGGTTATTCTGGGTCTGTGTCTCAGGAATATCAAAAAACATCCCATAAACACACAGCATTTCTAATTACAAGTTTATCCTGAGTCACTGCTTTTTAAAAGACCTTTTCTGGGATTGACAAACCAGGGAAAAGAGCAGCCAGCTGCCCAGAAAGGGCTGAGAGCTGGCTCTGCCAATCTCTCACCTTGGAGAGGCCACATTTACTGGGTGCTTTATGAGGGGCTCAGGATTTACAGTAATTCTTTTTTTTTTTCCTGCTAAGGTTTTTTATAAAGCTAAAATAGGAATGTTTCTCCCAAATTTATTAAATCACGACCAAAACTTCAACTCAAGATGCTGGGAGAAGGGAGGTTGTTCCCACCTGAGAAGAAGTGGATTTTCAGCCTTGTGCTCTGAGTCTGCTGCAATCCTCAGTTATTTTTGGGGTAGTGCCTGCCAGGGGACCTTGCTGACACCTTCATTTGAGGATGAAAACTCTGGGATGAGTTTCCCAAGCAACAAGGCAATGGCTGTGCTGCTTCCCACTCTCACTGAAGGCAAACTGGGTGCTTAAAGAATGCCTAAAACAGAAAAAAAAAAAAAATTAAAATTTGTAAATACGAGCGTGAAGAAATGAATTACGTAAAGTAAAAAGCCAAATTAGCTTTTTAACATTAAGGAAATGACATTAAGGAAAAAGGAAATGTAAATTTTGTATGAGAAACATCTTCACAGATGGACATGTCAGGCAGTCAGGAGCTCCAAGGGATGAAAGGCTGGAGGAGCTGTTGTTAGGAGCCAACATTTGATAGCTTGTATGGGAATTTGGAAGACAAACCAGGGATGTACTATCAGCCCATTGGAGTGCTGGACTGAAAAGGGCTCTTGATAGGGTTTATTTCGGAGTGAATTAAAGTGGGAGGCAAAGTGGCTTGCCAAGAGGAATAGTTAGCAATTAATAAAAAATAGCTTTGCTCTTTGTAGGCTTTACAGATGCAAGGATGGGACAAACATTGCCTTGGCCGTGCTTCAGCGGGTTCAAGGGGGTCACACAATTCACAGCACACAGCTCTGGCCTGACCTGCACAGACAGATCTGCTGGAGAGCCAGGGAGCACAGCAAAGCCTTTGATCTCTGTGTGTGCCTGCCAGTGGGCCACTGCTGGCTCAGAAATGCCTCTGCTGTTGGTGGGGAATGTGAGTGTGATAAAGGAGCATTTCTGAGCCTGCTGCACGCACAGCTCCAGCTTCCCCCTGCCTCCAGAACGTTCTGTGCCTCCGGGACCAGCTGGATGCTCACACTTCTCTGCACTCCACACATGGAGAAACCAGCAAAGCCAAGCTCAAGGACCCTCAGAGGAGCTGCATTAAACCATCTGTGGGCACAGAACATTTCCCCTGGCTGCACAAGGAGTCTGCCATCATGTCTAGGGCTGCCTGAGCTGCCAGCAGTGCCAGTGGTGGTGGCTGTGCTGTCCCACAGTGCAGCCCAGCTGGCAGGGATGGGCACTGTGCAGTCAGCCTGCAGCAAGAAATGATGGGGAGGGGAGGGGAGCGTGCCCAGGATGTGCAGGGAGACACGAGGCACAAAAGCACATTGAAAAGTGCTTGTCTTGATGAGCTGGCCATGCAGAATTGCTCTGAGGAGCTGAGCAGGGAGGAAGAAGAGGTGCCAAAGTGAAGGGCAGGATGGTGCAGGTATGAAGAGGAGCCAGCAGCCTCCCCAGGGCTGCAGCTGGAGCAGGAACAGGTCAGAGGGATGGGTTCCCTGCCTGCAGCCAGGGAAGCTGTGGGGAACGAGCCCAGGGGCACGAGGGAGAGGAGAGGGATTGTTCTAGGGAGAGCCTGAACTCTCCTGGGGGCTGGAAGGGGTCCCAGCACAGCCCTGCTCAGCTGGGCAATGCCAGGGTGAGGAGCACAGGGCTCTGTGCCATGGCAGCTCCTCTCCTCTCCTCTCCTCTCCTCTCCTCTCCTCTCCTCTCCTCTCCTCTC
>VWYP01017931.1:28648-48384 GCA_013400435.1 Pycnonotus jocosus | reverse complement strand
CCTCTCCTCTCCTCTCCCTTTCCAAGCTGCTTCCTTGGAAATCAGAACTAGACCTGACAGCCCTGGCCTTCATTGAGGCTGTGAATATTCTGGTCAAATACAAGCTGGAAACGCTTATGGACGAGTGAAAAAGTGTTGGGGTTTGTTTGATTGTTTCTTTATTTATTTCTCCATTGGCTAGACTGCCTTCCACTCCAAACTGTGACTCTTTGTGCCTGGTTCCACCAAAGGAGAGGCAGGAAGGCCACTGGTGCCCCTTGTGAAACCCCTCTGCTGTTCTCTCATGCATAGCAGCAGCATGAACCATGAACCACGGAGTAAAGCCCCAGCAGTTTGGAGATCCAGTCCCAAGGTGCTGGAATGCCTTTGCATTGCACAACAGCATGGGATAGAGGTGGAGCAATTTTCTCTGCATCTCTCCAGGATAAACCACATTTATTTTTCACACCACAGAAGGATTTATGGGAAATGTTGACGTGGTTGTGTCTGTCTGTCGAGGGTGCAAGGGCAGCTTCAGCATTTTTTGGCACAGCTCTTTAAAATCCAACTGTTTGCTGACTTGTCATCTCTGTCTTACAGTAAAATAAGGGTAAGTTTGTTTTGCACTTCAAGGATTTATTCAGATAATCTCATCTCCTTAGTTATGAATGAAATGAGGTGTGATTTTCACATGCAGATATTCAAACTGCAGCTGCCAGCCTGGCCCTCATCTTCCAGGAGCAATGGCTCCAGCTCACACATTGATTGAAGATTTTTAGGGGTTTTTATAGCAATTTTCTTTCCATCACAGGTACAGAAATCTGAGCATACATTCCTGTGTGCTGTGTATTGCATTACAAACAGGAACTCATTTCTCTGGGCATTAAATTCAGTTTACAAAACAATGTTCTTGCTGCAGCCAGGACTGCCAAGCAAAATATTTGTGTATTTACTGCTCTGACAGCCTGGCAGTTGGAGTAGGGTGGGTGGAAGCAGAGCCACAGCATTTACCTTTGTTAAACAGCAAGAGGATTTTATACTTTAAAAGCCCAGAAAGGGTTGAGAAGAGAGGGCTGAGGCTCAGGGTGATAAATGTCTGAGAGACTTGCATAGAATTAGAGAAAAACCCCAAATTCAGATCAGCCTCTGAGATAAAATCCTTGGGGAGTGGTGCAAGGGCTGGAAAGTGAGACTGGGGCTAAAGCAGGGAAATGAGAGAACCAAACAAAGCCTTTGGTTTTGCTCTCTCAAAGCTTTTGCCTTTTATCCAGCTTTTAAACAGCTGTGGATAATCTATCAGTGATGCTGCAGTTCTAATAACCACCTGAATCTTCATGTGGAGCAGTTTCTGGTTTTCATTGCTGAAAAACCCGTGTATTTAAAATATTTAGGCTTATTTAAAGCCCTGCCTGGTTTCTGGAGGTGCCCATTGGTGAAGGTACAATTCAGCACCAGGGTGGTTGCCCTGCCCTTGCCCTGTCCTCTCCTCCCTCCCAACAATTCAGCCCCAAGAGCTTCAGGAGACAGAGCTTGGGATGGTTTTCATGAGGCAGGAAGGCTTAAGGGAGGTTTTTCTCCAGATCTTTATTGGTAGGGGATGTCCAGGAAGGAATCCAGCTTGGCTTTCAGATCCCACATTTGAGTCTGTAATCTTAGCAATAAATTGTTTTAAAAAGGAATAAAAAATCCCCCTGTAAACTGGGCATCCATTATCATTTCCTATGGATTCCCAGGGAGTTATGAAACCCTTCCCAGTGTCCAACTGGAGCTGTACTGGGAAAAAGCAGTCACTGGCAGGAGTTTGGAGCTGAACCAAAGGCTCTGAGCACAATGGGCCCTGTGCAGCCCCAGCTTTGTGTCTTTGGGCAGTGCCAGGGTAAGGATTGCATGAAAAATTCCTCAGAAAATCCCCAATGCTTTTGCAAAGGCCTAAATTTACCCATGACTTTGGACATGCCCATAGAAATTCCTGTGTGTGTCCTTAGCCCAGAATGTCAGCAATCACTGCTGCCACACTCATGGCTGTGAAGGGAGAGGGAAATGCAGGGGAGCTGGGGACTGGTCAGTCACTGACTGCCTCTGTGGTGCTTCCTGGTGACTAAAGGCTCCTTTTCTTCTGGTTAATTCAGCAAGGAAGCACAGCAGAGCCTGACACAGAGGTACCTGCTGCCATCCCTGTGCTCAGAGCCCTCAGGTGTCTGGGAGGTGCCTGCAGTGTAACACAGGCACAGGAACACCTTGAGGGTACCCAGCTGACAGACCCTGCCAGCAGGGAGAGTGCTGAGAGTCCTCTCACCAAAATCAGGAGCAAGACAAAGCATGCAGCTCATTAGGTAACCCCCTGTGGTCTTCTGAGCTCCAAAACCTCCTCAAGCCCGAGCAATTCCGACTGGGAGGAGGGTTGGAGTTAAAAGGAATGCTGGGGTTTGACAGGGCAGAAGCAAGGAGGGCTGGAAATTCCCAAGGCAGGGAAATTCGCAGAACACAGGCACAGGAACACCTGGGAATATTGCACAGGCAGTGCCTGGAGGTGCTGCTGCAGTGTGTGCCCGTGTGCCTGTGGACAGCTCGCTGGGAAAAGCTCCTTTGCAAATTCCAAACCCACACCAATAACCTGTGTGAGTGAGTTTCAGAAGCTGTGAGAGTGGCTGTGTGTGCCACAGATGGATCTGTCACCCTCCAGGTGAGGGACAGGGACCAGGACAGGGACCAGGACAGGGACCAGGACAGGGACCAGGACAGGGACCAGGACAGGGATCAGGACAGGGACCAGGACAGGGACCAGGGCAGGAACCAGGACAGGGATCAGGACAGGGATCAGGACAGGGACCAGGACAGGGACCAGGACAGGGACCAGGACAGGGACCAGGACAGGGACCAGGACAGCCTCAGCTGCTCCAGTCACAGCCTCTGCTTCTTCACATGGGCACCAGGCACCTCCAGGATTCTGTGGGCGCTCGTGGAATGAGGTGTTTGGAAAAACTGGACAATATGAGAGCATCCTGGAACACTTCTTGGATCAGGCTGCTGCATTACTCATGTGTCATTAATTCTGCAAATGTGAAGGGAACATTTCCTACTCTCAGGCTGTATTCTGTTAAGGAGACACAGAGCAGCTTGCTCAGGTTGAACCACGGTGTCAAACAGGCCCTGGGCCAGGCAGCTCCAGGGCAGGAGGGCAGGGAGGAGCCCAGGTGGGCTGGGGGAGCCTGGCTGTGCTCACACAGTTCCTATTTCACACTGCAGGCTGGACATGGCTGTGTTTTACCAGCCCCAAATTCCACACCTCCCTGTTGGTGCTGACACTGCCTCAGTCCCAGGCAGGATCCTCTCTTGTCACTGCAGAGGAGTGACAGTGACAGCTGCTTTGGGAGCTGATGGCTCTTTGTCACAGCACCAATCTCTTGAAACACAACCAGATTTCTGTTTAATCCCTCTCATGTCTTATTTCTCTTTATGCTGCAAAGTTTTTTTTTTTTTCCAGAAATGATGCTCTTGTGTATCAAAGCAGACTTTAAATCAGAAGATAATTTTGGTGGGCTAATTTGGGAGGCACAATGAGGCCAGGGGGTTTGTGGAGCTTTTGAACCAACTCTCCATCACCAAACCTGCTGCACAGCCACAGCCTGTCAGCAGCAGTGGAACCACAGCAGATAAAGGGAGAGACTCCAGAGTGAAATCTGAAGGTGAGGATGGGAAAGGCTGTTCAGCACCACTCGATGGACCAAGAAATTCAATTGCTGCAGTTTTCAACAATTTTCTCATCTCTGGCATGTCAGGTGGGTGTTAATGCTTCCACGGTGTTACCACCACAGGGATTTGGGAAGAAGATGAGGAAGAAGAAGACAAAGAAGATGAAGATGAAGAAGACAAAGAAGAAGACAAAGAAGAAGAAGACAAAGAAGAAGATGATGAAGAAGAAGAAGACAAAGAAGAAGAAGATGATGAGGAAGAAGAAGACAAAGAAGAAGATGAAAGAAGAAAGAAGAAGACAGAAGAAGAAGACAGCTCTGAAATGATGATAACTGAGCCCAGAATGGAGAGATGGGGTGTAGCAGGAGCTGTGCTGGTTAGCACCAGCCAGGCACTTGGCTCGCAGCTCCTCGAACGATCCGATTACACAAGTTGTTGTTGTGGTTTGTGTTTGTTTTGTTTCCATCTCTGCTGTTCTGGGATTTGAGCACATTGCAACATCTCCAGCTCGGTGCCTGCTGCAGAGGGCTCCTCTGATCCCTGAAACACCACCCAGCCCCTGGGCTCAGGGAGGTGCTCCAGGCCTGACCTCAGTGCTGCTGATCAGAGCCTCCTGCAGCCCAGTGTGGCCCTGTCCCCTGCTGCCAGGGGCTGCCAGGGGCTGCCAGGGGCTGCCAGGCCATTCCAAACCATTCATGGCAGTTCCCTTCCCTCCCATCGTGTCCTGGGTGCATTCCCAGGTCACAGCACTGCTCCTGGAGCAGGTGAAAGGAAATCCCTCTCCTCCAGATGAGGTGGGTGAGGATGGGAGTGTCATTCCTGCTTCACCAGGACTACAGCAAAGGCTCCTTTTGTGGTTCAGGATGGAGGAGAATTTCTATCTGTTTCTTCTCAAAAAGGTTCACTTTGGGAGCTCATCTTACCCAGCCTCATGAAGTGCACCATATGTTTTAGTCTTTTTTAATTACTGCAGCCTTTACAGCCTCGGCTAAATGTCATACTTGGTGCTTTGCTTTACAATTAAATCTCTCCTTTGGGGAGATCCTAAAATCTTTTCCTCTCATCCTTCTGTGGAGAGTAAAGGAGAACTGCAAATTTACATTACTCTAGGCAAACAACAGCTCTGCTTGGAAAATAAACTTTAAACTATTACTATATCAAGATGCTTTTTATTAAATGCTGTGTTGATGCCACATTACAGGAATGTAGGTGATAAAGGATATTTTCACTCTCTCTTCATTGCCTTGCATAAGGCAAAGTGTTGGGTTATTGTTTGAAGATAAAGATCTACACAGAATAAAAAAATTTCCAGTATCAGCTCAGGTCTCAGCACATCCTAAAGAGCTCCCTAAAGCTAAAAGGATGAATTTCCATCTCGAGCAGACTGTTGGTTATTGCTGAAGGACTGGAATCTATTCACAGCTCTCTCCCACTCCTCAAACCCACACACTGCAAAGAGCTTTCTTACCCACAGATAAAATAAAATAAAAAATAAAATTAATTCTTAACTTACAGCAAGGTTAAATGCAGCCCTTCTGAGCCTCATGTGGAGACTCTGCCAGGGGCTGCCAGGGGCTTTTTTCTGCAAAAAACCCCACTTCTTGCTGCAAACCCCCCACTTTTTACTGCAGAGCAGTTGCTGGGTGCAGGGTGGGAATGTGACTGTCCCTGGCTCTGGAGGATCCCCGAGCTGCTCCCAGGCTCTGGTTTAACATCAGAATGGTTGAGAAGGGATTTCCCCATGCCCTGAGGGCATCCCCTGGGGTGGGATGCAGGGTGCTGGCCCTGGGGTGGCTTTTTCTGGGACTGTGAGGAGCTGTGGCCACTCTCACCACAAATGTCACCAGGCTTTCTGCTTCTGGCAGTGATTCCTGACTTTGTTTTGTAGTAGATAACACTGAAGAGGGAAATATCCACGATCTTTTCCAGTTTCTCTGTGAGTGGTGCTGATTTGCCACAGCAGCAGTTTGGGGGAAAATCAGTTTAATTCATTACTAGAAACAAATCCATGGAACACCCTCCTCACCCTCCTCTCCCCTGGGTGTCACTGGGCTGCTCCTGACACTTCTTTCCTCCCAGCCCTGTCACATTTTAACCTTTCCCTGCTCCCTCAGCCTCGGGGCCAGGGAAGAGGGATCATTTTTGTGTGTGGAAAGCACAAGGAATGGAAGCTGCCACGCTGCTCTGAAGGCGTTTCCAAAGGAGAAAGCAGCGTGGCCAGAGGGCTCTGTGCTGCTGAGCAGCTTTGGCAATCCCAGTGTTCAGAGCTCACCCTGAGCACAACAACAAACAAACAAACAAACAAACAAACACAGTTTCTTCCATGATCCTTTATTTTCCCATTGGAGTGGGAGCTGGGATCTGCCCAGTGCTGCCTGAAAACCCCTCCAGAGCAGAAACTGGAACGTGCTGGGGAGACAGGCTGGGCTGAGGTCAAACCCTCACTGCAGGCCTTTTCTCCCTATTTATTTATTTTTTCTCTCTCTGATGGTTATAACCCTAATGGGCCACATTTTTCATTCTCTCTGGCACTCTTAACGAGAAACAGGGCTGGAGGAATATCCCTAAACAGTTTACATGTGTGTTCTGCCTGTCAGAGTCACCACCCAGCCAAATTTCGGGAGGGGGCTGGAGGCAGCTGGGAGAGGGGCGTTGCTGCTCTCTGATTTATAGGCTCAGCATTCCCTTCAGTAGGAACAGCAGCCACATCCAAGGCAGTCCTGGGCTGGCCTTTGAGCATGCAGAGTTTTCCAGCCCTGCTGTATTCCTGCACAGCAGCATCCATAACTCCAGCCAGGGAGTGTGTGCTGTACGTGGATGCCTCTTGCACGGGTCCAGCCCCAGGGCTGCAGCTTCAGCTGTGGGGGAAAAACAGCAAATGAAACCTCTCAGTCGGGTTCTCCAGAGCAGGTAACGTCAGGAGTGATTTTTACCTTGGAGCTGGGATGGTTCTGTGTGCCCTGGGGATATTTGTGCAGGATGAGGTGTCCAAAGGGCCCCTGTGGGGTTTGTGAGCTGGTTTTGTTCAGCCCTTGGCTGGCTGTGTGTCTGTGCTGCCCAGCAGCAGGGATCTTGGCCTCAGGAGATGATAACTTTCACATGCTGCTGGAGACCCATCACAGCACAGGGCAGAGCTCACCAGCTCACACAGCCCTCAGCCTTCCAAGATTTAATCATCAGCTTTCCGGGCTGCTTCGAGTTTTTATTAGCTCCACACCTTCTCCAATTTGCAAAGCCTCTAATGGGAGGCCTTTGGTTCTGGCTGGAGGAGGGAGCAGCTCTGCCAGCCCTTGGTGACTGTCACCCCTTTTCCCACAGCACCCAGAACCTTTGGCTTTGGAACATTTGTATTTTCAAAGGAGTGAGGCAATAGCACTGACAAGAACTGAACACT
The DNA here is from genome assembly GCA_013400435.1 of Pycnonotus jocosus. Taxonomy (NCBI): domain Eukaryota; kingdom Metazoa; phylum Chordata; class Aves; order Passeriformes; family Pycnonotidae; genus Pycnonotus; species Pycnonotus jocosus. Next base: position 41,318 of record VWYP01017931.1, on the reverse strand, counting down.
CAATAGCAGCACTGTAGTTTCTCTCCCCTCTGGTTTATTTTATCAGAGGATTGGTTTTGTGTGGCACAGGGGCTGTGAGCCCGAGGCTGGGGTAGCAGGCAGCATCAAAGAGCAGCTTGTGCACGGGGGAGCTTTGTGACATCTGGGGAAGCAGCCATTCTGGTAGTTTATTTGTGCAGTAGGTATTTATTACCATTGCAGGATGTTGCTTGGCCTCAGACCCTGCATTCTTGGCCTCAGTGCAAACATTTTTATTTCAGCCATTCAGCAGAGGAAAAGGCTGAGCTGTGACGAGTCCTTTCAAGGGTTTCTGCACTCCTGTGTCAGGTGGGACCTTGCTGCACCCTGCCAAGGACCCACAGTGCCTGGCAGCAGGGCTGGGATCCTCTGCCCAGCAGTGCCAGCCCCTCCTTTGTCCTGGGTGTCACCAGCTGGGCTCACAGTGGGTGACATTCAGAAATGCAGGGACAGACTCGTGTGTGTGAGCACAGAGCAGTGTCCAGGCTTGGAGGGATGAGATAAAGCCTCAACCTCATTCAAAGGTGGTGGGCAGAGGGATTTGAGATGCTGCTGCAGAGCAGGGAGCTGTGGCTCAAGCAATGTTTCCCTCTGTGTGTGAGCCCTGGAGATGAGACAGAGGCACTCCTGGTTATGGTGTGAGGGGTTTTGAAGGGCGTTTCTGATGTTTCTGGCAATTTTCTGGTGGCTCAGTGAGTGGGCAAAGGCAGCAGAGAACTCCAGAGAGCAAAGCAGAGCTTGGGAGATGAGACTTCCCTCTGCAAAAAACCCAGAAATGGCATTCATTTGGTGAGGTGAGATGGAAATCAACCTCAGCTCAGGGATGGGAACACAATCCACCCATTTTGGGTAGGTAATGGAGTGTCTTACAGGGGAGGGGAACTTGCAATATCCAGGCTCAGAAGGATGCCTTTGCAGATTTCTAAATTCCTCCTGCTTGCTGTCTTTATCCTCTGTTTCCCTCCTGGCTTTCCCCTGGAGTCTCTGCTGTGTCCTACCCCTGCTAAAGGCTGGGTGTGCATCTCTGCACCCACAGAGCATCCTGCTGATGGAGCAGGGCTGGGTGTTGGGGCAAAAAAAACACATTAAAACAGCCCACACTGAAAGGGCCCGTGTGTCCTGGCTGGCAACCTGAAATGTTTGTAAAGTTCTGCTGAAATGGGTTTTCAATCCTTCATCCTTTCTAAACGAGGAGCCTGTTCCAGTCACAGTGGCAGTCATGCCTCTGAGGGTGGCTCCATGGGATCATTCTGCTGCTGGCCACCCTTATCTTGGATATTTGTTTTGTTTCCCACCTGCACATAATGTGCTGCAGCAAATTAAAGTGGATTTTGACAGCCTGCATTAGTCAGCTCATCCACCACGGGAAGAACCAGAGCTGCTCCTGCTCTTTGAAAACTTTCAAGGTCAGCACTGAACAGTTTCAAAAGTGAAAACAATAGGAAGAAAGGCATTGTTTCAGTTACATCTTCAGCTTCCTCACTCTCAGAGGGTTGGGGTACAGAGGATCCAGTGAGAGGAACTGGGATGGCCAGGAGGGACTGGGAGATCCCAAACAGCCCTTTGGCCACTCACTGCAGGGGTGTCAGACCTGAGCCTCTGTTTGGAGCCCTGTCCAGGCTGCAGTGTGTCTGACAGGCTTGGTTTGGGGTCCTGGGGAGGTTCATGGTGACACAGCCTTGGTTTGGGGCTCTGGGGAGGTTCATGGTGACACAGGCTTGGTTTGGGGTCCTGGGGAGGTTCATGGTGATACAAGGGCAGGTGAGCAGCCCTGGCAGAGGGGCTGGGGGCAGCAGGAGGGCTCCCCTTGGCTGTCCTTTGCCATCTGAAGGCTCCTCCCTGAGGTGACATTTCCTGGCTGATGACAGTGCTGATTGCCATCAATTACTCGTGGAGGAAAAGTTTAAGAACCAGGAGCAGTTTCCAATCAGGTTCCAAGATAAAGATCATTTTCCTGCTGTTTCCCTTGAAGAGCCTTTTGATGTTGGATTTGGGTACATTTCTCAGACACTGGCAGTGAAATATCAGAAGCTGAATGAACACTTTATCAAATGCTGCTTATAATGCCCTTGCCCTGCCAGTACATTGAATTAATGGCAAGTCACTGTCAGGAGTGCTGCTCCTGGCTTGAAGAATGAGGCTTTGCTCTCTTTTCCCTCTCAGGGCACTAATGGGTGTAGCAGAGAGTGAATGTGAGCAAAGACCTGCAGCAAACCTGGCTGATGTGAGGAAAGGGAGGTGCTGGTTCCCTCCAACACTGCTGGAGTGGGGGATTTTCACACTGCAGGAACCTTCTCCTGGGAGCTGCTTCTTTACCTTTTCCCTGGCACCAGTTCAGCTCTGCAGGGCCCAGCAAACCTTTCCAAGTTGTGGTGATCAGAAATTCCCAGGATGGGATGAGCTTTCAGCCTGGGCTCAGAGCATGCAGAGACTGTAGCTGATGTGTTTGGATCGAGCTGGTGGATTTCTCGTGTATGAATTGTGCTAAACAGTGACTCTGAACTCTCCTGGAAGCTTTTCCCGTGTGAGCTGTGCATTTCTGATGTTTCCCAACCATCCCCTGCCATGAAAGGCACGCTGTGGATGCTCTGACTTTGGCCAGGGGAACATTTGTTTTCTGCTGCTTTGTGACATCTCCCCAAATTCTGAAAAACTGTGGTTGGCTCGGGACATGCAAACAAATATTTCAGTCTGAGCCTGCCCTGCTCCATGGCTGCTCTACCAGAGTGGCACCACTTTAAAGTGGGAATGCCAGGGCCATGTGGAAGGGAGGGCCATGGAAGAAATGTGGCAAAACAATTCCTACAATTTACAGGGGCAGAGGACACTGGTGGTGTCTTTCCACTGGTCTGCAATCAGGAAATTGTTGCTTGGAATCACTAGAGACTTTTTTTTTCTTTTCTTTTTTTTTCCTATTTTAGCTCTGGAATTTTAAAATGGCACATCTTGCCCCTTCTGATTTGGTTCCTCTTCTATGGGCTGTTCTTTGGAAAATCAATTGTTTCTAGGTGGGCCAAGGATTACCCACCCCTTGTCCAGAGGTTTCTCTGTGCTCTGGCTCCCTGCCTGTCCCTTGGAATGTGGCAGTGCCACCCTCTCCCCTTTGGTGCAGAGTTCAGAGCTTCAAGAGAGTTGGGGAACAAAAAAAAAAAAAAAAAAGGGCCTGGATTCAAGTCCAAACTTTTCTCCTGAAATCAGACTTGCCAAGAGTTGGTTTTGCTTTCCAGAGCTGGTCCCTGAGTGGGTTTGTGCTTCTCCCACCCATGAGGATGGCTGCTGTGTCTTTGTGTGGATTCACACCACCTGCCTCATCCTTTCAGCCCCCAGACAATGCTGTCGGTTCTCTTTCATTCACAAATGATGGATATTTCCATTTAGCCTCACTTCATTAAATCCTGGATGTATTAGTTCCTCCGTGTCACTTGAAGTCAAAGCAAAATATTTTAACTGATCTTATGTTGTTAAAAATGTGGCTCAGGAACAGAGTAATTTTTTAATTTGAATAAATCGAGTGAAAGCAGTGCCTGAGGACAGGCCACCAGCACAGGGCTCCCACTTTTGGGTTATGTTTAGGATTTCCTGAGTTTATCAAGGTGTGAGGTGCAGCTTGCACCCTCTCTTCGATCTGAGGAAGGATTTGGGTGCCTGAAAGCTGCTGAAGTATCTCCCATGTGCATCAATGGGTCTGGTGAGAGAATTTAAACCTGCCTACAGACTTCACCTTGCTTGGGGCATCGTGGCTTTAAGAGGAGAAGCTGCTGGAGTGATTTTGGGAGCCTCCTGTAACTCCTGGTTTAGCTTTATCACAGCCCTGACTGCTCTGGTCTCTCCTGGTCTTCCTCAAGCCCAGCTCAGGGTGCTGAGCTGGGTGCTGTGGGCTCACTCTGAGCTCGCAGTCTGCATGCAAAGCTCAGATCAGCCCAGCTCTGCTGCTCCCCTCTGCTCCTGCTGCAGGGGGGGCAGCAAGGGGCACTCAGGGGCTGTCCCCACACCAGTCAAGGGGACTGTGACCCTGCAGTGTTCACACTGCATCTCCACAGAGGGACAAACCAGACTCCTCTGCTCTTTCTGGGCTTTATTTTTTCTCCAGATGAAATTCAAGACTGTGCAGGCACATTTTGGGAGGGCTGATTGTTTGCTTCTGAAGTAAATACCATTTTTCACTCTGGCTGGAGTTACACAATGATTTTGTGAGGTTGGTCCTTCCCTCGGGGTGTCCAGCAGCAGAGGACCCTTCCCACAGACACTGCAGCACCCCACAGCAGCACAGCCCCGCTTTCCCAGGCACTGCCCGTGTTGCAGACAGGGTAGCTCCTCTCAGAAATGGGAACTCTTACCCTGCTGCTTTTCCCTAATTGTGTGCACATTTTGTCTGTGCAGCTTCAGCCTTGCCTGTGGATGGGGGCTGAGGGCCAGGCCCAGCCCCACAGTTCCCTCAAAATGTTGCATTTTTGGTGTCCCAGTCTGGCCCAGGCTGACTCTGCCATGAGGAAGAGGAGGAGGAGGAGGAAGGTGACCGAGCACTGTAGGGAGCTCCCACCTCTGATTGCAGCAGTGGAATCTGCTGCATCCCTGCCTGTTGGGAGGTGCAAAGCTGGCAGCCAGGCCATGGATGCTCCGGTGCCTCCAGCAGCTGTTTGCAGCTGTGCACAGGGCCCAGGCTGGTGCTGCAGAGCTGTTGGGTGGCCTTGGTGGGACACTGCCAGCTCCTGCTGTGCCTCCCTGCAGCCTTGGGCACAGCTGTCCTGCCAGCAGCTCTGCTGGGCACCAAACTGGCTCTCTCCTTCCCATAACCAAATGCCTGAGCAGGCAGAGGAGCCCTGCAGTGTAAAATCAGTGTTTTTACAGCCCCAGCTGCGTGTCTGAGCGTGACAGAGCGCCAGGGCTGCCAAGAGCTGGTGCTGAGGGGACGGAAACGCCGAGCTGGGTGCCCAAAGAGAGCAGCCAGAGCTGTGTGTGCAGGACAGGCTGAGCCCCCCGAGCCCCCAGCACAGCCCCAGCGCTGGCAGGAGCAGCACGGCGTTATCCCGGGACCCTCGGAGGAGGGATGCCTTCCCGATGACATAGTGTGTGCTGCAGGGGCTCGTCTCTGCCGTAGCCCACGATGGTTTCCAGAAACAGCGGCTGCTGTCCCACACAGGGGGAGCAGATCGGGCTGCGAGCACCGAACGCTCCCCTCAGGGCTCTCGGCCAGGTGAGTTTGGGGCTGCTTCCATCCCAGCGAGCAGCAGGGACAGAAAGAAATGGAAAAGCCCTTCTTATAAACCACCTTGGGCCGGCAGAGCGGGGTTAACCGGGGCAGAGCCAGGTGAGGCCGCTGGGCCCCGGGGCAGGCGCGGCGCTCACCTCTCACCCCCGGCTTTCCCTTTGTCCTTTGGAGCCGCGGTGCCCAGGAGCCCGTCCGGGGGCTGCTCCCGTCCCAGTCCCATCCCAATCCCATCCCAGTTCCATCCCATCCCAACCCCATCCATCCCATCCCACTGTCCCGGCGTGTCTGGCCGCGCTGCCCGGGGCTCCGCTCGCTGCCGGCCGGTGTGANCTTCCTGTCTTCCTCTTCTTTTTTCTTTTCTTTTTTTTTTTTTTCCCCCCTCTCTGTTAGTTCCAAAGTGGCAAATTGTCATGGGGGGGGAAAAAATGAAAAATCCAAACAACTTGCAGTGTATGTTTTCGGAGCTGTGGCTTTATTGGAAACACCTCTGTGCTGGGTGGAGGGGGCCAGAGCAGCCCGCGGGGCGGGGGCAGTGTTTGCAGAGCAAATGTCATTGTGGAGCTGGGGGACAGCGGAGACATCGCTGCTGAGAGCCAGAGCCCAGCGGGATCCAGAGGCTCCCCAAAAGCCATGGGGAGCTCCAAGGGAAGAGAGAAAGTGCCCGGCAGAGCTGAGCGAGGCGCTCCGTGCCTGCCCGTGCCGGTATGCTCGGATTGATAGCCCGGGGCTGTGCCGGGGGCTCTGGGGACCAGGCTGGGAGGATCGGGGGGAAACCGCGCTGCAGAACGCAGGATCACCCAGGGCTGAGCGCTTCTGTGCCCCCCCTTGTCACCCCGTGTCGCTCGGAGCCCGGAGCAGGAGCCGGGCTGAGCACCCCAGGGTGAGGTCAGGGTCTGGGCACAGTCTCCAACACCTGCACGGAGCTGCTGTGTGCCCCACTGCTATCGAATTCTCTCTCTCAACCCTTGGTTTTCTTTGGAAAGGGAAGCTGCCGCCATTGCCAAGTTGCGTTAGAGTCGAGTTTGGTTTCTGTGCAGCCACGGGCGATGAGCAGAGGGGCGGCGGGTGGGGTTTGTGTGGTTTTCTATCAGACCAGCGGCACCTGAGGGCTCTCCTGTCCTGCTCCTCCTCACGTCCCATCTCTGCTTCAGGCATCCCGGTCCTTTCAGATGCAAACGGGAGCTCTGGGCACATCCCATAAATGTGGCTTTACTTGTGTCATTTAACAAGAGCTACAGCTCGTGGTGTACGGTTAATGGGTGTAAAATTATCTGAGGAGATTTTGGACACAAACCCCTCCCTTCTTAGCGGAATGGATGAAATTAGTTTCATTATGGGAGATTTTCCCCTAATGACAGAATGGAGCCTGCAGAGGCCAAACCTCAGTCTTTTAACTGGTTCTTTCCCCAAGTGACGTCAGCTGGACCTTCAACATCACTTTGAAGACATTTATACCAGCATTAATAGGGCTGATGTTGGCCTAAAAATATAATCCAAAAATCACACTCTTAATTGGCATTGCTTTGTTGGCAGAGCTTTCCCAGAGCTGCCTTGCTCCTCAAGAGCCATGTTATTTTAATTGCATCAATGTATTCTGTCACGAAGGCAACGCTCCCAGCAGGCTTTACTGAGTTTAGTGTAGAGCTTGGAGCTTTAACTTCTGCACTCAAGACAAGAAACCCATGGCAAAGCCATGGAGCTCCTCAGGGACCCCACTTCTGTCTGAGCACCCTGCACCAAGCTGCTCGGCAAGTGATGCTGGAACAAATCATAAGGAAACAGTAGCCTTGCAGTGTCCATAAATACCAGGAAAAACGGTTTTCTTTTAGTTTAAATCAGTTTTTGTGACTGAAGACATCTCTCTTTTCTTTCCATCCATCCACTTTAATCCTTTTCCAGCTGCAATAGATCACGTGTTATTATACACTTTTAAATTTCCCTGATCTACTCAGAGCTGTAAGAAATGGTGTTCACCTGTGTGAGGTGCAGCCCACCAGGCACCCCAGGCAGGTTTTTGGGGCTCAGGTGGTGGAGGGCAACAGAGCAGTGAGGATTTGGCATCTTCTGCACCTGATCCTCTGGCTGGGATGGAACCCTGGTGTTGCTCTACCTGGGAAATGTTCTGCTGGACAGTTCCTCAGTTCCAGGAGGGGACACTGCTGAGGCTTCCCTGCTGAAGGACATCCCTTCCTCTGGGTTTGCAGGAGCAGAGGGGTTACAGCCCTTCTCCAGGCTGCTCTCACTCTGATTTTGTGGGGTTTTTGTGTGCTCTGGGGGCTCCTGTTGCTCTCCCTGCTGTCCTGGCTGGTGGCTCAGCTCTCACAGGCTGTTTGGACACTGCTGGGGATGGCAGGGCCCTTGGCTGCCCCTCCCCACCATCCCTGTGTCCCCAGGTTTTGCATCCCATGTGAACCAAACCAAGCCTCCTGCCAGCCACCTCTCTCTGCTGCCTTCTCTCCATCCTCCAGGGAGATGAGGAATCTTTCCAGGGTTGGTCTTCTCTTTCAAACTGTTCCTTGGGAACGTTCCCATGCCTGGGAGTTTCCTCCCCTCCTCTGTGTGTCCCAGGTGGGATTTAGCTGCTCCTGCCAGAGGCAGCAGCGTCTCTCCCATTCTGCAGAGGTTCTGGTGCTTGCTGAAAGCCTTGCAGTGGGCACATGCTGTAGTGCAGCTGCCTGTTCAGTGCTGCTGTCTGCCCCTTCCCTGAGCCCTTGACCCTGGAGCCAGTGTGATCTTGGGTGCCCTGGGAGCTCCCCTTCCTGCTCTGGCCCAGGCTGAGTGTGCTGGGCTGTTTTTCTTAGCTCTGTGCAGATCCCATGTGACACAAAGAACTGTGGCTCTGAATTACTGTGCCTCTTATCTCCTCCTGGATGTGCCACCAGCCCATATGTTTAGAATAAGGCTCTGATCTCATGATATGGGCTCATGCATTCACTTTTGTTTAGCTTTTCCCCCCATTCTCTTGCATTAGAAATTTGGATTTCCTTGCAGCTCATTGGCATCCCATTAACCTTCCTCTCTGCTGGAAGTGACGTGTTGCCTTTAATAACAGGGGCCTGTATTTAATATCCCAAAAGTCCCTTCCAATTCCATGTTCATCCAGTTCAGGAGTTAACAAAAGAGACTTGAAAAGGCATTTTCCAAAGAGCAGTTTGTTTTCTCCTGCTTATGTTTATTGTGCTCTTTCTGCTGGAAATCAAGCAGTGGAAACAAATGTGGGTAATGAAGAAATGGAGCTCATTTGTGGCCTGGCCACTCCTCCTCGTGCTGTGACCAGAGCAAGGCTTTTGACAGGACTTTTTGGGCATGACCAGAGCAAGCCCAGACTCTTTGTGAGCTATGTTTGCATTCTGGTGTGTTACAAACCTCACCTGTTATTGCTGACAATTGAGCTGCTTTAATTCCACCCTTTGGTTTGCATTAGGGCAGATGCACATCCCTACCTTTTAATGAGCTCTGTGGGGTGGATCCAGGGGCACCCTGAGCCCTGCCACTGATGTGGGCAGTGTCATTTTGAGCAGAGGTGTCGCTGTTATCTGTCGCTGTTATCTGTCACTGCCACTGACTGCTGGGTGCACTGGTGCCTTGGCTCTGCTCAGGCTCCTTTTTTATGAATGAAGGCAGGCAGGGGGTGCCCAGCCCAGCCCGGTGTCCCTGGCACAGCAGGACAGACAGACAGCCAACTGCCATGGGCTGGGCTGGGCCACCCCCACAGGGATAACAAGGACTCACCCCTCCTTTCTGTGACACCAAGGCTGAGGAGGTGCCCCTCCACACCTCCAGACTTTCTGGTTTGGTATTTCTAATTATTCTATTTTGGTAGGATTTTTATTATTCTATTATTCTACTTATTTTATTCTATTATTGATTCTATTATTCCATTTTATTTATTCTATTTATAGTATTCTTATTATTCTATTTTGGTAGGGGTTTTTTTGGTGGTGGGGGTTTTTTGGTGGTTTTTTTTTTTTTGTGTGTGTGTGTGTGTGTGTGTGAACCTTTTAGTTTAGCTCTAGTTTTTTGCTCCCGACTCTATTTGCTGAGAACACCTTGGAGACGAGGAGCTCATTTTTTCCTGTATCCAGAAAACCTTTTAGTGACTGCTAACCCCTTACACCTGTACACATAAGTCAAGAAAGGATCTTAATGCAGTTTTGTCTAGACTGGTGATGGAGAGAGAGAGAGGAAAAAAAGCAGTTCCTGGGGCAGGCATACGTGACGTTTTGGAAATGGAAAATACAATCAGCAAAGATTATATTCCCACCACAGCTGGCAGAAGGGGCCCTATGGGTGTTCTTAATGCAGCTCACAGCAAACCCAGCCAGGTTAGGGTTACTGGGGTAAGTGTTGGGGTTAATGGGGCCAGGCTCAGGAACTCTGATGCCTGGGGTTACTGGGCTCTCGGAGGCAGCTAGGGTTTGGGTTAGGGTTAGGGTTAAGCTTAGGGTTAGGGTGAGGTGTAAGGGTAGAACTGGGGTGAGACTTTGTGAAAAAGATGTGGGGTTTGGGTTAGGGTTAGGGGGGTGTTGGGTTAGGGTTCGGTTAGGATTAGGGTTGGGTTAAGGTTGGGGTTAGGGGTTAGGGTTAGGGTTAGGGGTTTAGGGTTAGTATTACCAAGGCCAGGCTCAGGAGTGCTGGGGCTTTGGGTTACTGGGCTCTCGGGGGCAGCTAGGGTTAGGGCGGCTCGCCCTAGGGTTAGCTCAAACCACCTTTGTTTCTGACTGGAATTAGCTGAGTCTGCACCAGCACAGAGAATGTTCTATCTGTCCCTCCTGCCAGACGTGTGGTGGGGGACTGCCAGCCAGCTGCTGCTCCTCAGCCAGCTCCTGCTCCTGCCACGGCCAGGAGGCTCTGTCTGTGTCCCCAGGCTGCCCTCGGTGACTGCTGGGCCCTTTGGCTTCAGGTGTGCCCCTCTCAGTCTGTGTGTGCTGCCCTGGATCAGCTCAGGGTGGTGCAGCTCATAGCTGGGACATCCCACAGGTCCTTGGTGCTGCTCAGGGTGGGGCCAGCTGAAATCCTCCAGGATATCTGTGAGGTTCCCAGTGGAGAACAGAACAGAATGACAGAGCTGTTCTTCTGCCTGAGCATCTGTGAACCTTCTAGGATGATACAGGCATGGAGAGAGCTTTAGGGGATGCCTTTGGGATCTGAATTCCCATTGAAGTTACAAGGCAGTTTGGTGTCTGTGAGTTTCTGTGGCAATCACATTTGGAGTGTTTAATAGGAAAAAGCTTCTAGGACTGCTGCTTTTCTGTGCTGTGCTCTGGGTTTGGAGGTGAGATTACTTATTAAAAAAGTTAAGGTGAAAGCTGGGAAAAGTGTCGGGAATCAGATCAGAATGGGAGAATACATCTAAAACTCTGAAGTGAAACCTTTTCACAGGAGTGTGTGACTTTAAACATATATGTGGAATGGGGAAAAAACCCCCACTTCTGCAAATGATTTCTGTTTAAATAATTAAACTGCACTGTTTAGAAATGATTAATTATTGCAACATGTGAGCGCTGCAGAGCTTTACAGTAGTATTTCAAATGATTTAAATTTGTTTGTTCAAGGTTTGCTTTTAGTATGTCATTAAATGTGGTGGATTTATTCCAGCTGTCCTCCACGAATGTGTATCACTTGTGAAGGATTTTGCATGGGAACAGGCTGCCAGATTTTAGTTTTGATAGCAAAGCCCATTTTTGTTTTGTTTTAAATCCAGTTTTGCTTTGCTGAGTGCATTACTGGCTCTAAATGGGGTTGGCAGAGAGGATGGCAGCAGCTCTGCTGGGCAGAGTTATTGGGGTGGTGTGTACCCCCTGAGACCCCCTGAGCCAAGGGTGGGCAGCTTGGGCAGGTCCTGACCCCACTGACTACTGCCAGCCCTCCCCTGCACAGCTCCCACCAGCACTTCCTCATTTGCTTTGGACAAAACCAGCTGGATTATCTGGAGCATCTAATGAAGATCATCCTCCTTGCTTTTGGGGTTATCTCTTTCTTTCCTGACGAGAATCAGCAAGGAGTGAGAGGCTGCTGCTCCATCCATCCATCCATCCATCCATCCATCCATCCATCCATCCATCCATCCACCTGGAGGAGCTGAGCTGCTGGGCTTGCCCAGGGCTCTGCCAGCTCGGTGCAGATTTTTAAGGATGGAGTTTTCCTAACCAGGACACTCACATCTGCTCCGATCTCATCTTGGAGCGTGGGGCTCTGTCACAGAGGTGATAAATCCAACACCCAACAGCCTCTGATGATCCTGACTGTGGCATCTTGGGTGTGGTTCATCGATCTGGAATTGCCATTTGGAAAGGATATAATGGGACAGAGAGCAGATTGGGTCGGGGGATTTACCCCTCGCTCCTGAGCTGGTTAAAGCAGAGTGAAAGGCTCTGCTCAGGGGAGCTGCAGAAAGCTCCCAACACTCATTTGCCTTCAGAGCAAAACCAACACTGCAGCCTGCTTTCTGACACGCTGTTTGGCTCCTGGCATGGCTGCCTGCAGATCCAGGAGGAGATGTCCTGTGGAAAGTGTGTGTAATAACTCCTGAGCTTTTGTAAAATGCAGATGTTAACAGCAAGAGTGCACGATAAGCAATCTCTCCCTGCTTTTATTGAGATGTTTGCATTCTTCTCAAGGTGTTGACATAGCACACTGTGCCCTGGGGCGCTGCAAGTGTCTGAATATTTAGGATGTGTAAAAGAGCAAGAACATTTAATAATGTCTCTCCAGTCTGGGCAAACAGGTTAACTCCAGTGCATCACTTCCATTCCTGCATTTAAATAGACTGAGGTGAAGGAAACTCACTGGGGTTTACTTAAATTTACTAAAACCCATCTCTCTGTAACGATTTGAAAAACAAACCAGCAGGTTATGATATTTGCCATGGAGATGAAGCCTATGCCTGCAGCAGGCAGGTGATGTATTTAACTCCTGGTCACATTTCTGTGGTTTGGGGTCCTTGTCTCTGGGGTGTAAAGAGCAGAGGCTGTGTGTCTGTGCCGTGCCCGGCACTGTGGCACTCCCACAACAAGTTCCATGCTGCTGCCACAGCTGGGGGATGTCTTTGTGCTGGGAAAAACCCCTGGAACTGGGAGCTGGAACTCTGTGCTGGATCTGGATGATCCTCAGGTCCCTTCCAACCCAAACCATTCTGTGCAGGCAGGCAGTGAAGTGTGTCAGGCCAGCATTTGTGTGCCTCAATCAGCTCTGCTGGGTTCAAAATGAAATGTTTCCATTCGGTTTGAAGCCTGAATTTCTAAAACTCCTTTAAAGAGCCTAAACAGCATCTGCCATCGGTAATGTTTGGGGCTTAAACAAAGGGCAGCACTCTGGTGTTTGGTGGGGGCTGAGGTGGAGCAGAGCTGGGTGTTCCCAGGAGCACAGCCCAGCTTTTCTCTCATAACAACCACCAACAACTCCCAGTGTTCCCTCAGTGCTGTTTTTTTTTTTTTTTTTCCT
>VWYP01017931.1:0-28601 GCA_013400435.1 Pycnonotus jocosus | reverse complement strand
CTCAGTGCTGTTTTTTTTTTTTTTCCTGATGGGCAAATCAAGCAGGTCTTGTTTCCTCATTAAAAAGAAAAGTTAAGTTAAAGAAGAAAAGTGCTTTCTGCAGAACATCTTGTTTTCATCTTTAAGTGATTAACAGGTTTTAAGTTGCAGAGTGACTGTCATCATCTGACCTGCCTCCCCTCCCCTCCCCTCCTTATTGACACTGATATTAGAACTATGGGAAAACTTACACTGTTGGCAAAATGGGTGGAAAATCAAATGTTTAATGTTTTGCTTGAACATTTTGTGGTTTCTCCTGAAATTCTTCGTCTGAAACAAAGGATGTTCTTTGTTCTTTATTGGGAGGGTTGCTTTTTACTTGAAAAAAAAAATGCAATGTCATTGCGGATTGCAGAAGTTTCTACAGAAATGGCATAAGTTCTCTACAAAAACATTTTTTTTAAGACCTGGAAAAAAAGGAGACAGTTACAAACTGCAAAAAAAAAATTTTTTTGACTTGTTTGATGTTGTTCTGGCAGATTCTTACAGATACATTCAGAGTCAAAATGTTAGTGATTTGGAAAAATCTTGAAATAGAGTAATTTCACATGACCCCCTCTTGGAAGCTGCTAGGTTTTGCATTCTTTGCTCCAACACAATTCCCACTGAAGAAATACTTCAAAAACCCCCAAGATTATGGATTCTTTAAAAAATGTCACTCCTTGCTGTTCGGGTAACTGCGCTGAGTTGTGTTTATGTATCTTAATCTCACCCTGATTTACACGATCAAAACAAAGCACTCAGGGGTTTGTTTGGAGTCTGGAAGGGATGGGAACTCAACCACCAGACAGGAGCAGCTGGCAGGCCCTGGGTGCTCAGCTCCTCCAGATGGATTTGGGGGTGCTGTGGGGTCCCCAATCCCCTGGGCACCCCTGTCCCCTGGGCACCCCAATCCCCTGGGCACCCCGAGGGCTCGCTGTCCCTCCACAGCAGGGCACAAAGGCTGGCAGTGGGCAGTGAGGGTGGGGTGGTGCTGGGGATCTGAACTGGGCACACAAAGGTGCCTTTGGGCTGCTCTGGTGGTCTCACCCCTCCTGCCCCTCCAGCCAGGCTGCCCTCCACTGTTAAAGAGCTGCTGCTTGTCACTCCGTGAGCATTGCTTTGTTAGTTGAGAATTACTGAGACACTTAATTGGCTGCTCATTAGCTGCCTTAGAGAAAAATCAGATTTGATTAATCATCATTTCAGCGAATTACAGCCTGTTCCTGTGGGCTAATGAACCCAGGCAATGAAGAGCTGCCTTCCTGCAGGGGATGTTGCCCTGCCCTGCCTGGGCTTATCTGGGGTGCTTGGGGGGCACAGAAATCAGGGATGGGGCACCTGGGCTGCCAGGGTGGTGAGGTGAGGGCCATGGAGTGCTGAGGGGTGCACAGGGACAGGCTGTGGATTCCCCTGGGCACAGGGACAGGCTGTGGATTCCCCTGGGCACAGGGACAGGCTGTGGATTCCCTGGNCACAGGGACAGGCTGTGGCTGCCCCTGGGCACAGGGACAGGCTGTGGCTGCCCCTGGGCACAGGGACAGGCTGTGGCTGCCCCTGGGCACAGGGTGCCCAGAGCAGCTGTAGCTGCCCCCGGATCCCTGGCAGTGCCCAAGGCCAGGCTGGACATTGGGGCTTGGAGCACCCTGGGACAGTGGGAGGTGTCCCTGCCATGGCAGATGAGCTTTAAGGTCTCTTCCAACCCAAACCATTCCCTGATTCTGTGATACAAACACAGCAGAGACAACTGTTGGCCTCCATTCCTAACCTTTGAGGTCACTTCACTTCCTTTTTGTTGCTTTTTTTTTTTTTAATCAATTGTCATTATAACTGATCAGGATCAAATTTCTGAGCTGAGATGTAGAATATATCCTTGAAGAAAATCTCTTTTTCTCTGAAATAGCCCATGACATTACTCCAAGTTTTACTGCTAATTTCAGACTTAACTGGCTTTAGTAAATTGTGCAACAGGGAAGACAGAGCTCTCACCTTTGCTTTAGAATAAAGGCCAAGAGTTTGAAGACAGGAAAGCTCCAAGATGCAGAATGCAGTTGTTAGAAATCCCACACAAGGTATTTGTAGATGTTAAATACCAGGGTAGGGATTTAAAAAGCAGTTTCCTTACATGAAATTGCTTTGCTGCCTCCTGGCCAAGAGTTAAAATTGCCCCAGAGATTTTCTGTTTTCTGCCATCTTTTTGTCTCACATCTTTCCTCTTCCAAGATCCCTGACTGTTTCTTGCCTTTAATCTCTTTTAGGGGCCCTCTCTAGGCTGTTGAGGAGCAGCTCTGTCTGCTCCCCCAAATGCCCGGGGCTGGCAGAGAGGGTGGCAGATCCCTCCCTGCCCCTTGCCAGGTGGGGCTGCCCTGGCAGGGCTTGGCTCACTGGCACCGTGGGCACTGGGATCACACAGGATTTGCTTGCACAAAAGTTGGGCAATGGCACAATCAGTCTGCACCTCACCCTTTCCAGAGCAAGGGCTCAGGAAATGCCTGTGCCAGCCTGGTGCTGGTTGGTACCAGTGGAGTGGCAGGATTGAAGGGTTATTCTTTCTCCTCTCTGCCCCTTCTGTGCTGCAGCTGTTTGTGCTCAGCAGCTTCCCAGTGGGTGTGACCCTGCCCTGTGCAGAATTTGGGAAGAAGAGGCATTTCCTCCTTCCCTCGCTGTCATGTTCTGGTCAAGCACGGTGATAATGCCAAATTCAAACCAGAGGCAGATCGATAACGCCAGAAGAATATTAACAGAGGAGTTGATTGACAGAGGTTAGAGGCTTGGGTTTTGGGCACTGGTGGTTGCTCAGCTGATGGCAGCACTGCAGAGGAGCTGAGGGGACTCCTCCAGCCCAGCTTGTGTAACCTCTTCATTGCCACAGACCCCAGAGCAGATGCCCAGAGGTTTGCTGGGTCTCCAGGGGCCTCACCAGAGCTGCCTCAGTGCAGAGCCTTGCCTTTGGCCATGGGGATGGTGGTGACCCTCAGCAAGGAGGGCTGGCCCCTCTGTGATGGGTCCCTGCTGCTCCAGGCACCCAGGGGAAGGGGTCTCAGCATCCCCTGAACCCCCTGGGCTCTGGGAGGGGGGAAGGAGCCGTTTTAGGGCCCCACTGGGGTGGAGGAGGCAGCCCCAGGGCTGCCCTGGCTGTACCTGGGTCAGGCAGCCCCGGGCTCAGCTTTGAAATGTGAAGCAGCTTCCTCAAGCATTGCAGGGGGTAAAAAGTGAATTAACCATATCCCAGGCACACGGTACTTCCCTGCTCAGATTACACTCCAAAATCTGGGCAGTTCCTAAGATAGAGCTGCAAGAGGGGAGCTGGGAGCCTGAGCAGCCCTTGGAGCAGAGCACAGCTGACATGGCTGGGGACAAAAGGTGACAGCAGACCTCGCCACATCTGCACTGCTGCTCATGCACAGGTCAGCAGAAACCTTTCCTAACCGCACATTTGTTGCAGGTTCGCAGGGAGAAGTGTAAAATAACCTCGTCTGAGCGCCGGCTTTGCTTTGTGCCTTGTGTTCTGCTCCTTGCAGAGCTTGGGTCTGCCTGGGTTTCACTTTGATTTTCGTACTTTGCTTTCCAGATTTACTTCTAAACTGTTCTTTAGGCTCTAAAGCTGTTGTTAAATATCTCCAGTTTGGTGCAGTTTAAGGACTCAAGGAGAGAGGGGCGGGTTTGCTTTGTTAGTTAAGGCTGCTAAAGCTGAGTCTTTGCTGCTCGTGGACAAAGCTTTTTGCTTTTTTGCAAAATGTTCCATGAGCAACACATGTGTTTGTGCTGTTAGTCAGATCTTCACGGGCTTTTTTATTTGTTTGTTTGTTTGTTTTCTCCTCAAAGTGAGCTTCTTGCAAAAACAATTACTTTCAATGCCACTTCTGGCCATTTGAGTGAGAATTCAGAGTTTTACCTCACGGGCTGGGCTGGAGGGAAAAGTGAGGTTTGTTTTTGTTAATGTAAGTCAAGGAGTAGCAATGATTCACTGTGACAGGCTGAATGTGAGCCATATGAACGGGCATAAAGGAGGATTGTGCTGCTAAATATCTCCCAGTAATTTAGGTTTTGACACACTTACCACTTCTCAAGTTGCATTTTCCCCCCTCTGCTCACGCTCCTGCCCTTCCCCCACCGTCCAGGATCCGATGTGATGGAAAAATATCGGCATTGTCTCTGGGGTTAGGAATGGCTGGGCTGGAAGTGCTTTGCCTCTGAGGATTTTATTGTAGCAGTGTGAGAGCTGCCCGGGGAGATGGGAGTGAGTTGCATCAGTTACAGGGTCCTCATTGAGGGCTCTCTGGGCTGAGATAATTGAGTTTGGAGATGGTCTCTGCTGTCCCTGGAGCGTGCGAGGGTCCTGTGCTGGTTTGTGTCACTGGGATGCTCCGGGCTGGGCTCCTGCTCCAAGGACTGGGAATTCCATGGGTTTGCTGGGGGACATGGGACAGGGGCTGCCTGGCCCAAAAAAACAACCCAAAAAACCCCTCAAAAATCAGGAACTCCACTGTGCCCCACTCTGGGGGCAGCATTCTACAGAGCCATTTTTTTCCCCCAGTTCTGTTGATTTCTTTTGTGTGTGTTTTGGGTTTTTTGCTCCAATTCTCCTTTCCCTGCTCTTTTTTCTGTGGTTTTCTTGCATGAATGGCTGGTGAAGGCTGTCTCAGTGTTCATACTGTTCATACTCATAGCAGGACTTCATGTCCAGCCTTTTTATTGGTTAAATGTCCTGGCATTGGGGGTAGAAAGGAAAGGCGGATGGCAAGGGATGGCAGCTCATTTCTGCCTGGGGTTTCTTCCCAGAGAGTTAAAGGCAGAGTGTGGAGCTGTGTGTGAGTGCAGTAAGGGCAATATCTATAAAATAAGTCGTATTTTAATGGCTCTTAAACTTGAAGACTGGATTCTGTTCTCTTAGGAAGTGTATCCTGCAGATCCAACAGACACACACCGGGGGAAAGGAGCACAGGATTCGGTGTTGCAGTGAGTTTGTTACAACCCAGTGGCCCACCCTGGGTCTCTCTCTCCCTGAAATTACCACACAGGATCCTGCTGGAAGTGGGGATTAAGCCAGACATTAAAGTCACTTAATTTTCCTCCTCAGTCATGTGCTGGACTGTGCATAACTAATGTGGAAAGAGGGACTACAACCTCATTCTTCTTTTCTTTTGTGTGTGTTTTGGGTCTCCTTGTACTAATTATTCATTTCCCCTTGTACTAATTATTTACTTCCCCTTGCATTAATTATCTTTACAGATATAGGATTTCCTCAGCTGGGAAATAAAGTAGGTTCCTTCCCTTCCAGAAGATCATTGACCAAAACATAAATGTGTATTTTAATGTGCCAAGGCCAAACAAATTGCTTGTACTAGTCAATACCACTTTAGGTAGAGTACTCTATTTAAAATCAGATTGAATTTACTGTTTGGTCAGTGTGTTCAACAAAACCAAGATGATGCTAAAGGAATAAAAAGTTTTATTTGAATTATGTGTGTGTCTGTAAGGTAACATATACAATTATTCAATCAGCATTTTTTGTCAATGCAGGATCACCTGGTTGGCTGGGATTTCTATTTTGAATGTTGCACCTGTAGGTGCAGGTGATCGTGGGTTTACTTGTATTGTGTGATGATCAGTAACTTAAAATATTCAGGAGTCTGGCTTGCACCCTTACACAGCAGATCATACTAAACTCCCTGTGGTATTAGAAAATGGAATGTGTAATTTACAAAATAAGCAAGAGTTGCTTTTCTAATCTCATTCTGGTTTGTAGATTGAGCATGGTACAGAACCACAAATTGTTCTGGACACAAGAAGTGCACCCGTGCATCTGAGGGCAGGGGCTGTCTCAGGGCATCTGGACACTCAGAGCTGAGTGTGCCAGCTTGGGCTTCTGTGCAGAAACAGGAAAAACCCGTGCTCCTCTCTGCAGGAAACTATTCTGTAAATTCAGGGTCCCCCCTGGACAGCTGTGATCTGTTCCCTGTCAAAGGAAGGGAGTCAAGGCTCAAGATTCCACTTCTGCAGGCAAAGGTGAAGGATAAACCCGAGCTGGGAATGGGGGCAGTGCACTGTGACTCCTGTTCTCTCCACCTGCAGTTGTTGTTGTCTCTCATGATGGGCTCTGAGGTGGAGGAGCAGAGCAGGCTTCTTTCCTTTTCAGTGTGCTACCCACCAAACCAAATGAGTTCCATTATCTCTTCTGGAAGGTTTGTGCAGGAACACTTTGGGTTGATGGGTTCCATCTGTGGCTGCTGACTGATTAGCAGCGTGATAGATGCAGCTTCATTTACAGGGATTTGCTTTCATTCATCAGGAAAAATTGAAAGTTTCTTTCAAAAGCATTTTTTTTTTTTTGCATTAAAACTTTTCAAAGTGCTCAGCAAATGGTAGGCTTTGATTTCCATTTGTTTAATGCCTGTGGTAATTAACATTTCTATGAGAACATTTTAACCAAGCGTTCTGGTTTCTCCTCCATTAAAATAATAATTTTTTGCTTTAGCTGGAGGATTTAATTGCTATATATAATAACCCTGATAGGGGCTTTCTTTTGTCACCATAGGAGAGGAAAATGTTCCCAGGGAATGATCACTGCTGCTTTTTCTGGATTTTATTAATTTATGATTGGCAATATGCCTCGTGGTAGGTCCAGTCCATACTCCAGATGTGCTCTGCAGTCCATGGAGGTGGCAAAGGGATGTGCACAAATGCTGGAACAGCTCTGAGTTCCTTTCCTTGACACCAAAGAACACATGGGCAGATGCTCAGCCAGATCCAATAATTGGGCATTTTTCCATGCCCAACAGCTGGACTTCCACCATTAACCATGATAGTAACAAGACAAAGCCAGAAACAATGACTTGCTACAAACTTGCTGTATGGACATTTTGTTTGGACACTGGTTTGGAATTAATGGGCAGAAATTAATTAATGAACTGGAGCAAACCCCTGTGAGCTCCTCTGGGGAGTCTCCAATGTGAGTGCTCCGTTCAGGTGGTGGAGGCAGCCCTGCTCCTCTGGCTGTGGCCTCACAGGTTCACTGTGCAGAGCTTCCCTTCAGCCTTCCCTGGGTGAAAAGCACTGTAATTATTTCCAAATTGCCACAAGGCAGTGCACAGGGCAGGAGAGGCCACTTGCTAAGCTGTCAGTTAAAGAGCAGCTTTTCTTTGGCCTCATTTGGGGTTTGGATGGGGGTGGGGGAATTCTCCGTTTGGAAATAGGAAAATTTCCCTGAAATAGGCAGGGGGTGCCCAGATGTTCCAACCAGCACATTTCCCAACAAAACATCTGTATTCCTGTCACTGCTTAGGGCAGCAGGGTCCAGAGGGTGTGACAGAAGACTGCATTATGAAAAAGAAACAATCCCAAAACTTCAATCTGCTGCTTACACAGAGGTCTAAGTAGGACCAGGGTTCTTTCGTGGAGGAAAGGAGAAATGGGGAGAGGGGGTCACAGAGGGATGGGAGTGACATCTCAGGGTTTGATGCCACCATCCCTGGGGCTGCAGAGGCTCTGTCCTTGGGGAGAGGCACTGCAGCCCTGCAAATGGGACCTCCCTAAAACTGGGAAGGGGCAGGGAGATGGAGTATCCTGGAGGGAGATTACAGGAAGGAAGCAGAGAGAGGGAAATCTGGTCCAGGATCTTGGAAGGATGTATTTGAGGGGCACGGTTAGGAGATTGTGCAGAGGTTGTGCTTGAGTTATTTTTGGTGGGAAACGGTAAATATCTGAGTAATGGGAAACATCTTGGAAACCAGGCATTTGTTCCTTCCTGAGAGGGAAGAGAGGAGTGCAGCTCTTTAAATAAATGAGAAAAAATCCTCTCTTTCACTTCCCAGAGCAGCCTGGTGTATTGACAGTGCTCCCCTGAGCCCAGAGCTGGTGCTGGCTCCTGGGAGCTGTGCTGCCCCTTCTCCAGGCTGTCTCCACATGTGTGAGGCTGCTCGAGGTGCTGTGGAGCTCAGGGACCTGCCTGCTGCCAAAAGAGCTCTCCCTGTGCAAATTAGTTCATAACTTATGAGCTTTGACAAGTTTTTGTTGGCTGTGCCTTGGGAAACATTTTTTGAGTGGCTGTTGCTGAGTTTGCTTTAATCTTTTCCCAGATTTCTTTGGCTGGCGTGGAAATAGCTGGATTATTTAATTGTGTTTTTGAGGAGCATATAGAGTCACCTGAAACTCGGTGATGTAAAAAGAAGAGGAAAAACGTGTATCAATAGCAAACACGTTTATTTTCACTCCAGTGTAAGAGTTTGGCTCCTTCTGCAGCAGAGCTGGGACCCCGGCCCAGCTGCCAGGACTTGCTGAGCCCCCTGTGCATTGTCCAGAGAGGAACCTGATGGTCAGTTTGTGGGGGATCCCATGGTCAGTTTGTGAGGTATCCCATGGTCAGTTTGTCAGAGATCCCATGGTCAGTTTGTGAGGTATCCCATGGTCAGTTTGTCAGAGATCCCATGGTCAGTTTGTGAGGGATTCTGTGGTCAGTTTGTCAGGGATCCCATGGTTGGATTGTCAGGGATCCTTCCTGTGGTCAGTTTGTCAGGGACCCCATGGTTGGTTTTTCAAGAACTCCATGGTTGGTTTGTTAGGGACCCCATGGCTGGTTTTTCAGGGTCCCTGTGACAGAGCCCTGGGCCTGTCTCCACTGCTCTGGTCCCTGTCCAGCCCTGTATGAGGTCCCTGTGTCCCTGTATGAGGTCCCTGTGAGAGGTCCCTTTGTCCCTGGGTGAGTTCCCTGTGTCCCTGTGTGAGCTCCCCGTGCTCCCTGTGTCCCTGTGCTCCCTCCCTGTGTCCCTGTATGAGGTCCCTGTGAGAGGTCCCTTTGTCCCTGGGTGAGTTCCCTGTGTCCCTGTGTGAGCTCCCCGTGCTCCCTGTGTCCCTGTGCTCCCTCCCTGTGTCCATGGCAGCCCTTCCTCTCTGGCTCTGCTCCCCCTGAGTCACTGTGGCTCTGCTGTCCCGGTCCCTCCCAGTGACACAGCTTCACTCCTCTGGAATCCAGGCACCTGCCCTGTTGTGCTGGGCTGGGCTGAAGGGCAGCACTGACAAACAGCCCCAAACATGATTCTCCCCTCCCTGGCTCTGTCATTCCCTTGGGAAAAGGCTGCCTTCACTCTTTTCAGAAAGCTTTTAAATGCTGGAATTCTGGAAGGATAAATCCCAGAGCTGCCTGCTCACTTCTGTTAATGCTTGGCTGCTCCAGCTGCAATACCTCGGGTGAAGCTTTTCCATTATTGCAGGGTTCCTGGTTGGGTTTGAGTATTGGGAATGGCCTGGAAAGGTTCTGGAGCATCTCTACCCGAGGGTGCTTCTGCTGGGAAGGCAGTTCTTACCAGAGTTCTTCTGAGAGGCTCTCTGAGTTTTGATCCCATCCTGCTTTCTTCTTGTTTGCCTCCTCTTGAGTTCGCTGTTGAATTAAGTAAAAACCCTCCAGACTCCCAAATGTCCATTTTTAAAGCTTTTCCATGAAAAGGGGGTTAATGATAACTGATTCCTTATTGAGAACAAAGCTGAGGAAAACTGCCTGCAAAAGCTATGACTCCTGAACACGGGCTCGTTTAGCCAAGAACCAGAGCGTTGACAACTCCAGAGTGCTTTACTTTCAATGACAAAAAGCAGCTCGTTGGATTGGGATTTACCCTGAGGTTTATCCTCTGTTCCTTCTGCCCAGCACAGGGGTTCAGCTCGGCTCAGATTCCTTTAATTTGCAGGCAGAGATGATGGGCCCTGGGGTCTGAATGTTGTGTAAGAGCAGTGATGGGAACTTCTTCTCCCTTTTCATTCATCCTCCTGGTGAATAGTTCTGCAGTTCCTTCTGCGAGGAGAGCAGCAATCCTTTCCTTTCCAGCAGCAATCCCTTCCTTTCCCTTCCCTTCCAGCAGCCATCCCTTCCCTTCCTTTCCCTTCCAGCAGCAATCCCTTCCAGCTCCTGGTGAGATCACAAGTTTCCGGATGGAGAGGGTGTGAAAGGAAGATCTAATCCATGGGCTGGCACAGGAGTTACTGGGTTTAGGTTTTTGGGGTTTTTTTCTGGTTTTCATACAAGGTTCAAATGCTCTCAGAAGTTTCCATTTTCTCCTGCGTTTAAAAGGGATTGTTTTTAAATTGTCATTTCCTTCCGTCCCCTCCCTTCTTCCTCTCGGTGTAAGCGGTGACCGCAGGCAGCGAGGAGCTGCTGGCAGCTGCAGCTCTGGCTGGGGAGAGGTGTGAAAATGCTCACACTGGGGAAATACCTTCCCCTTGCTCCTGGGGATAGGTGTGCTCATGTGCTGCTGCCTGCTGCCCTGCTTTCTGCAGAGCTTTCCCCGCTCTGAGAACAGATCCAGCACCAGCACAGAGCAGGGCTGTGTTTGGTCCTGCTCATGTGCAGCTGGAACCTGCAGAGCCAATTTCAGCTGCCTGGCCCTGGGAGAGCAGGAGAATCGTTCATGGCAGCTCTGGGGGCTGATGGACCTGCTTTGGGCACAGGGGGTGAGTGCCAGCCCTGCACTGCCCTTCCCACAGGGTTCCTCTTTGGGTGTGGGTTCAGGGCAGGCTCAGGGGCTGCCCCCAGTTACACCCAGCAGGGAAAGTGCTCCCAGTACCCAGCACAGGAGGGATTGCCACCTTCTGCTCTTACATCAGCCTGGCAGCTGGCCCTGCTCACTCCCAAAAGCAGAAGATACAGATCAAACCAGCATTCCTGTTTTTGTCATCCTCAAAAATGGCAATTCAGTGAGGGACTGAGAGGTGGGGCAGAGAGAAGAATGGTTCTGTGTGAACCTCTTCACAGGGAGCTGCAACTGGTGAAATCACAGGTACATTTTAAAAATGGAAGTCCATGGGTTCTCCTACAGGGCACTGGCTTTATTCTCTTTACTGCTTTTTGTTTATAAATGGCTGTCTCCTTTTGCTCAGGGGGCATTGGACAGAATGCTGTTGCTCCTGTGGTCTCCCCTCCACATGTGCCCACCTCCTGCCTGTCTCTGGGGCACCCTTCTCACAGAGAGGCTGTCTTTGGGTGAAATCTCTGGAGGAGAGTGCCTCCTGTCCCCCCTGCTTACCTAGAATAAGCTTCCTGCTTCAGCACTGAAACGAAACCATCTGGAAAAAAAATCTCCCAATAAAACACTCCTCTTAATTTAAAGAAGTTGCACATTTAAAATGTCTAGATCTTCTGTGGGAACACACTGGTTTCATCAACATTTTCGGGTAATGCGACTGAACAATTTTAATCAAGTCAACATTCTTCCTTTTGGTTTTATGTTATGGCTTTGATTGAAGTAAATCACTTGGAGTATATTGTTTTGCAGAAATGTCAAAATTTATAACTTTCTGGCCCCAAACTGAATTGAAATAAGCATCTTGAAATCTTGTTTTATTCCCCTGCCAGGAGACAGGAATATGATGTTTTTCAGCCAGGACTAGTTCTAATTTTGATGGCTGCTGCTGTTAGCCTTGGATGTCCCATCCCACAGATACTGGGCTCATCTGCTTTCCTTTTGCAGGAAAATGTGTGCTTGCAGTTCCTGCTTATTTGGACTCTTTTTAAAGCTGGTTTTCCATGAGGTGTCTTTACTCTGCCTTTCCTAGGAATACTTTTTCAGGAAGGAATGGAGGCACAAGGAACTGCATGGGGGTGACCATCCTCTGTGCTTCCTCAGCTGCTGGTTTCCTCATATGTTTGCCTGGGTAGAATTTGAGGGACCCACTCTCACTCCAAAGCATTGCTGTATTTTCTGACAATTTTATTTTTCCTTCAATCCCTCTCCTTTAGCACACTCAGCTAATATTCTCAAATTAGGAGCAGGAAAGCTACGTGTGTAGGAATTCTGTCTCTGTGCAGGGTACTGAAGTAATCGGGATTCCAGGGCAGAGCTGTGGAAATTCTCAGCACAGTTTGTCCGTATCTTATCAGAACAGGCACGCTTTTCCCACAGCCTGGCCCCCTGCCAGAGGGACTGAGCAGACTTGTTGGAAGCCCCTTTGAATGGGAGAAGCAATCTTTCTGAATGGATTATTCTGGCACAGCTCCTGTTGCGTGTGTGGTTCATTGTTCTGGGTGATGTGGCTGTGTTTTACCCCCTAGATAAATGCTTTAGGGTTGTTGGTTTTCTGATGATGGGAGGGGTCCCGGGAAAATAATCAGATTGCTGGTTCTATGAAATTCTATAGGCAAGCTGTTCTTCTGTTGTAAGTGTTTTTTCCGTGTTAATTGTGTAGCTTTGTGAGTGTAATTTTGATATAAAGGCCAACAGATGATTAACCCTTGAAATTTTGATGGTTAAAGGGCTTGGTACTTAAAAAGCAAACCATTTTCTCTTCTTCAAGGCACTCTAACAAAGCCAGTTATTATGCCAGTTCATGTATGTATAGTTCATAGATGGATATTTTGTGTTCATAGGACAATAATTCACTCAAAAGTACTGCTGGTGTTGTCAGAACTAAAAGAAGTGGTTGCCAGTGGTGGCACATCCTTAGAGAGCTGTTGTAAATGTCCTCCAGTGGAGCTGGAGTCGATCCCTGTGTGCACCAGGGTCCTGCTGTGGAGCTGTGCCAAGCTCTGTGAGCAGAGGATCCGGCCCTTAATCTGTATTACAGGATGGTTAATGCGATGTGTAACCGCAGAGTAACCGCAACACACAAAGAAGTTCTATTTTAGCCCTGCTGGAGCAAAGAAATAACTGTTACTGCTGAAGTGACTGAAGTGCAAGAGATTGCTCAGTGGGGGAAGGAGGCCGGAAAATATCCAGATTTTGAGTTAATGTGTGTACAGACAAATTCTCACGTCCCAAGGCTAAGTTTTGTCTGTAAAAATTCCTTGAGATTTGAGTCTTTGTAATTAAAACATAAAGAATAATTATCTTAAGCTCATATCTGCAGAGGAAGAGCTGTGTATTTACTTATTCTCTGCCAAAAAATCTTTTTAGCTGGAAAGATTAACAAAAAGGCATTGAAGTATAGAGAAGGGCCTTCTTTTTATTGAAATATGTATGTTTTGTCAACAGATCCAAAACAGAACAGTCACAACCATTTTTTTCCTTCCTTTCTTTTTCAAAATAGGGGTGGGGGAGGCATCCAGCTCCAAACTTAGTGCCTCTAATGCTTGCAAGACACGATGATTAATTTTTGTCCTTAGGTTTCCAGATGTTGGATTCCGTCCCAACTTTTAGAGACCTCTAACGTTTAACAGGATCTGTGCCGAGCGTAGTCTTTAACAGAGTTTTCTTTCATAACTGCAGGATCTATGAGACAAGGTGACCGGGGAAAGCCCTGCGGATCGGGAGGCGAGCCCCCAGCCCTGCAGGAGAGCCGCCGGGGCTGAGCGCGCGGGCTCGGAGCGGAGCCGCCATCCGTCGGGACCACCATGGCCAGGGCACGGAGCTGGCAGCACGGCCCCTGGAACGGCCTGCTGCTGCTGCTGCTGTGCACGGGCAGCTGCCAGGCACAGAGGGACTGCACGGGAGCCCAGTGCCAGCCCCTGGAGAACTGCATCGAGGACGTGCTGGAGCCGGGCGAGTGCTGCGCCACGTGCCTGCAGCACGGCTGCACCTGCGAGGGCTACCAGTACTACGACTGCGTCAACGTGGGCTTCGTCAACGGCAAGGTGCCCGAGGGACAGTCCTACTTCGTGGATTTCGGCAGCACCGAGTGCTCCTGCCCCAAGGGAGGGGGCAAGATCAGCTGCCAGTTCATGCTGTGCCCCGAGCTGCCCCCCAACTGCATCGACGCCGTGGTGCCGGCCGACGGGTGCCCACAGTGCGGCCGCATCGGCTGCCTGCACGACGGGCAGAAGTACGTGGCGGGGCACACCTTCCACATGCCCCCCTGCAAGGTGTGCCACTGCCCCAACGCCGGGGGGGAGCTGATGTGCTACCAGCTGCCCGACTGTGACGCCTTCCCCCTGAACACGGCCAGCCCCGGGGACGCCGAGGACGGCGAGCCCGAGAGGCACTACGACGATCCCTACAGCTACGACCAGGAGGCCAGCGAGGGGGACAACACCCAGCTGGAGGCCCCAAAGAAGTACAGCAGCTACTCAGCCCAACTGGAGCACGAGAGCCAGGAGCAGGGTGAGGACTATGATTACCTGGCTGCCAGCGTGGCTCCCTCGGCCGAGCCCCACAGCCAGAGCACCGCCCCAGTGCCCAAGGGACACACCGAGCCCCACGGTGCCACGGAGCGCCGCAGGCTGCCCCGCACCACCGAGCCCTCCCTGCAGCAGGGGACACACAGACAGGCACCTGCCACCACTGGGGCTCCTCCACAGCACACCACAGCCACCACCGAGATGCCCCAGCAGCCAGAGGAGCTGGAGAGGAGACCCAAAGGGAACAAGGAGAGGCACGAGCAAGAAAGAGCTCCCCACTCTAAGATGAAAAAGCACGCCAGGAAGGAAGAGCCAGAGAACAGCATGGATCAGGGCTTGAAAGAGGTGAACTTCACAGAGCCCAGCTCAGCAGGAGCACCCCAGGAAAGCCTGGAGGGGAATGAGTTCCCCAAGGTGAAGTTCAGTGCCACCAGCTCTCCTCCTGTTGCTCTGGAGGAGGAGCACAGCCCCTCGTCCCCAAAGCAGTCACAGACGCTGTACCGCTACCACCCCGAGGAGGACGGGGACCCCAACTCCATCCACGCCAACCCCAGGCTGCCAGAAGGTAAGAACCACTGCAGGGTGGGTGTTTGGAGACCTCTAACTCGTGACAGCACTGCTGCTCATCCTCTGCTGTGGTGTTTTACTGCTGCACGTGGCCTGGAAGCCAATCAAACCACCACCAACCTTCTTCCAGCCCTGCAGGAGGTGGCTTGTGTTTGGTTTCACAGAACAGGCACCATTTCACTGTTGCCCACCTTGCTTTGCTTTTCCCCATCCACTGTTGGGTTTTCAGGTATTTTAACTTTATTTCAGATGATGATTTATTAAGCTCTGGCGTTTTCTTTCAATTACTTGCTTTTAACTTCTGTTGTGATGTTAGAGCAACATCTTCCTCTACACAGAAGGATTTAATTAGTTATCTCCAGTTACCAACCCAGTGTAATCACACTTGTAGCTTTTGTCTTCTTCTGGGAAGGAAGTGAAACCGTTGTGCTTTCGCTTTCTAAATAAAAATATTTAGAGCACTTGTAATATTTATCTCATGGTTGAAAGCCTGTCTCAGCTCATTAGTTCAAGAACCTTGAGAGATATACTCAAACACCCCTGGGCACTAGCAGGGAGAAAAAGGGCTCTCTCTTGCTTTATGAGGGTTTTTTTGGGGCTGGAAATTGATGATGTTTATGATCAGCTGTGGCAAGTATTCGTATTTCCTCGCTGCCTCTGGGCTCCTCTTGACATCTGCAGGGAATGTTGATTATACACTTTATGCAATGCTCATTACTGTAATGAATGCAAACTTCATCGCTGCAAATTAGCACATACACAGCTCACATTTCCAATTCATTTCTCATCAGATCAGGAGCAGTATCTCCTCTTTCAAGACATGGCATGGAATGTTCTCACGAGACTCAGCTGGGGGATGCTTGCAGGGGATCCTGATGAGTCCCTGGACAGTTTGATCTTTCTCCTGGGCTGTGCAGGCAGCCCTTAAATCCTGAGCTGTCCAGTCCATCTCCTGGAGAAGTTTAAGGCACATGGCAGGAGGAGAGCAGGTCTGGAGCTCATACTAAGTCTCAACACAAGCAGCAGCTGGTGGCTGTTCAAACAGAAAGTGTTTGAAGGATCTCCATGGATGGAGATGGCAGCTTTTTCCTTTTCCTTTGACTTTCCTTTCCTTTGCTCCAGCCTGCCTCAAAATCTGAGCCCTGCCCCAAGGCTGTGTATGATCCATGGGCCTGGGTTAGGACAGACACACAATAACCTCTTTCCTGGTATAACTTTAAGAAGATTTTTTAAAAAAATTAAATTGCCTTTTCTTTTTCTTTCAAAAAAGGAAAAATGGGTGGAGGACCCTGAAATTTTCCATGAGAGGGTTTAAGAAAGTCTCTTGGGGTGAAAGTGTTCAGCAGCAGGGCTAGGTACTGGATTTCAGAGCCTGCTTGGGTGATTTGCAGTCTGTGGTCACAGGGACCTGCCTGGCTGAGACAGGGCTGGCTGGGGGCTGGGTCAGGTTGAGGTGCCTGGAGCAAGATGTGATGGATGGCAAGTCAGGCATGGATTGTTGTCAGGCATGGATTGTTGTCAGGCACGGATTGTTCACNTTGAGGTGCCTGGAGCAAGATGTGGTGGATGGCACTGTCAGGCACGGATTGTTCAGCTGACAGAAGCAGCCTTGGGAATCACTGGGAGATGCCATTTTCCCCTTAGCTGAGATAGCTGTGATTGCCTTTAAATACTGCAGGGGTAGGAATGGAAAAGAAACGTCCTGTGGGAGCATAGAACTCTCTGGCTGGCTGTAGGTGCTGCAGCCCTGAGGCTGCTGCTCCCCTGCCCCACAGAGCTGCTGCATGTTTTGGGAGCATGCACTGGTGCCACCACAGCCTGTCCATCCCCCACAGCACTTGTTCCTCCTCTTTAGCTGTCTGCTGGCCCCAGAACTGTGCTGTGCTTGGATCCTGATGCCTTTGGTTGAAACTTGCCTTTATTACCTGTATTTTACATATCTCTCTTTGGTTTTATACATAGCTGAGTTTTCATCTCCCAAATCTTTGCTGGTTCATGCATAATGTAATAGTGGAAACCATGTGGGAGACTTTAGCACTCAGGAAAGGTTGATCTCGTGGTTTGGTTTTCTTTCTCCATTTTAGCACTGTTGTTCATGTGTGGCATTGCCCTGTGCTCACATCAGCCAGCTGAGCTGATCCCTGGAGCATCTCCTCTCACAGACTCTGCTTGTGGCCATTTGTTTGGGGATTTTTTCCTCCTCTCCTTTATGGGCTGCTCTGAGCTTTGCTGGAGCCGCCCTTTGCAGGTTTTGTGGTGCTGGTGGCTCCCTGGGGCAGCAGCAGCAGCACTCCCAGCCCTGGGCAGGAGTGTCCCAGAGCTGCTCCGTGTGGTTCTCCCTGTGCCAGGTGGGCAGCCAGGCTCAGGGATGTGCTCCTGCCTGCCCCAGGGTGTCCAGCAGCCCTGCAGGGATCGGCTCTGGCCAGAGGTGTGGAACAGGGACAGAGCAGAGCTCCCTGCAGCAGCACACAGACCCACCACAGGCCCTGTGCAAATGCTGGTTACTCCCTTCCTAAAGGAGCTGGGAGTGTTCAGCAGAGGTAATTACTCAGCTGAGAAAGTGTAAATTAAGTGCTTTCACCATGGGAAGGGGTGAGATGAATGGAGACTGTTCTCTTTATCCAGTCTGTCTGCAAACATTGATCTTACCCTGTCACTTACTGCAAGAGCAGCAAATTCTAATTTCTGTCTTGCCTATTTCCTCATCCTAAAAATGCCCTGATCAGGGCAGGGCTGGATAAAACATATTTCAAGAACTTAGTGTCAAATTCTGTTATGGTTTTCCCACTTTGTTCCACTTCCCCATGCTCTGGCAGCAGAGTGCTGCTCCTTGGATGAATGTAACTCAGGGAGCAAGCAGCTTCACTGTGAATGTTTGATGATTTGCATTCTGGTTTTGGCAGGCTCAGCAGCAGTTTGGGTCAGGCTGGACCTGTCATGTTTCAGAGTGGAGGTGTTTTCTCCACTTACACTCCTCCACAGCTGGTGATTGTTTTTATCATGTAGAGATAAGGATGATTGTTCTGGAGCTGCAGAGAATTGCACCAATGTATGAGCTGAGATCAGTGGATGTGAGAGTGGCATTTATTGCCAATGAATCCTGACCAGGCAGGAGCTGCTGGGAGGCTCCTGTGGAGCTTCTGAGGATGTGGCTGAGATTCCAACCAACCCAGCTGCTGCCCGTTCTCTGATTCTGAAACTCCTGGAGAGAGGTGACCCTGGATTTCCCAAATGAGGGCAAACAGATCCATGTGCAGGTCCAGGAGTTGGACTTGATGATCCTTTTGGTCTCTTCCAGCCTGGATCCTCTGTGATTCTGAGAAAGCAGTGAGGGTTTGGGAGCATTCCCTGAGCACACCCACCCTCTGTCCTTCCTCTGTCCCTCTCACTGCCACCATTTTTATGGTGCACTGGAGGTGGGAGAGGGCTTGAATGGTCCTTCAGAAACAAACTCTGTTTGCAGTTACTTTGTGGTTTTTGCTATCAGGTGAAGCTTTGTCTCATTTCTGCTTGAATTACCTCAGGCTTAATCCTGTGTTCTCTACTTTATCCCAGTCCTTTCCATGACAGGAAGGAATCAGCTCTGAGCCCCCAAAATAGGATATCTGAGGAATAAAAATAAACCTCAGGAGGTTGGTGTGTGAGGAGAAAATGCCTCTGGGCCAGCAAGTGTGAATCAGCATGAATTACAGCCCCAGGTGAGAGTGTTCAGAGCTTTCTTTGGAAGTTCTGAGGTAGCACAAATGGGAATAAGGCAGTCTGAGATACTTGCAGAAAGAGGAAGAGTAAAATACTATAAAATTAAATAGTGTCTGTCTGTTCTGCCAGAATTGGCCTTTGTACTTTATTAGGCAGCCAGATGCTGGTTTAGGAAGAAAAAAAAAGGAAAGAATTCAATCATTTCTGTTAATGAAAACATGCCATGTAGGATATGTGGGGGGCTGGTTCCCTCCTGGCTGCAGGGCACAGCCTCCCCTTGTCACCTCAGGCATGGATTCGTGAGCAGAGGGTGCAAGGAAAAGCCAGAGCTGCCCAGATGACACAGAGGAGCACACTCAGGGTGATTGCTGACAGATCCTGCAAGAAACAGTAGCCAGAGGATCCAATCTGCAGGCACAGGCAGCCAGATGTGACCTGGCTCTGTGCATCCCCAGCTCCTGCTCCAGTGGCTGCAGCATCGGGGCTGCATCCCGTGCTTGGAGCAGCCCCTGTGAGCAAAGGGAGCACGATGGGGGCTCCAGCAGCCCCCCAGGCCAGGCAGCAGCTGAATTCCCAGTGCCCAGAGCTGTCCTGGGCAGGGCTGTGCTCTTGGGGTCAGTGCTGCTGCTCTGGGGTGTCTCTGGACGTGTTGCTGCGTGCCTGGCTGTGTTTGGGAGCTGCTCTGGGTCAGACCCTGCTGTTGCTTTTCCAGCTGGCTGGGCTCCTCTCAGGGCTGCAGGCTCTGCAGGAATTCCCCCACAGAGCCCAAACCCTCCTCAANCCTCTCAGGGCTGCAGGCTCTGCACTGGGAACGTTATTCTCTGCAGGAATTCCCCCAGAGAGCCCAAACCCTCCTCAGCACCATCCTTCTCCATCCCTCATGTGCATCTTCCTTCTGAAGCAGAGCTGTTAACCACAGGTTGAACTCCTGGCTACCAACACTTTGTGTCAGGTTTTATGGGGCTGTTTGGCTCCTTGTCTTAAAGGGTATTTTAACCCATAGCTGTATGTTGAACTGGTGGTCTTCAGGTAGAGAATACAGCTGAGATGATCCTTTCAAAGCTGCAGAGATCTGTGCAGGGGCACAGGCACGAGCCTGGTGTGCAGAATGCCAGGTTTGGGTGCCATGCTCTGCCAAAAGCTGTGCAGCCTGGCACAGGCAGAGCCCAAATAATTGAGGGAATGCTCAGACCTTGAGTTGTGTTCTTTCCAAAGCCTCAAACAGAGATGTGTGAGCAGGTGGCTCTCCATCCTCCTGTGTTACTCCTGAAACCAGGGTGACAGCTGCTGCCCTCGGGGGGAATCCCTGGGACAGGCAGGTACAGTCTGCAGGGTGGGACAGACAGACGTGTGCTCCTGCAGCTCCTGCCAGTCCTGCCTGCATTAAATACCCTCTGAAGAGCACAGTTCTTCAAATCGTTGCCATAACACAGCTGGAGTTGGGCACCCAGCCTAGGATGGCATCAAAATCCCTTTGAAAACCCATCTCAGGTACCTGTTGTGCAGAGATAAAAAGCATCATTTGTGCAAAGTCAGTTCCATCCATGGTTTGCAACGAGAGCACTGAATCCCAGTTCTGAAATTCAAACATGCTGCTGACAAAGCATGAAAATAAGACGGGAATTTTCTTGTATAAATTAATTACCCACTTGAACAGACGAGGCTGTTGGGCTCGCCAGGTTTCTCAGGGGGACTCCATTTGCTGGTTATTTATAGTAACTATCCCAGAGTATATTTTTCTGGTGTGCATCACTGATGCTCCTTCAGAAAACAGCATTTAAATGAGACTTCTTTGCAGTAATGTGTCTGTTACTCTAATCAATCACCAAGGAATTAAACCCGACTCTGAATACAGCTCCTTGTTAGAGAAAGGAAAGCATAAGGAGTAATTCCTGATCCAGATTTTGAGAGACAATAACCTTTTGAACAGTTTCAAGTATGTAGGCCAAGCAAAGGCAGCTTTCTAGCACATGCTTACTCATGAAAGGGTTTGTAATTGCATTACCCCGGGCCTCACAGCGAGCCATTTCTCTTACCTCTCAGGGATTCTTAGGTAACACGCCAGCAAGTAATTGGAATTTTATAAAGATCCCCTTATGTGTGAGCAGGTTTTATGTTTTCTTGACTCTTCCCAGTCTGTCTGTGCTGTGCCTGAGATGACCAATTCCTTTCCAAAGCCACCAGAAAGTCCTAAATCACCACCCCGAAGCCCCAGGGGTGTTTATGCTCAGCCAAAGGCTGGGAGAGGGCTAGGAGAAAGAATTATTTGTGCTGTATTTAGGGCAGCAAGCCTCCTCTGCACATTTCCCCCTTCCCTGCCTTTGCCAGGGAGCTGCAGAGCCCCCCAGGAGCTCCCAGGCACACAAAGGGAGCAGAATTCCCTGGAAAGCAAACCCTGAGCAGCAGAGCACAGCCCGTGCTGCAGCAGGCTGGGCTGGGGGAGCAGAGCCTTGTCTGGGGGGGATCTCCTGTCCAAACTTGTCTGGTGTGTCATTCCAAAAGGGAACTTCATGGCTGTGAATGAGGATACATGAAAACAGATCTCTGGGATGAAAATGGAGCTTGTGGAATGGTGATTTCTCATGGTTCTTTCTGGGAGGTTAAAGAGCTCTTCTGCAGAACAAGAAGCTCTTGGTGAGTTCAGTGGTGTTTAAGGAGGTTTTTTTTTTTCCTTTATTTTATTTCTAATAATGATTGTGAGGAATCACTGGGAGGAAGGCTTTTGGACAGAGTGTGAGGGCAGTGCCCTGTGTGCCTGGTGGCACAGAGAGCTGCACAGCCACCCCACAGCCCTGCCAGGAGCTGTCAGGGCTTGGCCACCAAGCCTCCAGCTGATGCCTTTAAAGCTTCCTCACACCCCACTGGAGTCCTGCAGCTGTGTCTATAAAACTTCTTGTTTATGGCCCATGAGCAGCTGAAGATTAATACAGCTCTCCCCCTTATCCAAGAATCCTTCCTCTGCAATGTTCATTAATTTTCCTGGTGTTGGAGTTGCCCTGCATGGAATTACGAGCAGTTTTCATTTCCAAATTCAAACCCACAGCGTTCTGGCCAAATGGTTTTGTAAGAGGTTCACTCTGAGGAACTGTTTTCATTGAAGATAGCGTACACTTAAGTCATGTCTCATGTAATAATGATCAAATTTGTACTTTTCCTGGTTCTGGATCAAAGTTGATAAGTGTTGTCTGAACTCATGGCATTGAAACCAAAAGAAAAGCATTGTGACCATCAGTGATGGCTGGCTTTACCTTAGAAAGTTCCATAAATGTTGAATTTCAGTCAGATTGGATCGACTCTGGTGATTTTGCTGGTTGGAGATAAATATGGAGACTTTCCAAACTCTTGTGCTGTGGTGTCAGAAGTTTTGGACGATGCTTTAAAGCGATGCATGTGCTTTGCTTGTGCTCTTGAAGGGCAGGCTTTTGCCTGGCTCAGCCTGTGGCCCTGGGAAAGCTTTCCTGGTGGTGTCTGTGCCCTTTCTCCTTCATCCCCCAGGGACAAGAGGAGCAGGTTTGTGCAGTGATGGAACAGGCAGGGACTCTGGTACCATGTGAAGCTACCCAACTGAGATGAAAAATGAATTATGCTGCTGCTTTTCTTCCTCTTGAGGGATGTAACCAGCCAGTTAAAATGGGCAGGAGCTGTTGGAGCCAGCCAGTTAGGTTTGCTTTTCGATGTGGATGATTTTTTCAGTGTGGATAATTGGGTGTGTGGATAAATTGTGGCATGTGGCAGAGAGGGCAGTGCAGGCTGGGCACTGCTGTGAGGAGGAGGAGGAGGAGGAAGGAGCTGGACCCTGCAGGGCTGGGCTGAGCGTCCTTCAGCCTCCCGAGTGCCCACTGTCCCTCTGTACCATCAGCAGCACTGCTGTCTGTCTGTCTGTCTGTCTGTCCCCTTCAGCCCTGGGCTCTGACCTTCAGCAGGGGACACCGGGCTCTCCTCTTGGTGTGGTGAACACATCTACACGGCTCTGAAATCCGACCCTGCTGCTGCAGAGAGTGCTGCCTCGTTATCCAGCTTTTAAACCGAGTCAATAATGATCCTTGAAGAAAGGCTGGGAAGGTCAGCCCCAGTCCTGGCAATGCCACGTTAACCCCGTTCGTTTCAGGGAGGTACACACTCATTTTAGCTCTGGTGCTGCTCTGATATTACTTTAAAATGGTGAAGGGCAACAGTTAAGCATTAGAAATGTTAAAAATGAGCTGCTGCCTTTGAGGAAGAGCTCCTCACATCTCCCATGGGCATACAGCAGTTGCTCTGCTTCACGAGGCTTCCTTTGCAGGAACAAAGCTCTTTACTTGTTTGTTTTATTTTTTTGGTCAGATTCAAATTCCTCTCCCAGAATTTACAGTTAATCTGCAGTAAACGAATACCCCATAAAGCATGGATTGCTGTATAAATACATGATTATAGCCATGTTTCTCTTTTGTTTGTGAATTCCCCGAGCTGGATCTCTGTGTAAAGGAGGTTTATGGCCCTGCAGCTGATACCCTGAGCACCCCACACGGGGCTGAGCCCCTCTTCCCAGGACAGGCAGGAAGGGACTTGATGCCTGCTCATCCAGCATCACCAAACACATTCCTTCGGGAAAGAGGAGCTGGTGTTGAGTGATTCCTGTGCTTCCCCCACCCCTGCCAGGGTCACAGAACTGAGATTCTCTCTGCTCTGCTTCCAGTGTGGCACAGACAGCTCCAGGCTCCCACAGAAAGTTCATCCTGCACTTGAGCATAAATATCTGGGCTATGGTCAGTTCTGTGCCACGTGGTCAGCTTTAAACCCAGAGGAATTGCAGAGTTTTCTGATATTTAGCATGAGAATTGTCCTTGTGTGTTGTGTTCATGCTGGGTTGGAGTGCTGCTTGTCCTGGAGCAAGTCTGGGCTCAGTTTGGTGTAGTCCTGGTCCTGGTCCTGGTGAAGAAATCTTCACAGCCATTTCCTATTTGATCTTTTCATGCCAAGAAACATATGTATATGTGTATATTTGTATATGTGTATATATGTATATTTGTATGTATGTGTATATATATATATATATGTAATAGAATCAAAGGACCAGTAGGGTTAGAAAAGACCTCAGGGATCATCCAGTCCAAGCTTTCTCTCCCTCTCCTGTGGGGCTGATGAAAGGTCCATGTCCTGGAGGGCCAGGGCACCCTGCTGCTGCCGTGGTGATGGATCCTGTTCCCAGGATGAGCCAGGAGCTTTCCTGAGCCCCTCTCCTTTGTTTTGCCTGGCTGTTTGCTGCCACCTTGCTGAGATTTTCCTTTGGCTGCTTGAATCTGCTCCGGATTCAGGACCTGAGAGCTGCCAAGGCTTTGGGAAGTGAGAGGCAGCAAGTGTTGGTGCAGTGCACGGGGAGGGCAGGCTGGCACTGGGTTTGGGGATGGTTTTGGTGTCACAGCCCATGGCACTCTCAGTATGGGCTGAGTGTTCCCTTATCTGTGCATCCTCTCCCAAGGATGAAAAGCAAATTATCTGCTCTCAACACCTGTCCCCTGTCTGCTGCTCCATCAGTGCACAGTGCAGGTTTGTTGGGTCCTGCCTCTCATGGGGCGGAGAAGGTGAAGTTTAACCTTTATTAAGTCTTTATTAATAGGTTATTTACAAGTGTCTTGGTCTAATCCAGAGCAGGGGGCTCCGTGTGGGCTCCCCCAGCCCAGCTCAGTGCCCTGCAGCTGGGGGGAGTCAGGAGGAAGCTGTGCCCTGCTGTAGGGATGTGCAGGCTCTCCAGAGCAGGAGTTAGGGCTGGTGTTCAGTCAGACATCACCCCCAGCGTGCAGGATGGATGGGCACACACAGCCAGCACTGATGGGCACCTCNCCCCCAGCGTGCAGGATGGATGGGGCTGCATCTAATGGGCACCTGTGTGTGACTCTGGGGGTCAAATCCCTTTAAAAAGGTGCCAAGGAGCTCCCAGCTGTGTGTGAGTTTTCCAGCCGAGTCTGTAATGGATAAGAGATAATGAACATTCCAATGTCCAAACTCAACATCTTCCTTTCCCGTGTTATTCATCCTGACCTTGGCAAGGGAAAAAAAGAATCCTGAACTGCCTGAGCTGTGGTGCTGCAGGGATTCAGCCCGGGATGGGGATGTCTGGATGTGTCTGACATCACCAGGCAGCTCCAGAAAGGCTTTGCTGGGTCCTGGAGACTGGGAAAGGAAAAATCCTTCATGCTTAAAACGCTTTCCTCCCTTTTTTTGCCCCAGGAGGTCTGTAGAGCTGGAAAAACCGCCATGGAATGCTGCTTTGCTGGCACTGGGTTTGGGTTTTATTTGTGAAATGTTACTGTGCAACAAAGCAGCAGCAAATTTAAAGTAGTTCAGCGGGATGAAAGCGCCCTATTAAGGTAAATTTGGTTTATTTGTCCCAGGAATGTGTAGCAAATGCGTGTCTAATTACAGATGAGGCAACTAAGCCTTTCATCTCCTCTCAGTGAAAAACCTCTGCAAATAATGTGGAAAACGCTTTGGTGAAATGAATGAAGTTCTTTTCAAGGATTTGGTTATCACAGGTGAGAGCCCCACTTGAGGGAATTGGGAATGTTCCTCCCTGTCCTCCAGTTGGATGGATGCTTTGGGAGAATTGCAGCTGACTCTGGAAATGCCTCACTTGGAGATAAAAATCTGTCCCTTTGCCTTTGGGGATCTTTGGGGTCATCTCTGGGTTTGGGGTGGGCAGGGCAGCTCTGTCCCTCTGCCTTTGGGGTCATTTGTGGGGTTTGGAGTGGGCAGGGCAGCTCTGCAGTGCTGGGTTTGGGGTCATTTGTGGGGTTTGGGGTGGGCAGGGCAGCTCTGCAGTGCTGGCTGAGGATGATGGGGATGCAGCAGTGTGACTGGACAGTGCACACTTTGCAATGTGCCATGTTTCCCCTCCAGTTTCTCGCTCTGTAGCTGGTACAGAATTAGTGTTTAATTACTTGCAGGCTGTGGACACCAACCAGCCCCCTTAAGCTGTTGACAGTTCTGGATGAGGCTGGAGCTGGGGATTCTTTGAGGTTCGGTGCTTCTTACAATCTCTGGGGGGTTTTATAGTGCTTGTTTCTCTTTCATACTGGGATAAATGTTGGTTCCCAAAGAGCTTTTATCTCTGAAAAACCCCAACCCCTGTTCATCCACGTCTACATCCCATGATATATGACACATCCCATTCAGCTTCCCAGCCTGTGAAAAGGCCCAATCAAGAGCCTTGTGCAAGTGGGGGAGTTCAGAACTGGGCAGGAAATCAGATCCAAGGTGGAGCTGGAGTTCTAGACTCGCTTGGATACGAGGAATTCTCTCCAGCAAATAGCGCTTGAATAAAACATTAATTTCCCATTGTAAACCATAATGCTGCTCTGATAATGGTTCCTGCTTTGAGCAATCCTCATTTCCTGCGTGTCTCTGGTGACTCATCCCAGCACAGCTCCCATCCATTCTGCTCTGCAGATGCTCTCAGCCTCTGCATTCCCCATCTGAGCCAGCTCCTGTGTCCCAGCATCTCCTCCCATTGCTCTGGAGCTCTGGGAATGTTTGCCTGCACAGCACTCCAGCCTCCCTCATGCTAAAAATGACTGGTGCTGCTGGCTGGGGTTGGAGATTTAACTCCAGTTTTTAACAAGTTTTTTTTTTGGTCCAAAATTCACATTTCAGATTTCCAGGTTGTCTCGAGTCTCGAGTGTGGAGCTGAGAAGCCCAGATTGCAGGAATTTATGTGTCTGTCCTTGTGTGTGTCTGTGAGAGGAACCAATCCTCCCTCCTTGCAGCTTTTCAGTGAGTGGTTGCCTGTGTGAAACATTCCCAGTGTGATGTGTGCCTCCTGCAGCTTTAATTAAACTTAATTAAACAGGTTAAAAGTGATGAGGTGCAAGGGTCTAAATGGAGGCTGTGCCTCCCCTCTGTAAGTGGGCTGAGCTGCTGCTGCTGCTGAGGTTTTTTGGTGAATACAAGGTTCTGAGAAGGCTGGTGGGCAACAAAACCACAGGATTCAAAGATGTTTGTGCTGGAGTTAGGGGGGCTGCAGTGCTTTGGGGTGCCAGAAGGTCCATGCAGAATGTTCCAGCTGTGAATTCAGAGCCCCCAGAGCTGTGGGCAGGGCTGCTGTGACATTTGGGGTGCCAGGGGAGAGGTTTGCCAGCTCTGGGGGTACAGCAGAGCCTCTCCTGACTCTGCCATTTGGGCTGAAGCAGGGCAGGGTGCAGGTGTGACAGGTGTGACTCCCATCACAATTCCCTGGCCAGAAATAGATTTTTCAGACTTTCCTCTGCTTCTTGTCCTGCTGCTGGAGGTGAGGTTTGGGCTGGGGGTTCATTCTGCAGCTCCTGGCTGGTGTTGAGCCCTGCAGGGGAGTTTTCTTTTCCTCTCCCTCCTGTGAGCAAGATGGAACCTGGTGTTCAAGAAAAGGAGCACTGCAGTCAGTACATAACTGGGTGTGCCTGTCTGGGGCTTTCATTGCCCAGGTTAAGCCCCTGGAATTGTCAGTGCCATGGGGCTGCCCTCCTGCCCCCTGTGCCACAGGCTGTACCTGGCACTCATTGCCTCTTTTAATTGATTTCTCCACTCATTTCTGGCAGTTTTTTAAAGCTTCTCAGCTCATTTTTTTTTTGGGTAAACTTTTCCTTTCCACGCTGAGAGCAGTCCCTAGTATTAAAAGCTGCACATGGGTGAGAGTTTTCACTGAATGAATGATGACAGAGAGGGGGTTTTGGGACAGTGCCAGCCTCCATGCAGCTCTTTAGATAGATTGTCATGAGGTGGTTACCTCAGCTGTCAGTCTGCTAGGATTACATAACATTTTTAAATTATCTCCTTTCCTATGGCCAAGAAGTGATTCAGTCCTCTTGCATATTGTATTACCTCGAGCTCTTGGTATTTATTACACATGCAACCAAGAAAAGAAGAGTCTGAGGCTGCAGAGATTTATTCAGCAGCGTTTAGCAGCTCTCTGTTCGCTGAGTGATTCGGTTCATCAGGATGAGGAATTTATCCCTCAATTGTCTTTTAATGAGCAGATAAGCAGGTTTCTCCATCACTCTAAAACCCTGGCCTGTCACTTCAGGGCTTTGTTTTTCCAAATGGAAGTTGTTATCTCTTGGATAGGGATCAGCCTGCTGTGGCAGTTTCTGCTGCTTTTAATGGTGCTCGAGTTTAAATACCCCAGCTGAAAGAAGGATCAGCACCTTTCTCTTTAGAGAGATTTCTTTTGCCGTGTGTTTGGTGCTTGATGGCATTTATGCAGCCAGAATGAGCCCCTAAATGATTTTCAGCTCCATGAAAAGTGACTTTTTACTTGGGTAGATGGTGACAGGACAAGGGGAAATGGCTTTGAACTAAGATAGAGCAGGTTTGGATTAGATATTAGGAAGAAATGGTTCCTAATATCATAATATTAGTTATGATGGTTCCTAATATCAGAATATGGGGAATATCAGAACCAATAATGGTTCCTAATATCAGAGGTGTCATAAGGGGATGCCTTATGTGATTTTGGGAGGGCCAGGGCAAACAGAAGTGTTTTTCTGTGACTGAAACCGAGGGTGAGCACCATGGTGTTTCTGTGTGGGAAATGAAATAATGCCTTATTAACTGATGGACTGGCTGGGGTTTAACACAGTGCTGCTGAAACTCTGCTGGAGTTGTGTGAGGAGAGGGAAGGGAGGAGAGCAGAGCTGCAGGAGGTGGATCCAGCACCTGGGCTGGCTCTCAGTGCCTCAGCCTGTTCCAGGTTCCACAGCAGCTCAGAGAGCATCACCTCCATCCTGGAGGAAACAGCCTCAAGCTGCACCAGGGGAGCTTTAGGGGTGATGTGAGGAAAAAATTCTTCATGGAAAGAGTTGTGAGGCATGGGAAGAGGCTGCCCAGGGCAGGGTTGGAGTCAGAATGTTCCAGAACACGTCTGGATGTGGCACCTGGGGGCTGTGGGGACAGCCTGGGCTTTTCCAGCCTGGGCTGATCCCTGAGCTTCTCCAGCCTGGGCTGATCCCTGGGCTGATCCCTGGGCTGATCCCTGAGCTTTCCCAGCCTGGGCTGATCCCTGGGCTGATCCCTAAGCGTTTCCAGCCTGGGCTGATCCCTGGCCTTTTCCAGCCCGGGCTGATCCCTGGCCTTTCCCAGCCTGGATAATTCCCTGATTCCTTCAGCCCGAGCCTGGGGGCTTCCCTGTGGGCTGGGATTTGACCCCAGGCCAAGCTGCTGTTCCTCCTGCAGGCTCTGAGCTGAGCACAGGGTGTGAAACTGGGGGTGCTTCAGGGACCTGCAGCTCTGAGGGGCGTTTCTCTTCTACACGAGCTGTGGGAGGGAAAAA
>VWYP01017930.1:0-62380 GCA_013400435.1 Pycnonotus jocosus | reverse complement strand
TCCAGGATGAAGGGGATATTTAATGCCCGGCTTTCGTGTTTACCTTTGGTTGCTGATGCATTAAAGACAATTTAACAGAGGAATGATTATCTTTAAGCATTTCCTGTGAGGATAGGATTCCTGTTTCAGAGTTGTGAAGAACAGGGCCTTACTGAGAGCTCCTTCATGCTGGATGATGTCATGTTACACTGGTAACAGGTATGTGAAATCCACTGAATCCTGCTCTTTACAACTTAATCCACTCCATTACTTAATCCCCAGCCTGAAGGTTGATGGTTTGAAAGGTGAATGTTAATCCAGTTCAGTTTAGCTCCTGTCACATCTGAAGTTTTCATATTAATAAATCAATGGAAAACCAGGGAGTTCTCCTTAGGTAGCTGA
This sequence comes from Pycnonotus jocosus, assembly GCA_013400435.1. Lineage (NCBI taxonomy): Eukaryota > Metazoa > Chordata > Aves > Passeriformes > Pycnonotidae > Pycnonotus > Pycnonotus jocosus. The sequence goes on along the minus strand of VWYP01017930.1, from coordinate 61,999 downwards.
AGTTTGCTAAGCCTGCATTACTGGCAGTTTAGCTTTAGATTCAAAATGAGCCTCCTTAAGTACTCTGGAACATGGATTTATCATTTATGGTTCATCAGCAGAGGCTTTTGGTGGGCTGTCAGAAACTGAGGAGAAATGGATCTTGAAGATTGGTAGCACAGTACATATGCCTTGGTAGTACCATGGGGAATTTTGATAGGATTCTGTTGTGTGGTTGCAGCCTGTTAGATGGGAATTGTTGCTGCTTTGTGATTGCTTTCCATTTGGGTCATTTCTGATGTATAACCATGATGGGCTTCTTCAGTAGATTGTGTAGCAAGGAATACAGTGCAGCTGACAGAGTGCCTAAGAGTTGTCATGACTGAAGAGGGAGAGACATTGGGAAAAGCATAGTTTTGGCATAGAAATATTTGAGCCAAAAATATGCATAATTCCTTTATTTCCACTTCAAAATTAGTGTCTTTATGAATTTTTTTTTCCACAGTTAGATCTCCAGGCCAGTTAGGTGTCCTGTTGGCAGAATGATAATCATTACCAAGAACAGGCATAAAAATATTCAAATTGTTTCTCCAGAGTATTGGACAGTTTAAGAAAATGGCAAAGAATGACTTTCTAAGCTATTTACTCCTGTGTGGTAGGAGGAATTCTTCTATGAACATAATTTATTTCAGGAAAAACATCCTTTTCCATATGTTTTGAGAAATGGATGCATACCTTTCTTTAAAAAAAGAACAAATTGTCACCAATGAGTCATAATAGCGAGCTGAGCTAATCCATTTCATGTGGCACGCAGGCCACATGGGCTGGGACTGTACCCTGAGCAGTTCCTCTGCACCCCATACCTGCATCTCTCAGTGCTTCCCTGGGAAATCCCATCCCATAGCATGGAGACAAATGCCTGACTCCTAAACTTTGTGTGTGCCTTAATCAGAGCTCATCTGCTCTGCTGCTTCACAAAGGAACACGAGCAGTCTGAAAGTAACATGAACTGTTAAAAATGCCTTTATCTGGAAATCAGAGCAGAATCTGGTTACTGGCACTGATGGCTTCACACCCATTAAAGAAGCTGTCTTTGCACAGGAGCAGCGTTGAGGTAGGTGTGGGAAGCATCAGCTACAAACAAAAGCTTACACAACTCTGCATCCCGTGTGAAAAGGGAAGAAAGGATTTGCTGGTACAATTTGAACAAAGGCACTTGATTTTCTAAGTTGTTCATGAACCTAGAAGGACATCCAGTTCACTGCTCGCTGTTAACCAACACTGGCAAAATTTTTAGGAGAAAATCTAGAGAAGGGTGTAACAATATTTGAAAGTCCAGTTTCAAAATTCAATTTCAAAGCAGTGACTTGTGCCTCGTGCGCAGTGGATGGTCTCATCCAAACCTTATGTTGTGACGTTGCTAGGAGTGTGGAAATGGAAAGCAGATGGCTTGGTAGTGTGAGTGGCACTTTGATGCTAATTGTTCCTAACAGTCTGCCTTTCTTGAGCTCTGATTTGAGTGAAAACACGGCATTATTGCTCAAGGTAAGCTACTCCTGGGTTGTAATCTGACAGCAGTGGAAGGTGGACCACGGGTAGATTCTTGCCTGAAGGGTCAGGTCACTCTGGCTACTGAGGAAAATTCCCTTGTGGTAGCTGGGAGTCAGCCCTCTCCTTTTCCATCCTTGCTTGCCTGGGACTTTGTATGAACTTGGGCTAATTGGTTTAGATGTAGATTTCAAATTTCCACAAAAGGATTTAATAGTCCTGCAAAGTTCATGTACATGGAGTTTCTGCAGCTTCTACCATGGAGAGGCCTTGTGCACTGACATCCTTTTATTTTCAAGAACAGAGTGTCTACTCTTTTTCTTGGGTTTTGGGTTTGGGTTTTGTTGGTAGAGGTTTAACAGTGTTGACAGACCCCACACTCATTTAATGCTATGATATGAGAACAGTCATCACACTGAGAAAATTGAGGTTCAGTAACATTTACACCCAGAGGAAATCCGAACCCTTATCTCCCATGCCCAGGGAAGTGTTGTCATCACCAGGCTTTAAGCTAGTTTGGCTGGGCAACATTCCTTATCCTGTCTGTTGAAACTGTGCCACAGAACAGAAACTTGAAAATCCATTTGGAGACAGCAGGGAAGAGGAAGAGATTGAGCTTTAATGGTCAAACCTGGCAAAGAGAGTGCAGAACCACAGTCCAGCTGTCAAATTACTTGGTGTTTCTTTTACTTTATTTTCCATATATTTTCACTTTGCATAAGATTTTCAGTACCAATAAAATTTAAGCAGTGGGGTCTCTTGCTCTGAATTAAACTTGTGACAGAGAACCTTTTCTAATATTTCTTTTTATTGATAGCCACATTTCTTTATATAACATTTTCATTGCGAGCTATGTTAAAAACCCACAAAAAGATATTAGCAGGAAATGATAGCAAAGCTGTGTTGCCCTGAATGGTTATAAGAAAGGAGCGGTAGTGGACATGTTACATAGATATTCTCCAACATTAAACAGGATGCTGTAAAGCCAAAGGACATGACCTAATGGTGGGTAAGTGTTGTAAACAAAAGTTCTGTCTAACACCTCAAAACATGCAGTAACAAATTCAGTTCCTCGGTTTCGTGTACTTCAGGGTAGGCTTGCAGTACTCACGGTACCACAAATGACACAGGTGTGGAGAGATTGTGGTGTTTGGGCAGCGTTCATCAGCCACTCCTGCTTGAGAGAGTTGTTCAGTATAAACTGAATTTTACAGCTGCTGAGCACAACTAGAACTGGAGAATTAGTGACTTGAGAGTAACACGGAGAAATCACAATTGGGAAAACTACTGGCTGTGTGGGGTTTTGAGACCCTCAGAAGATTTTGGCAAAGAATTACGTTACCTAAAAAAAGGCATCTCTTAGGATGAGGAATTGTGAATAGGGATGATTTAGCCAGCTTTTAATATGTTGAAGCTCAAAAACCCAGCTGTGCCTTCTTTGCTAGATACAGAGCAGTTGGTGTCTGAGCTGTTGCAACAAGGCAGTAACTTGTGTTTGTGTGCACACCTTTACCTTTGCGATCCAGTTCTTGATGTGGCTTCAGAAGTGTTTTGGAAAACTTAGTTCTAATTTGCAGAGGGCTCCTGAACCATTGTTCAGTCACCACCCAGTATTTAGTAATAGTGACTGCAAGTTACTATGGCCAGATTTGGATAAAAGCTATATAGTGCTACCTTAGTTTTTCTTTATACAGAGTATTTCTGCTGTGTTAAATCACTCTTGGTGTTTCTAGAATAGGCAGTCTCAGTCCCTGCTCAACCCTGTCATGACCCTTTTCCCTCCTTCTTTTCTCAGTCTTTGAGTGGAGGAGAAGGACATGGTCTGGGAGTGTGGCATTAGAACTGCATCTCTCCCTTATTTCCCCTGGAGATTTGTAGCATGAAACCATCAGTACCTCTAACAGCACCAAGGTGAAAATTTGTGGGGTCAGTCTTTTTTTTTTTAGTTTGGTAGAGGTGTTGTTACTCGCTTATATGCCTGAGAATGAATTTTCTTATACTTGACTTACTGTATTATTAACTGGAACACTAAAAACCATGCTTGTGTTGGAGTAGGACTGCCCTTTATAACAGGACTCGCTTTCGTGAGGCAAAATAATTGTTCCCAGAGAAATGCATTCCTTCTCCATCCAACCTCCACTCTGTTTGACGCACTGGCTGTTCATTCTCTGAGAATCTAAAAATCATTTTTAGTGATTTATGGACTGCTGTTGCTAATATTTCCATGATCCTGTTAAAAGTGAGTACTTTCTCCTCAGTGGCCAGTTTTTGTGGCTTAAATAGGCAGAATGTCAATTAAACTAAAAGCAGGTCTAAATCATGTAAATACTAAAATTGGCATCAGATTGCTGGCAGATTTTATAAATTATCAGAATCTGTTCATATCTGAGGAGAATGAAAAACAAGGTCCCGGATAACGTAAGGAAGTAGGAAACGTGTAAATTTACATGCTGTGGAAGTGAAATAGTCACAGGCAAGTCAAGTTTTAAATATTCCTCATTTGTATTTCCTGTGTTGCGTGCACTTCCATTATTTTATCTCACACGAGGTTTTATATTTATATATCTATATCTGTATGTATCTGCACAGACTCACACACACTTGCTCTGGTGGTTTCCTTTTTCCCTGATGCCTTTTCCCAGGTAATAGAAGGCAGAAGGTTGCACATATATTCAACACATGCTTATCCATAACACACCTTCTTTCCAGCACCTTGAAGGAGCTACAGAAACAAAGAATGGCTGAGGTTTGAAGGCACCTCAGGAGGTTTTCTTGTCCAAGCCCTCCTGCTCAAGCAGGATTATCTAGAGCAGATTTCCCAGGACTGGGTCCACGTGGCTTCTGGATATCTTTAGGAGTGGAGAGCTTATCCAGGTTAAACTGTCCCAGCTCTCTCAGCCTTTCTTCATAGTGAGTGTTGCCTCACGTCCAGCCTGGTGTCCAGATCCTTTTCTGGAAAGCTGCTTTCTGGCTAGTTGGCCTCCAGCATGTCCTGCTGCATGGAGGCTTTTTTATTGTGCCACAGGTGCAGGATTTTGCACATCCCTTTGTGGAAGCTGATGAAGTTCCTGTCAGCCCATTTCTCCAGGTGGCTGAGCTCCCTCTGGATGGCAGCATGGCTCTCTGGGGCATCAGCTGCTCCTCGCTGTTTTCTGTTATCAAACTTGCTGAGGGTACACCCTGCCCCATCATCCAGACCATTAATAAAAATGGGACAGGAAAGCTTTGGATAAAGTACTTTACTGGACAGAGTTGTGGGTTTTGTTTTTTTTCCTCTGGGGAGGAAGCCTCAAAATCCTAGCAAATCAGTTTGGTAGTTTTAATTTCAAATCTTCACTCTTCTACAAGCATTGCAGTTTTTTTTTTCTTTGGGCACCTTACAGGCTTTGGGCGTGAAGGCTCTGGAACTAAGCAATCTCCTTTGTCTTGGCAGTATTAAAGCATTCACAGCCACAGCTGTCTCCTGCACACCACAGAATGCCTCCAAGTCCCTTCATTTTCTCATGAAATTTGGCAGAATGGGAAACCTCAGGGATCTGTCTGTAGAAGAGCAAAGCCTGTTGGATGCACATGCTTTAATCCTTTTCTTTAGAGATAGGCTCTGTGACCTTTTCTCTGTCAGTGGCAGCACAGTGTTTCTGCTGCTTTCAGCACCCCGTGATGACAAGGTTGGCAGCAAAGTTTGCCATCTTGGTCAAGTGAAGACACCTTTGATTATTCTGTCTAAGAAAGCAAAACCCTGAGCAGAACTCCTCACCTTTCTTGGTGTCTCAGCAGTGGCAAGAACCCTTACTGGTTTTATGATGATGTGTCAGACTGGGGGTCAGTGGGCATGACCATTGTTGAAGTCTCTCTTCTGTACGCTTGGGTAAGTTAACACAGCCAGCACAATATTGCATGTGCTTATGAAGCAGTGAAAGCCTTCAGCCCTCGTTTATCTACAAGACCCACAGCAGAATATCTTCAGGAATGGTGCTTCCCCTATGGGAGTGTTCAGCAAGGCAAGTTCATTTAGTTAAATAGTGAAACCAAGATACATTCACAAAAATGGGAGCAGGCTTTGGCACGATCCCTGTGGAGCCAGCTGCCTGTCACTAACTCACCAGAAGCAACAAGAATAGAGGATGTTTGTAACATGAGGCTTCTCTTTTTAATAACGTCTCCAAACTGCATACTTTAATGAGTGTATGTATTTTACACTAAATTATTCAGGTGCTCTTACACATGTGATAGCAACACCCCCACTGTAGCTGCCCACAAAATGCAGCCTCTTTTCCTCGCATGCCAATAGCTGGTATACAAACAAGAGCAGGTGCATGTCCCAAAACAGCCCTGGGGATCTGTACAGAATCATTGCAGCTGGAGTCCAGAGCACTGCATGACCCTTTGGGGAATGGCAATGTGTTAGACTTGGTTCAAGGATCTCTTCACTGTTCTCTGCTGTGCAGAGATGTGAAAATCTCCGTACAGCGTTGGATTGGTGGCTGCTACATTTTGTTTCTGTCCCCTCCAGGTCAGTGCATCTCCTGAGTGTGTATATTTGCCTTCAAAGGAAGCTGTGCTGTTCCTTGGCTGTTGATGTGCCTTGGGAAGGCTCTGGAACAAGGGTCTTTTCCACATGTGCTCCACAAAGGAGGTCTCCTTTCCCTGTGTGAATGATTTTTTGGTAAATACTAGCAAGTTCTGTAGCTCTGTTGTGTCCATATGTTCAATACATCTTTCTTACACTGTTTAATTAATCCCCAGTGCCTTCACAACTCTTACACAAGGGTTGAGTTTGCTGGAGGAAAATTGAATTCCAGCAAGTTGGGGTTCTTTCACCATTCACTCACTTTTAATGTCCATTTTGGTGTTTTGCTATGAAAAACTGAATTACAGGAGTAACCATATCAAGCAAGTCTCAATGACAATCACTCTCATTCCCGTTAACTCTAACTGGCTTTTTTAAAACTCAGTGTATAAACCCAGATTGTCTGTAAATAACTTCCAAGGTGCCTATTTTTACACCAAGGCTGTCCCAGGGGACACTTGAGCTTTTTTTGCAGATTCCTCTGTGTAGAAATGTCGTGGGTGATTAGTGTAAAGCTAAATGTAAATGCTTCTACATTTCCCTTAAAGGCATGTATGTTGCTGTACCTTCTGATTATTTAAAGTCTCTGTGAAAGAGGTGATATTGAAGTAGTAAAAACTGCATTGTTGGAAATGTTGCCAGGAAATCTGGACAGAGAAAAGAAATGAGAAATGAGACAGTTGGAAATGAATTCTAAAAAATCCACAGGACAATTAAAATGGCTTAGAAATGGATTAAGTGAGGTCTGCTAAGCTGCAAACCTCCTTCAACCTTTTCCTCTGTTTAGGACATTCATAATAACCCCTGTGTAAATTATCTGATGTCCACCAGGGATTGGGAGACACCATTCCTTTTCCACATGGGCATTAGTAAGTTTTCTCCCTGTTCATGAAAACGCTACGAATTTAACATCTTTTTGACCTCTGCTGATTTGATAAAAATGTTTGAAGGGGGCTGGCAGAGCTTTAAAGTTCTTGTGAGGGATGGCTCAGTAATGGATGAATACATGATACATGAGTGTGTAATTCCTTCTTCCTAAGAGAGCAGCTTTTCTGAATCCTGATTGTGGTCTTCAGACGATTTATTTTGTGATCACAGCCCTGAACTCTGCTAAGAGCTGTTTCTGCAGCTGATTGATAGAATCAGGGAGGATGATAATCTGAAATAAAAGGATAAAAAAGTGCAGCTGTTTGACTTAGGGAATGTTGATGGTTTCCAAGGCTTACTGTCCATAGGTGGAATATACTGTCTGAGAAAAGCAGAATTGCCAAATCCAGATATTCTCTATTTATCACTTCTGGGGTTTTTCCCACTTCCCTGCAGTGGTTTCTTTCTTCAGAGGAAAAAATTAGAAAAGCTAAGCTATTTTCAAATTAGGGGGGAAAGAGAAATGCCTTATTTTCTCTGGGATATCCAGAGGTGAGTAAGTAAAAATATGAGTTGGAATTGCAAGGTTTGTGTCAGCAAAGTTCTGGAATGGGCTTTTAATTATGTGCCCACACACACTTGTCAGGAGACAAGGTCTCCTTTTAGCTACATGTCCTTGACTGTGACTGCATTTCAGTGTTGCTTTGGCATAGCATTGGCTCAGGACATCACTGAGGATGGCATAAAAACTTTATTTTCACTTTCTGTGCTTTATTCAGTGCTGCCCAACCAGTACACCCGGGAAGAACTGGGGTTTTTTCTCATCGAGTGATGGGAAATAATTCTGTTAAATGGATCTGAGCCTTGAGGGCTGACCAGCCTGTCCATCTTAGCGGCTAACTCAGGCAGGAAATACAAACTTAGGTGTGAACTAGACATAAGTTGCTAAGGGGTAGCACCAGGCACATCAGTGTTTCTGTACAGTTCACAAGACACAGCAAACAGTTATGAACATCTTTCCAACCCAAAGTATGTGAGGTATTGTTTCTCCGTTAATTACCATTTCCCACTCATGCAGCAATTACCAGCGAACTCTTCTGCTTGTTGTTTGTGTTCTTTTACTCAGTGTACATGACAAAGCAGAAATGTGCAGGTCATGCTGCTCAGGACTTCTCTCAAACAGATTGTTTGCATCACTTTTTCAGTTTAAGTAAGATACACCACTTCTAATAAGTTGTATCTTAATACTTCTATTGAATCTGCATATGTTCACTTTTGGAGAGTTGAATGTCTTGTTTCCCACAGAGAAAATTATAAATAAACAAATACATTTGTTTACATAGGGGGATACACTCTATGGTTCTATAGCTTTTTGTATCTTTCCTAAGGAGGAAAAAATTGTCTGATTTTGTGTATTTTCTTACGTATGTTTTTCTTCTGATGTCATCATTTTGTCTTGTGGGAAGCTGTGCTTTGGGAGAAAGCCATGTTAAAAATACAGTTAGAAGAAAACTGATCTTAAAGTAATCCTTTGAGTCAATTAAATAATACTGATCTCAGTAGAACATCTATTAGTGTACATATGATGTTACTGCTAATACAGCATGAATTTATTATGGCCTGGGGTAGCCCAATGAATTCCAGATGAACTCACAATAGCTGGATTCTTAAAATGCTACCAGCTCTACTTCGGGTTTTCTGTTTCTGTCTGTAATTAATACCAGAACCCAGCACTGCTACCTGCTCCTATTTAAAAACAAAAGACATATTTGAAATCAAACTGAAAGCTTGAAAAGCTGTAACTGAGTCTTGGCATTAATAATTTAAAATACTAGTTTAGAGTCCATCTGAAAACACTGGTTTTACTTAATTAAAAAGTATTATTGGTTTATCTCCTTCAGCCAAATACTCCAAACTGCTTTAATATACCTAGCTAGATTATTAGTTTGAAAAACAGCTCATATCACATTTAGAGATACTAGAGTGTAAAATTGGCTACAAAGTTGTACTTCAGGGATAGCAATGGAAATGAAATGTGTCTGCAGAGCTGTGTTCATCAGACATCCCAGGGAGCAACTTAGCAGCCTCATCTCATGTGAGTGGGAAAATCTGTTTAAATGCATACATTTTTGAAAAACAGACATGGAAACTTAAGCAGTTTCACCATATCATGGCTTGTATTGGTAAAATATTTTCTTAGAAATGTCACATGATTGTTAGAAGCTTCACCTACTGAAGTTCAGCATTTCTTGTGGTACATTAAACTTCCCACTGCTGTGTCTGGACCCACGTAACATCACATATTCTTAATTACATTATCCCAGCTTGGTGCTGGCTATTTCCAGAATCAGAAGATTCCTCTGGCCTCTTTTTTCCATCAGCCCTTACCACATGGTGCACACAGTGTTTCCGTGGATTATTAGACCAGATGTGTGTGTTGTGCACATTTCATCAGAAAGCAGCGCACCAAGGACATGGCAAAAATCATCTACAATAACCATTGAAAGCATTGGTTCTGTGATGATGTAAATCAAATCACGGTCCCATCAGGGCTGTTTCTTTAATGCAGAGGACAGGCACTGGGAGTGAGGGGGAAAGTTGGGACATCTTTATTTTGCTTCCAGTGTATGCTAGGAGCAGGATACTTGTATCATAACTGTGAAACTGAAATTAGCCAGTTTTTACTTCCAACTCTCCCGCCAGCTGAGCACTGTAGCACTAAAGTCAGGTGTGTATTTACACCAGCACTGTTTCCTCAAAATTTCCCTAATTCTGACAGTGAGGAAAATTTATCACTGTCCCCCCCGGCGAGTCATGGTTCAGTGACAGCTTAGGGAAGAGAATGAGGGTGAACATAAAATGTGGGTAAGGTGTCAGCAGACTGAGAACTGTAAGGCAGGAAAAAAAGTCATGTACCATCTTTTCTAAATGAAGTCTGTTTTTTTTCCAAATACAATGTTCACCATGAGGTTAAAGTCCTAGTTTCTTGGTTTTAACATGCTTAAAATAATTCTTGAAGCCTTGTGCAAAAGGATCATGAAGAAATATTGAATGGAAATGGAAACACTGACAAAAGCGAATAAAATTAAAATAAGAGAATCCACACAATTCCCTCAAAAGAAAAAGAATTGAAAATAAGTTTCAGACATTCAAGGTTTTACATAGGGTGGATGAAACTTAGACCTGATATTCCTGGGTATAAGTGCAGTTGGACTAGTGAATTTGTACCTGATTACAACAGGGGAAAATGTAAAAATGTTTTACTGTCTTTGACAGTGTTCAGTGATTTATGGGCTACTCTCTTTTCAGAAAGGGTCTGGATCAGAGTTTTGTGGAGACTCCAGCTCCAATGTGCCTGTAGCATTGCAAGACTTAGGCTAAATTTTAGAGGTGATTGTCGATGAGGATCTTTAGTTTCATGAAACATTTGAACAAGAAAGCTTTCGAGAGTGGTATGCATTGAATTTTCCAGGGACAATGAAATAACCAGGAAAGGATAATAATGGTTGTCTTGAAGAAGAGGAACTTTTGCATGAAGAGAGAAATAAATATTTGCAGTTACAAGGCTACCTAACATGTTCCTTCACACTACTGCTGAGAATGTTTTAATGCGAGAGCCTTTCAGAACGAACTAGAGAATATTTCACTTGAAAGGAGTGTGAGCTAATGCTGTTCAGGTTTGGGATCTTGCAGTGAGAGCCACACACGCAGCAAACGTTCACCGTGTGCCGCAGAGGGGATTAAATGCTGGCCAGCCGGGCTGTACAGCCCTGAGCACGGGAGGGAGCCCAGCCCCGTGGCTGCCCCGCCGCACGAAGGAGCCGCGGGCCCGCTGTGGATGGGGCCGAGCCCCGCTGCTGCCCCCGAGGGCACCGCAAAGCCTCTGCCGCCTGCAGAAACCGCCCCGCTGCTTTCATTTTATACCGCTGTAAAATCGATTCCGAATAATAGCGAACCGATTATTGACACCTGAGCCCCTGGGGAATGGCCCCGTCTGACTGTTATAGGCAGGCGCTGATTCTGCCCAGGCCCTCAGGGCCTCCTGTTGTGGCTGAGGCAAATGTTGCTAATAAACGCCTCCTTCAAAGTGACTTTTCCAGCTGAATCGGAGGGATTCCAGTCACCCATTTGATGGAACTTTAACCAGAAACGTGTTGGACAAATTAAATGTGGGTTAGCCTCTCGCTCTGGACTATATCAGGAGCTATAAATGCAAAATGTTTGAGGCACAGAAGACCATGCTCTGTAATTAACTATTGTAGCTCTCCTCGCAAATCAAAAGCAGCCTGACCCGGGGAGTTCAGTGTGTCGAGACATGGGCACTGAAAGGGTTTGGGAAAGGGAATAAGGAAAGAAGAATAGGAGGGGAAAGTAAACAACATGTTGCATACACATATATTACTGTTAGCTAACAGCAAAAGCCTTGAACTTCTCACCTTGTAATGCAAAAGTCATGAGCTTAACTATTTTAATGTATGGACACAGATTTGGGTCTGTATGGCGTTTATCCTATTGGGAAAAAAGGTCTTTACACTCATCCACTTGGAAAATAGTGATGAGCTGAAAAGGTCTTACAAACTAGATATAATGGTTTGATCTATGTTTGGGCTGCTCCTGGAATATTTAAAATTTAGTTTAGAACAGCTCATCAGTGGTCTGTTTGACAAGCTGTAAATTGCACAGCTGATAGCAGCAAGTACGACAGAGCAAAATAGCTGGTGGGTGACTGTTTTCAGGTCTCAGTATGGAAGGAAGGATTTCTTTGAGCAGACATCAGATAGCTTTTTTGTGTTCCTAGTCAGGAGTTTGGTATTTCAAAACAGGGGCTCTCAAGTAATTTAAAAAGAGAGAAAGAATTTGATGAACAGGTACTGAGCCTTATATTTTAATATGGACTAAAATATCATCTTCATCCAAGTACAATGAAATATTCATAAACATTTATTGAAGAACTTCTGTCTTAAATTCTGTCTCAACATTAATAGTAAATGTACTATAATTCTTCATCCCTCTCTTAGCCAGCCATCTTCTGGCCAGTATTTGATGTTGTTGATCTTAAGTTAATTGTAAGTCTTTAGTTATGACCATGTTTTTTGGAAAACCTGTGGAAGTGCAGTTTCCAGCGATGCTCGTGCATATGGATTAAATGGATAAATTTGAAAGAAGTGAGACTTAAATTTAAGCTGTTGTGCTGTGATGGTGTTTGTGCAGGAAAAGCTGTTTATCAAAACTGATACCTCTTTGCGTATCTGCCTTAAATTTTAATTAAAAGTAGCTGACAATAGTAAAGAGAGACTGACAGAATAATTTGCTTTTTGTATAACGATAATGATACTCATTTCATCTTGTCCTTCCCACTTAGACTGTTTGGAGAGGGTGAGTGGAAGGCTCAGTGGGGAGGTAAAGCTGAATTTCTTTCCCCCTTTCTCAGTCTAAAACTGCCTCTTTGTATTTATGGTGCTTGTAAGACCAGGATATTGATAAAGGACGTCCATATCTTGGCCAGAAAATCAGAGGCAGTAAATGTGTGTGTGTATTTGTGACCTGGAAAAGTGAATCTGGTGTGTAAGCCCAGGAGCCAGGACGGAGCGGCAAATGCTCTTGTTCAATAAGGGGGAGGGAAAGAAATATATATATATATATAATACTGCAGGTTTCTTGATTTGGGAATATGTCTGGAAGTGATAAATGTGAAACCAAGATGGTTTTGTCTCAGCTCTGTGGATAGGAAGGCAGGACTGCTGGTGCAGACACTGTGGTGCAGCTCCCTTCCCTTGTGGTTCTAAGGTGTTGTTTGTTACCATCGATAACGTTGTGAACAGAGCTGGGAGAAAAAGCAGCTGAGGAAAGACAATTACTGAGGAGAATTCCTGACTCTTTCTCAATCTTCTTGGAAAGAGACTGGGACCTTGACATGGATGAGGCATTGCACTGGTAGGGCTTGCTGGGCTGGGAGCAATGAAGTGCTGCGTTCTTCCATCTGCCCTCCTCCCATCATAGGCTCACAGCTAATTAATCACTGGTAATTGCCAGATGGCCTTCCAGAGCAGCCTAAGGCAGTGCAAACTTCAGCAAGGAAGCATGACAGGGCTCTGTATCAAAGATTCTGGTAAAAGAAACACAATCTAGTGTTTTCTACTGTACTTAAGAGGCTGGAAAACCAGGAGTTATAACATTGTTCAAACATGAATACAAATGTTCCAACAGTGATACTTGGCGTGGAACTGTGTTCTGCAATGTGCGTGCTTTCACAAACAAGCGCTTCTAAAGCACTTGTTACTTCAATTCCATAATGATGCTAGAAAAGTTCCAATCCTAGAACTTGTCCGACAGAAAAACAAAGTATTTCTGAATATTTCTGAACACCGTGTTTTATTTTCCCCTAACTGTTCCATTGCATACTACGCATAGAAGGCATTATTGCAAACAGTGGGGGTTTTTTCCTTCCAAAAAAACGGATTTGTATGCTGTAATCACTAAACTTATCTTTAAGTTGCCTTGTGTTAGAAAACATCTTATTTTCTATAGTCATGCAAAGAATCATAAGACACCCAATTCTGTGCCTCTCATAGAGCAGATGGAAAAAAAGGATTCTTTACAAGAAACTGTTTAACAATTCTTGTCTAAATAATGGTGCTAAATCCAGCTTTTATTAAACTCAACACCGTGGAAAATTTAGGTGAGATGTAGCTGGGGATGTTTATTATGAGAATAAGGCTTCGAGAGGGTTTGTTTTTGAAAGTTGGATGTGGGGGATGCAAACTCCCACAGATATGAAATTGAGCAGAATGTTTGCACAAGCTCTTGCGAAGGAAAACACCAACTCTGAGCAGCTATGTTGCATAGTCTGCATATTTATGTGATTTTCCTGTGTTTGTTTTTTATTTTTTTTCATGCCATAGCTGTTAGGGGCCTTCATGTGCTGCATAACACAGTTATGAGAAGACAGGAAGCTGGAGGGGCTCTGGAAAGTCGTGAGTGATAATAAGCATTTTAACTTGTGTTTTATCTGATGGGAACTCCACAAGTCTTCTTAAAAGTCTTGATTTTCTGCTGTATTTTTGGAGTATGTTTTCTAAAATATCTGTCCATTTTGGACTGAAATAATGTTTTATTTGAGGAATAAAAGTTGTTTCCTTATGGTCTTGCAGCTGTCCGAGGAGCTGTTGCAGGTTATGAACTGTTGATGCGTTTTGTGACAGCTGGCAAGACTGCTCCTCAAACCCAACAACAATAACCAAATACTGCTTTTTATAAATTGATGTGTTCACATATTTTACTGCTGTGCTGGCCTGTCTCTGTTATTACTTGCTGTCCACCACAGTGGTTAGTAAGAACATAAGAATGAGTTCATGAAAATCTAATATTTCTTTTGCACGCTAAAGAATATTTTGAAAGTTCACTTTCTTGGCAGATAATACTTATCTGACGTGAGTTTCTTTCTTAAACATGTAATATTAATTCAGGCTACACCCGAAATGAGAGAGACCTGAATGTTGAAATGAATTAACAAGGAATTAATCCTGTGATCAAAATATTTTGCATTCTTCTGCAGTTCTTGATAGACTCCTGGTAATCTTTACTTCCTTTCTTAAAAGAACGTCTGCATTTATTTATGTTATAAAAAAATGGAGTGTCAGAATGTGGATAAGTAAATGAAAACATATTTCTGTTAATTTTGGAATTATTCATGATTTTATCTGGAGAGGACCTCCCACATCAGGTCTGACTGTAGGCAAGTTGATTATTTGTTCTGTGCAGCCATTTATGCGTGAAATTCCAATTTCCCTTGGGTCAAACCTGAGTCTCAGATTTGCCAAGTGTCAGACACAAGGTTGAGTCTGTTACATAGCTTGTGTCTCTTCACATCTTTTCTGCATCTTCAGAACTAGTGAAGAGTTACCAAACGATGTGTTAGCTGATGTGATTTGGTAACTATCAGCACTGGGGTGGGGTTTTTGTATTACACTGCTGGTGTAAACGTTATTCTGTCCTCAGTGGTGTTTGGAAAAAAAATCACCATCATAAAAGGGTACATTTTTCATAAGTGTGCAGGAGTGTGCTGCCACTGCTGCTGGAATGACAGAACTGCTCTCATAGAGTTAGGAATTGTTTCCTCTTAGAGTAGAAAACAATAGAATTTGAATTTCTTTATCTGCCTACTCCTTGTAACTCTTGGGTCAACTGAGGTAGGAAGGTTGTAGCTATAGAAGAGTGGAACATCCTAGACAGTGATGTTTTAATCTTGCTTGTCTGAAGAACCAAAACAAGAAAATGATGTGATGAATACATAATCACGAAAATGATGTGATGAATACATAATCACTCAGGATGGTGAGTATACATAATGAGAGAACATTAGAATTACTAATTCTTTTTTGGAAACCCGGGTCCTGCTGTCCTCATCTAATTTCAGTTGCTGTGTTCTCTCACAGATGGGCTATGAAACTGTTCAGTACTCTGTCCTTCTACCTAGGAATAACAAGAAAGATGATTTTGCTGTACTGTGCCCTTCTGTTCCACTGAGTTCCAATACTTGAATGTGGTGCTTATTTGAGCCAGGTATTTTTTGGTGGCTGTTGCAGCTGCCTCATAACTCAGCAGGGCTGCAGCTCCAGCCAGCATTCCTGGCCTCTCTGGACAGTGTCCCTGCTCATTCCCTTTCACCCATCCAACTGCACTTGTTGTTTGCATGAGACCAAGTCTGGTCTAGCTGCCCTGCCTCAGGATTATCCCCATTTGTCTTCTACTTTTCCTGTTTGACCCTTCAGCACATCACAAGCAGATCCTCTCCAGTTCCCTTCTTCTTTTCTGCAGGGTCTTGTGCCTCTGGTTTCCTCCTCTTTTGCTTCTGTGGCTTAGCCTTGGATAATCTCTCAACAAGGGCATTCAGTGTGTCCTTTAGTCCAGACTGAAATCTTTGTTGTTCTTTATCAGCTTCTGTTCTTGAATGAACCCTCAGCTCAGCAGCTCAGCTCCTCTGCTGCAGTTGTCATATGAGCTGCTCTGCTGCTTCCACTGAGCTGATTCCCCCCAGAGATTCCCAAAGAAACATCGTGACGTTTTTTGTGAGATGTGCTGCATGTTGAGAAGGTGCTCCCCATGGGTTAGCAAAGGCACGTGAGAGGCTTCACCCTCTGATGTTCCTGCTTTCTCATGAGGTCTACAGAAGTATTTACTGGAAGTAAGTATGTAGATGGTGTGCTGAAATAATTGATTGTACTGTTGATTAATTTTTTTTGTACTACTATGTATTTTTATGTATATTTTAGACAGCAGCTGTGTTCTTCATATTTGTTTGTGAGCTGAAGTCTCCTCAGTAATACAAATTATTATTAATAAGAAAAAAGTTTTAAAATAATGTTGCTGATTAAACACAGTATAGGTATTACATATATTATAGAAAATGGAGACATTTATTTTCATCCATGCAAAAATTTGTTACAATCTGAATGCTTTCTATGTTCCACATGACTTTATGCTTCTATTTGTTAGCTCTCATTGGATAGTCTCTGGTTTTCCTCCACCCTTGTACTGATGTTCTCTGGGGCTCGCAGTGAATTGCTTTCAGGTTCTTTCCTAATGGCTTTCACTTGCCTTTCATAATGTTTTAATACATTGGCTTGAATCTACCTCTGTTTTTCCTTAAACTTCCTAAAGAACTGGCTGCCCTAGTATTCTTGTTAAATTTCTGAGCCAGTTGGACAATGAACTTTGCCAGATCTTCCTAGCTGATTTATTGAACTGAAATCTCCCCATCCTCCAGGGCATGCACTCTGATTTTTATGTATAATAACCTTATTTACATTGTTCTTTCTTATTTCTGGCCAAGCAATCCTCTTATTCTCCCAAATGGCGTACTCTGAGTGCTGGAGCAGAGTGTATGGTTTTTGGTTGGCTGGCCTTTTGGAGATCTAGGAGTTCCTAATCACAAGGGTTTCCTGAAGGATTAACAAACCACACATCTGTCCTTTGGACTCTTCTGACTCTGAGCAAGACCTGCTCTGCGAAGCACATTTGGGTTTCCTCCATCTGCACCAGACTATTCCCACTGAAGTTTCTGGATTTGTCTCATCTACTTCATTTCAGCAAAAATGGAATGTGAAAGGAAGTGAAAATTGGACTACATTTATATTAGCCTAGCAGTGCAGTTGTTACAAGTGACAATACAAAGAACAGTGTTCTTCAAGGAGGAGCAGTGCATTCTGATCCAGAAACAGGGGCTGTTCAAGTCAGGCTCTGCAGTGCTGTTTAAAGGAGAGGCGCAGTTGTAAGGTAAATGAAGAAAGCATTTTGTGAGTAAATCCAGAGTGGTGCCCTACTATGTAACCCTTAGCACAGGGGTTATAGCTCAGCTGCTTTGTAGGCTTCACCTGGCTTTAAATCCCCTTTGTCCCATCCTTTTTTGTGTGTCCCAGAGAAATGAACTCCACTATGAACATACTTGTTCCAGTGAGGGAGCAGAGGCGCCTGAGTAGATGGCAGCAGGCAGTTCTCGAGTCACTGAGAGGGCACCTGAAGGGAAGGGTAAATCCCTGAGCACCTTGTTTTCCTCAGCATCTGCTGCTCAGCTTGCTGTGGACCTTCAGTCTGACCAGAGATCATTTTCTCATGTGTTGAACGCCAGTAGATAGAGGAAAGCAGCAGGGATGAAACAATTAATCAGGCTTCCTGTCCTAAATTTTTGGCATTCCTTTTTATGGATAATGAGAGCACTGCGAGACATAAATGATGGAGACATCATGCACGTGAGCACTCGTAGGACTGATTGTTAGCAACTGAAATGTTGTTAATGTAATCCTGTAATGTTGGATGTCAGAAATGGTACAAAAGTTGGGGCCTCATGCCACTGCCACAGAATGCTGTTCATCCCTGCACGCCTTGCTCATCCTTTGCTCTTCTAACTTGGCTTTGAAAAATCTCAGATAAGTCTTCTAATTCTTTCCAGCCTGCTTATTTCCAGATTTTCAGCAAATGGCAAGTGCTAACATTTATTTCCTTTGCAAAGCAGAACCAAAATTCGCAACTTTTATGTGCTTCCAAAGCTGTTTCCCCCACAGATCATTCTTAAAATCTCTCACAGGGAATAAGAAGTCCTCTTTCTTTCTTATTAGATTATCAGCTAAAGCTGTCTAGGAGAACTAGGTGTATGGTGTCCTCACAAACTTACTAGAGGCAAGATGTGCCTAATCCCTATATTATCCATGATCTCTGAATATTGGTAGCAAAAATTCTCTGATGTGGCTAATAAGCAGTGGCAGGGAAGGCTGAGTTTTATGTAGAGTGTAATGAAGAGGTCCTAAGCCTCAGCACTGAAAAAGACAGAAAACACTGCTGGCAAATATAGAAAAAAATTCAAAGTTTGGACCACAAAAACCTATTCTAGTCTTTCACTGTTTGCAGGGACCACTCACCTTTTTACTGGTTGCAAGCTTATTGCTGTTTTATCATGAAGATTAGCATGATCATGCATTGAGCCCTAAACTTTATGAATAATAGCAGAAAGCTTATTTGCAGCTGAAAACAGGCATTTTCAGCTAGGGCTGAGGCTTTCTGGACCCGCTCAGCAAACAGCAAGGGAAATCTTGCGTTTCAGCAGTTACAGCTCTGGATACTTTTGTCTGTAGAGTATGAAGAGTGCACAGTGATTAATCATATTCGTACATAATATATAATGTAGCAATGTCTGTGAAAACTAAATGTAACACAGCAATGTTTCCTTCAAAATCAGCTTTTAGGGTGAAGCCAAGGATTGTGTGGTGTACAGCACTGAGGTTCCAGGTGCAGTGATTGCAGTGTCACTCTTTGTGCAGAAATCCAGAAAATAGCTCATTGCTAGAGTATACATCAAAGTCCACATGGCAGTCAGTGTGTCTGATCAAATGAAAGGACATCATGAGTCTGTGTTTCATGTTTTAGGGGTTTCCTCTTATTAAATGAACTTCTCATAACCTTTCAGGAACAGTGTCAGTCCTGTCCAAGTCTTGAGACTTGCTCTGTTTCTCCCTTTGTAAAGAAGAAGAGTAAAAAAATGTAGGTTTTGTAGTTTGGTAGTTTTTCATATTGCAATTCTCATATTAACGTAGTCAATAACTTTATGGCAAGAGTTTTAGGGAGCCACTTGAGATACCATATACTGTTTGCTCTTTAGACAAATGCTCTGCCTTTACCAGAAAAAGGATACTCTGATGTTGTTTTATTGATCTTCTTCCTCGCATTTGGTTTGGTGGTGAACCTATGTACTTTGTGTTTGAACATCTGGGGCAGCATTTACGATGAGAAAGCCATAAATTTTACTTTTTATTGGCTGCCCCTGGTTGCAAACAGATTCTCATCTGAAGATCTAACCTGCCTAGGTCAGAGACATAAATATTTTGGCAAGATTTGCTATCTCACATTACTCCCAATTTTCAGTCCCCCTCCTCACCCCTCAAAATATTTGAGCCATTCCAAACTTCCATCCACTGGGCCTCACTGTAATTTGCTTATAGGTCATGGACTTCCCCTTTGCAGTTTTTCCCTGTTAGTATCTGCTGTGCTATCTGGAACAGAACTTCCTACATAGGGTGCTGCGTTAGCACAATTGCTAAATTGGACACCAAAGAACGTGTTTTGGTTAATGAACAATGCAAATTTGGCATCCCAAATACTTCACATCCCATCAGGCCCAGCTCACTGGCAGCCTTGAAGAATATGGTATAACACTTTATCCAAGCAATTCTCCTCCTCAGTTAGGAAATACTACAGAGTTTTTATGGAAACACAAATCAATATTTATCATGTTTCAGACCAGCACGGACAAGAACTGTAAATTCCTAAACCATAACAAAGGAAACCACTTGTGTAATGGCTTATACTGAGGACTGCTGCACTGGCAGCCCACACTGCTTGCTTGCTTTCAAGATTGAGTAACTTTTCTTCAGCTAACAATTCCCTTGTTCCTCATAGCCATTCTGATATGCCATTAATCTACTCTAATAGGAGCAACCCCAAATCCCTTTGCTCCCTGAGAGCTGTTGGGCCAATATGTTGTCCCATCTGGCCTTTTTCTTAGCACAGAATTCCCAAGGCAGTACCATGCCAAAACTGACTGAAGGATGAAAGCATAATTCCTTCTAAGTACACATCAGTATCAAAATGTGCCTTCCCCCTTGCATTGTCTTACTTTATATGGTGTGATAACACTGCTTTCAAATTCAGAATGTCCATATCATATTTTTTAAATGTGCTTTTTGTCTAGTCTTAAGTAGTCTGAAAATTTATTGGAGGCCCGTATTTACTGAGATTGCCAGATGGTTCAAAGTGAAACTTAAAACCATGAATAGAGAATTCCAGTGTTTCCATTGGTGTTCCTAGTGAAGCCGTGTAACATGAAGTGCACCATCAAAAAAGATCGCTGATGTCAAAAGAGCTGCATTAGTAGCCCCGTGTGCATTAATTCAGAGAAGAAGAATGTCTGAAATGCATTGTACCCCTGCAGTCCAGCCTGAGAATCATTTCATTAGTGCAAAGGAAATTGGAGTTTTCTCAGCCGTAACCCTCTGAGGGTAATATGGAAGTGTAAGGTGCATGCTGTGGCAAGAGGGCCATGCTGTTGTCACGGGCAGGTGGAACCCAGAGGTTGCAAAGTGATAGGAAAACCTGGAGTCCAGGTTCTCCTCTGTTGTGGCTGAGTGTGGAGACATCAACACAACTTCAGAACTTACTGGTTTGCATTCACTGAGGAGCCAGGTTAGGATAGTTGTGGTCATGGTTGGGTTGCAGTGGGTAATTCTGCACCTCTGAACTCTAGCATTACCCAGGGCCTACAGAGAAAATGCAGGCTCAGAGGTCAGAATTTCACTTGAAACTGCACCTTGAAATATTTCACTACCTTTGTTGTAGTGTTCAATATTAAGAATGTTGCAGCAGGTGTCCTCACGTGTGGCAGTCTGAGTGTTTGATATTTTCTTCTTCTCCAAACCCGGTATCTGTTCAGTGCTTTCTCAAGAGAAGCTGTGGTAACAGCTGATGCTGATACCTTCTCAGTACATAATCTTGAGGATTTGGGTAGGTTTGGTGTTAGGAGATTTGAGGATATTTCAGCTCATTTTGTGAGGTTTTGAAAGGCACTGTGAGTTCAGATTCCTTGATGATTATAATCATCTGCGGCAGAATTTCTGATCACCACGTTGTTTCCGAATGCTGCTTTTAATTTTCTTTTTTTAAATCATTTTCATTTTTGTAAATTAAGTGACTTATCTTTGCTGTGCTAATCTAACCTACGGTTTTGTACACTTCAAAATCCATCCCTATGGAATGTAGTCATTCTTGGAGCCCCTTTGACCTGGTTTGAGTAGGACAGACTAGAAAAGGACACCGTGCTTTTCCTCTGGTCTGACAGGATCTTCATTCTGGGGATCTGCGCTGTGGAGTGCTGAGATTTCATCCTCCCTCTGTGCAGTGACTCCCAATGATACAGTGCTCCTGCCTTGGCTCATTGGCTGAGCCTTTTATAGGATTTGCTCTATAAACCCCAAACACAACACCAGTCAATAGGAATTTTCTTCCCATTTTCCCATTGATTTCAGGAGTCCAAGCAGCACATGTGGAACTTGTTCTCCCATAAGACTAACAACCAGGTTTTGAGTCAGGCTAATTTGACTTTCAGTTTTATTTTAGTCCATGTGAAGTGAGAATTACATTCAGTGATCCAATGAAGTTACTCTGATATAAAAAGATGGGAGATCAGGAATCAGTGTTCATTCAGCCAGTCATGCTGGGTGTATAAAGGAACTATTTAAAAATAATTTATTTATTCTTTCCTGTAAAACACTGTAATAACAAACTTCTATGAAGTCACATTCGTGCATGATGATTTATGTCCAGTGATTTCCACAGGTAGATGTGTAGCTGTTTCTTTTCTGCTCTTTGGAGGTTTGAAGTGTATTAACTTTATGAACTTCGTGGGAAAATTATTGCTTTTTAGAGGGATTATTCAATTACCCACTTAAGGCAAAATACAATAAATCTTATGTTACTCTAAAGCCAGGCATTAATCAGCAGGCCCTGCAAGCATGACAGCTCTCTTCTTCTCAATGTCCAGCAGGCTTAAGACAATGTTCATTGTCTTCATTTCACTCCCCAGAGCTACAGGTGATCAATTCTGATGATTCTGCAGCAGATTTTACTTACCAGCCTCTGTCTTCATCTTTGGGATTTGCTGTAACTCCTACTTGTCCTTACGCATTTTGATTGAAGTTTAAATTCTGTCTGCCTGTTAAGTGAGGTCAGTACATTCATACAGACAAAGGCAAAATATTTTAGACATAACTCCAAAAATTATACGACGTTTAGGAGTAGTTTTCAATATTTTAAAAATATGTATTTAGTACGNGACATAACTCCAAAAATTATACGACGTTTAGGAGTAGTTTTCAATATTTTAAAAAATATGTATTTAGTACAGATGTTCTCTGTTTGAATAGTTCATTTTCAAAATATATGAAACTCTGCTTTGTTGCTTGTCAGTAACCTTAAAATCCAATAAAAATTTTCCTTTTGTTCTTACAAAGATATTTTCAGCCTAAATACTAATCAAAAAATGCATTCACATATCATTTATGGTTTCCATGTTAGTGCATGGAGAATATTTTCTGTCTAGAAAGAGAAAATGAAATATTGAGGAAGGCAAGAGTAAGAAAACTGTTTTCTAAACTAAACCTTTGTGAGAGGTTTTATTTTTGCTTTCCCTATTTTAATGTATTTTTCACAGCTAAGTGGATTCCTGGCAGTTACAGTAAACAGCCCGTTCCTCCTCAGTGTCTGTGTGGTGAAGAATTGCTTGCAAAGTCAGTGCAAGCAGCTTTTTGTTTATTTGTCCTGGTTATCTTACAAACTGGGAAGGTCCTGTTACATTATATCATTGCACTCGGATGAATGTCAACAGTAACGAGAAGCTAAGAAAATATTTTTCGAGGATGTAAGTTAAAGCTGTCTTGCTGATGAAAAAGCAGAAATACTCACGGTGCAAGAAGAAACGGGGGTGTGTTTCCCTGATTAATGTGTCCTTTCTTCTAAGGCGCTGTTATTCCGGGTCAGTAGGTGGTGCCAGAGTCAAAGCAACCTCTCCTGGCTCTGAAAGGCGCTCGCTGTCTTTGCCATGGATGTTAAAATGTCATTTCGAGGTACTGTAAAAATGCTGTTAGTGTGTGCAGATATGCAAGAAAGAGGTTTTGTGTTAGAAAGAGCTGTTTTTGAATTTCAAGATACTTGGTTTCATCTTCAAATGGTTGATAGAAGGCAAGCTTAGAAAGCCAAGAGCTGGGATGTCACAGTCCAGGAATAAGCTGGTCCTGAATCTGCCTTATGTGATATCTGCACAGGGAGAGCAGCTGCAGCAAACAGAGGGAAATACAAATTTAACAAAATCAAACTGATGGAACAAACGCTCCCACATTCCAGCTCGCTCTGTGTTAGTGTGTGAAGATCCCAACTGGAATGCACATTTGGATGCAGTAAGAGCAAGTTTCATATTGGTCCTGTTTGCTAGCTAAATTAAGGCAGAAGGCCTTTTTTCCTAAACTATAAAATTATTTGAAGGTGAGATCAAATAACTGCCTAGGATTTTTCTACATGGGAAGATCATTGCTAATTGTGGGGAGAACTGTAAATGTTTTCAGCACTCATTTGCTTGCAGGTATTTCTCAGGAGGAGACAATCAGTGTCCTGGCTTGGTCACTGTGTGTGATTGTTTATTTGTGTAGCCTTGGGTTGTGTGTAAGGCTGCAAACTCCTGCCTTGCAGTATTTGGGCTGGGATAATGTGATGCAGGACAAGCAGACAAACCCCTTCAAGCTTGCAGCATCCTCAGTCCTGCTCACGCATCCTGGCACAGTTTCTCTCAGTGTTGTAGCCACGTGGCCAGTGGTGTTTGCCCAACAGGATCTCATCTGTTGTTTCTATGGTAAAGATCATGTCAGAGGCTCCAAAATGTTGCTGCATACTGCCTTCAGGATAGGACAAAGGGATATTTAGATTACTGGCTACAGTCCAGTTTTGGTCTGGGACAGGTGACATCCTTTAGTTGTCCACTTTGAAATGCAGTACAGTGACTGGCCTGGTTTCTCATACCCTGTGATTGGTGCTGCAGCCTGGGAGCTGAGCAGCAAGATGTGTGACTGTGGTGCCATTCTGTCAGCAGGCAGCTGGGGCCACCATCTCCAGCATCACTCGGGCTGTCTGGGAGATCTCATCCCCTGCCAGCCTGAAGGTGGTGCGGATTCAGCCACCATTGTGTGGGCTGTGTGTCTGACTCCCGCTAGAAGGATTGTTCAGATGAGCAGTCAGGAGCTTCCTCCTGACTTCACACCTGTTTGATCCAGGGAATTGAGGCTGTGTGCATTACTCCTTGTAGTCCCTGGTTGTTCAAGTAAGGACTTAGAGAGTTGCATGCATCTGCAAAGAGTTTGGAATCTTTCTAGCCAGACTCGGTGACAATTCATGCATCCCTCCAGGCCTGTATGTAGCTGCTTGGAAAAAAAAAATAATGCCATTGGGCCACAGTTTCATAGTGTGGCTCAGCTGGTGACAGGTAGAACCATCCTAGTGCAAACAAACTGTGGTTTTGACTCATTACAGCAGCACAGTTTTTAAACCCTCCTGCAGTTTAGTGGAGTTTGAAAAGAAAGGTATCCTTTAATAATAATGACTTTGTTTTGTACGGCTTCCTGCACTTAAATAACTGTGTGCTTTGCAATTGAAAATAGTAACCAGGGGAGGAAGATGATAATCCAAGACTATTTATGAACTAAGCAGAGGTTCCTGGACTAGAATTCCCTCTCCCAGATCCCTATGAGGTATCTGCAAAGCAGGTCAGAGTCACTGCTATAGCCATAGCCAGGTAGATTTAAAAGAATTTATAAATAGCCATGGTAATGGCTATGAACCCATCAGACCATTTCCATGTGTGAAGGGATTGGGATGCAGCACTCTGTGTAATTTCTTCACGTCTCTGCATTCAGGCTGCTCTTCCATTCTCTGCAGACCATCCAGAGGGAAGGAAGTAAGGTGCTTCCTGCATACAGGTGAGGCATTGCACGAAGTAATACAAAATTTGTCTGTTTGAAAAAACAGGCAAGTATTTATTTAGTGGCAGGATCCGGTCTCAGTGCCAGTCCAGTTCATCTGGAGAGGAAACCCCTCCACACTGCAGTTACAGTGAAGCAGTTTGGCTGCTCAGGCCACTGAGGTCAGTGATGGATTAGCACAATCCATCCTGAGAGCCCAGGAAGCCTCCAAATGCAGAGGATGACCCAGCTCACTGGCTGCAGTCCCTCCAGTCACAGGGAATATTTCTGACATCCTCAAACAAAACCTCAACTGTAGTGAAAGGTCGACAGCTAAACCTGGGGTGTCTTAGGGGTCCAGCAGGGAACAGCAGCCCAGGTGACCGTGTGCATTTCATCCTGCACTGTGCCTTGTGACTGGGCATTTCCTTCAAGGTTTTGTGGATAAAATGGGTTGGGCTAGATAGAAGTGACTGGAGAGTTCTAACCACCTAAAACCCCTTTGGTCTCCAAGGCTTGGAACCTTGTGGTGGCAATACTCTAATGGAAAATATTTGTGGGCTGGTTGATCTGTGGCTGTTGTAAGTGAAGATGAAAGAAATATTTAATAATATGTTCCTGCTGTTGTCCAGCACATTGCTGGCTGCATGAAGGCGTGTGGAGCCCTCTCTGTAGCCAGTGGAGGTAACTCAGTGCAATGGGGTGGGAAAGAGGGTGTCACTGCTTATAATTCAATTGTCACAGAGTGCCTGGGGTCGTTCCAGCAGACAGCATGTGCAGCTTCGAGATCTGAGAGGGCTTTTGGTGATGTGAAACATGCAGTTGCTAAGTGCTGGATTTGATTTGTTTGTTGGAAGCTCAGAATAAAGAGGATGACTTTAAAAGGGGTGTTAATTCCTTGGCCAGGGACAGTTGCCATCTCACCAGAGGCATATGTGTGAGTAGGATTAGCTCCTCTCCTAGGCCCTTGAAGCTGAGCTGTATGGGATATGAAAGAAAAATTTTGAAATGAGCAGAATCTGTGCTGACCTTCCCATATGAGGGGTAGGACTGGGCAGTGACCATGTGGGTGGCAGAGTGGAAGTTTCCATGAAGTGTGGGTGGGAGCTTCTCTCATAAAGTTCCATTTATAGCGTTTCCAGCTGCAGAAGGCTGGATCACTGGCGAGGGCAGTGCCCCATCCCTGATCCCTGTCTTGTTCCATCTTGTTGGTTTTTGGGCACCTAAAAATAACAGCCCTGCTTAATTCAGTGGGACTTCACGCGTGCAAGATGCCGATCTTGTGATCAGTGTCACGGCCAGTGTCCTGCCTCTCGCCTTGGCCACAGGACTGGGGTTTATGGCAGGGTCAGAGATGGTTGTGTGTCCCCACCAGGACATCTCCACAGCCCGCTGGGATGGGGATCCATGTAGGAAATGATGGGAACAGGCTGGGGATGCTGGCAAACAGAGGAAAAGGAGCTGCGGTTTCATGAGTGCACATCCCTGCTTCGACACCCAACATTCTTTAACCATCCTTATGAAATCCTCCTGCTGCAGCACTGCCTTGAAAGATGCAATCTGCAGATGCTCCATGTGGGCTCAATTTCCCTCACATGATGATAAAGTTAGAGATTAAGTATTTCCATTTGTTTTTATTCATGGCGAAAACTTTAAAAAAAATCATTAAAAATCATTAAGGCATAAATAACCTCATATAAGATTTTTGGTTTTTTAAAAAAGCTTGTTTTCCTTCATCTGATCCAGGCTTTCATTTCCTTAAGTGTACATATGGACATGGTCAAACTTCCTCTGACTAACCTGGAAGCTATTTTAATATTGCAAGTGTGAAATCGTGACCACACGTGTTCTATTAACACTTTGCATAGGAGAATTGTGTGTGTAAGAGGAAAATCAAATGCATGTATGAGGTGAAAATGGAAGCAGTTGGAAAAGGTTGGAAAGACGTAAGGGAGACAAAAATAAAATAATATTTTGTGTGTATGTAGTGAATATATATATATATTATATATAATATAAATTTAGCTATCTAGACTATCTTCCAGTCCATCATTTCTCAATACATCAGAAACTTTCTCATAATCTACTTGAAAAATAACTGATTCACTCTTAGTAGAAACACTGCAATGAATGTTTTTAATTTGCAGGCAGCAAAATGATGGTGAGAGACTGAAACTAAAATATCAGTTCTCGAAACTATCAAAACTGTGCAGAGGTCAAAAGATTTTCCATTTTTGTTGCAACAGAAATGAAAACTTTCAGTGCAAAGCAAGAAAAATTAACTGACTTCCCCTAAATTTTGAAGTGTAGATGGTATTTCTATCTCCTTTGGTCCACCTGTTTAAACAGCCACACCCTTCATGCAGCAGTGATGGATGTAGGAAGAAATATTTCAAATATCAGATGAGTTCTTTATATCATGGGACACTTACATACTTTTAAATTTTGAAGATCATGTCTGGTGTTTTTTTAAAATTATTCAACTCAACACCTCTGAGGGTCCTTCATACTCTTACAAATTTACATTTCCCAGTTTTGCATGGATGGCTTTTGAATGGGTTTTGCTGGTTCTGATACTGTACTCATTTTGACATGCAAGTCTGAGGTATTCTTCTGCAGACCCTGCTGCAATCAAAAACAAACAAAAAAAAGAGGTTTTTTAGCATAGCTACCATATTTTCCTGACAAGTAAGCTTTTTTATTTTTTGCCCTTTTTTTTCCCTTTTCATTTTAAGCTTTCTAAACAAGGAATTTTAGGGAAAAGGGAGAACATGCAGAGGAAAGGGCTTCCAGGCAAAAGATGAGGATATGAGTAAAAATGTCTTTCATTTTTTCTTTCTCTCTGAAATGCAGCATGAAGTGAGGGCAGTGACTGTGATAATAGAGGCAAATGATAAATGAAAGAAAGGACACTTCAGCATAATCTAGATAACAGGAAAATTTTAAATGGACAATTTAACATGAGAGTCTGCATGGAATTATTTTTCATTAAACAATCAAAGCTTGTGATAATGCAAATGAAATCCATTTTTAGCTGCAGGAAATTTTGAGAATTTCAGAGGAATAGAAAATATGAGAATAATAATATGATGGTAATTCACAGTAATTATAGAAAAGCATAATTGCACAACACAAGCACTAATCAAAGCTCAGAAGAGTACTTTGGCATTCATTAGGATTTCAGAGCTATTAGCATTTACCTTTGTCATTGGGCACCACACAACAAGCATTATTAATTTCATGTCAATCCAGAGCATAATTTCCCAGATCAGATATCAGTTCATAATAACAAACCACCAAGATTGACTTCTCTGGCATGGATTTCTGTCAAGTGTTTTATAAAGAGAGCTTGACTGGGGACTGCTTTGGAGGTAGAAATGTTGCCCTTGAACTTAGGTGATCTCTGGAGGCTTGTGAGCTCTCCTCTGTGTATACAAATTCCATCCATTTATTTGCATCTGCTGGCCTAAAAAAGCTTCAGAACATTGCCCATGCTGTCCTTCTTCCTTCTGACAGGAAATGTGTGAGCTTCATCCATCTGAGTGCGTGTTAATAATCAAATTATTATTGAACTCTGCAGGTACCTTGTGCTGCTGTGGTACATGTGCAGCTCATCAGTTGTGCTCCCCAGAACTTCTGACCTGATCTACAGCTTGTCCTGGATTATTCTCTGTTGAGAATTTGTGTCATTTGCTTGTTGGGGGTTTATTTCTGCCCCTGCTGGCTAGCTACATTTTTCTTCTGCAGCTGCCCTGAGTGCTTAATGTGAGGAAAAGAACATTTTGCAGCTCATACCAAATGGTGATGGAGGTGTAGGGAACATTGGAGCAAATCGAAGTTAAAGGAAGAAGAAGAATATGGAATATTCTCTTAGGTTCAGTAGAAGAAAAGCTGTGGGTTTTGCAATAAAAGAAACAAACAAAACTAGGTCTGTGAACATGAAATGAGATCCTCTGGCTTATAACCCTTTTTATGCATTACTAAAAAATAGAATCTGTTCTTTTACTATTATTTCCAGGCTTTAAACAGTTTTATGCCATAGCTCTTGGAGGGAAGGGTTGTCTATAGGAGAAGACAGTGGCTGGTAAGGAAAAAAAATACTTCAGTTTATCGTTCCATTAAGCAAGATACAAATTACCAGCATGGGTGATACAACTTACCAGCGTGCAGGTGGGTCATGTCCCATTGTTGGAAATATTAGGTTTTGAGTTAGCTTTTCCTTTCCTCAGCTCACTCACTGCCACTGTGCTTTTCTCTGGCTTGTGGCAGGATTGCTTCTCTGTTAGCAGCTTATTTTTTAGCACACCGTTCTGACACCTTGACAGCTCATGTGCTAAATCAGACTTTACAGTTACTGGCAGGCAGTTATTAGATGTGTTGCACTTAATTAACTTTGCACCTCATTACAAGCAGTGCTGGCCGATTACAAAGGGCATAAATATATTAGTGCCCTGGCTGTCACATCATGAAAATGGCTGTTTGAACAAGTCAAGCAAAGCAACTACCACGTTGTGTGCATAGTGAAGGGTGAAGCAGAGCACAGGAGAAGGGATGAACCAGGGTTCTCTTTGTAGGAATTTTGTTTTGCACAGAGCATTTCAGGTGACCCAGATGAGCAGAAAGTATGAGGAAAGATTTCCTTTCATTGGTGTGAACACTTCACATGTGTGGAGTTGCACAAAAGTTGCATAGTGAGAATTGACGTAAGTTTTGTTGGATACCCACCCTGTGTGTCTGTAAATAAAGTATGAAGATTCCAGTATTAAGGAAGAAAAGCTGTCTAACATGAGATAAGTGCTAAAAATTCTAAGCAAAACTTGTGATTTAGAATGACACAGTGCAACTAATTACTTATACAGTAGTTGCCAAAATGAGATGGAAAGCAGAATTTGGTCTCATCTGCAGAGGGATATGTTGCAAAGAGCAAATGTTAGCACTCAGCTGGCATTCCATGGAAATCTGTCTTGTGTTAGTACAGGAAGAAAAACATTTCTGCTGGAAAAGTAACCAAGGCATTCGGAGCAATATTTAAAATTTTGTCCGTGGTTTTGTAAACAAGAGTCCATATGAGGGATGTTTCCTCCTGTATCAAGTTTCAGTTCCAAGCACCACATGCTCTCTTCTGCAGAGGAAAATGGACCATGTTGTACAGGTGGCTTAACTTACTGTTGTTGTGCATACAGCTGTGGAGGAACAAGAATCCTGGCCAAGGAGAAGAGCTGAGAACTGTTAAATATGGTAATTTTTTTCATTCCTTTTTCTGCTTTGCAGCAGAATAGTCTCTGAATTTGTAGTGTTTTGAAACAAAACAAAACGTTTGTTTTCCCTTTCAACAAAACTTAATTAGTCGTCAGTGTGTAGACAAACCACCATAAGCCCAGTCCCAGGAATTTGATGGTCAACACACTGTGCTGTCTGCTTTGTGCAAGGTATGTAATGCTTTGTACTGAGGTCACACATTCTACTTTTGTGCCCAAAAAGTGGCCAAAAAAGGTCACTGGAACTTGACTTTGCTTGAGGCAAGTGGGAAGAAACAGAGGGAGTCACAACATGGTGCTGAGTGAGTGGCTGTAGGGTTTGTACGCTGTTGTTACTTACAAGCTCTGAATAAAGAGCGCTGTGAGGATGTGTGTGAACCTTTCCCCGCCCTGAACAGCCACTCACTGTTATTCACTTCTCAATAGGCTGCCTGTGCTGTTTCTGATAGCTCCTGGAAAAGCAGTGGTAGGTGGCCTTAAGTAGAAGTTTTGGATGCCTTTGCAATTGTGCTTGCATGAAAAAGTGAGCGGGCTCCTTTGTGTGCCACAGCATAAAATAGAAAGTGGAGAGATAATGTGTTTTCAAATACAGCATTACCTCACTGCTGAAAACACGGCTCAGTTAATTAAGATCTTGGGTGGCCAGCAATTTTTACCCTGTATAAAATTAGAGACATTGCTGTAGGGAAATTGTGCAGGGAAGTGTCCTGATGGAAAGGTCTGGGGGAAGCAAGTGCTGTCATTCAAGTAGCTTGTGCCAGAGCCACTCCTTACTAATAGTGAGGAACTCAGCCCCCAGGAGAGAAGTTAAATCAGTCAGGGGCTCATGCAGAGCTCTGTGATTTCTGTTTTCAAGGGCAGAATATGAGGGTTTTTCACTGTAACGTACAAGGAATTAATGTAAAATATTAGGGACTTGAGTCTTCTAATTCACAAAGTGAGTTATGTTCAGCAAAAAGTGTGTTAAAATGTTACTTTCTAATTGAATGCACTAGAACTGCCAAGTAATGCATGAATAATGTCTAAAAAACAGAAGCACATCTAAAGCTCCATGCTTTTGAGGAAAGTGAAGTGAAACAGCAGTGAGAACTCATTCCAGCAGAATAGGTCACTCTTACATGCTTGAGGTTTCCTCTGATATGGATGTTTGCCCGATCATTTAGGTTGGAAAAGGCCCCTAACATCACTGAGTCCACCTGTAAACCCAACAGTGCCACCTGTAGAATATTTCACTAGCCCCCATGGAGTTCTTGGCTTTTCCACATTTATCGTTTTTGTGCTAAGACAGAAAACAGAACTGATTATCTGCTCCTTTTGTTCTGTAGATGAGATGTATCATCTCACTTCTGAACTCTTACAGCCTTCCTGGGCTCCCAAGATCCAAGGATGCCCTCTTACCTTGTCTTTTATCCTTTCTTGGAAGCATCTAAAGGAGAACTGGAAACTGCAGCGATACCTGAGCAATTCACAGGTGTGTAAAAGCCCTCTGTTAGACTTGCTATGCAGCCTGCTTTGTCCCTGAAGCTGCACACTGCATTGTTTGACTTTTACACCCTGTTGTAATGACTCTTTCCATCTGAGTGCATCGTGCTGCAGGAAGCTAATTGACTTTGACTCCTCTGCTTCTGTTCCCAGTGGGGGATGCCGGTTGTAATTCTCTTATTGATTGTTTAGAGCAATTAGCGGAAAACAAATTTTTCCAGAGAACAGGTAATTTGGTTTTGTTGCTCTCCATCATTAAAGCTGCAATTTGTTATCTAAGAAACAATTTGTTATCTGGGAAAAATAATTAATAGGAAACATATTCCGTCTGTTTATTAGCTGAAGAGAGACAGGTTAGCTCATCGTTAATGTCATCGGTAATTAGCGCTGTCGAGCTGCCACCATCTGCACCGGGGGCTGGCAACCCATCAGCAGCCTCAGATGCCAGGGCTCCTGGTGCTGCTCTGTGCCAAACAGTGGGCAGGCCCTGTGTGCTGCCTGCATCTGTAGACAGGAGTTGGTAATGTAATTTAACTGGACAGGTTGGTTAGATCTGTGACTGCCACCCTGGGAAGGACATGAGACTTTCAACCTCTGGGGCAATTCCCAGTCCTTGGGTCACCAGCAGCAGGCTCAGAATGCCACTCTCAATTCATCAGGTTTCTGATGTCACAGCTGGGGTTTGTTTCCGTTTGGGATGAGGTTTGGAAAGGCAGGGTGGTCAGAGTGGCAGGACCTGCACTCACATTCCATCAGCATCACAGCCCTCCATGATAACCAGCAGATAAACCCTGACATTGGAGAGGCTTCTTAGTTGTTGTTGTTGAGTTGTAGTGCATTGTTCTGCTCCAAACTGGAAAGAATAGATCCTGCTTTACACCAGGTGAAATCTCTTCAAATAATAAAAAAACCCCTCCATAACAGCCAGGGAAAAATGGAAATAATTCTGTAATATTTAGACTCTAGTCTTAGTGTTTTACTGACTTTTGCTTCTGTTAATCAGTTTGATTTTGTAGTTTTATTTTGAGGAGAAGTTCTGAAAATTCTCACTACTTGATAAAATTGCCTGTGAGGGTCAGAGGATCTTCAGACCCACATGCAGGGATTTGAAGGCTTATGTAAGAATGGCTGTGCTTAAGTTTGCATGAAGTTATTACAAAGTAAATGATTATACACGTAGGTGGTTAGAGGCTTGTTTGTGTAGTAGTTCTTCATTGGTGTTCTCCTGTTCTGTGCATTCAGTCATGTGGATGGTACATACACAAGTGCAGGTGGAAGTTAAATGCTTTCTGTGCCACGTGCTTTTAAGCCTACACTAAAGTGTATTACTTCAGGTATTATGGAAATTATGATTAGGGAGTATACATTAATTGTTCTTATTGCTAAAACCTGGACATTTTCTTCTCCAGGGCCAGTGGAGCACAAAGCTGTTAAAAATATGAGTTCCTGCTGACAATGTAGAAAACTCCATTTCACATTTGTAAGGTGGAGTACAATTT
The DNA here is from genome assembly GCA_013400435.1 of Pycnonotus jocosus. NCBI lineage: Eukaryota > Metazoa > Chordata > Aves > Passeriformes > Pycnonotidae > Pycnonotus > Pycnonotus jocosus. The sequence goes on along the minus strand of VWYP01017930.1, from coordinate 28,749 downwards.
CCAAGGCACTGCCAGATGTTTGCTTTTGATGCACAAAGCCTAAGTACATCCAAGGAGGAATCTCTTTTTGTGATGTGAGAATGTGGACTTGCCATTGGAAACCCTGGATCTCAGTCCAAGGTGAGAGGAATCAGGGATTTCAGAGTCACTATAGTGCATTTGTAAAGATCTGGTGTTAGCAAGAGGTGCAGTTGGATTAGTTGGTCTCTTAAAAATGGACAGAAATAGGTCATTGGAGGCAATAGTGAAACAGGGAAGAGTGTGAAGGATACTAAGAAAGCTGTGCTGTCTCACTGTGAAGTCCCAATTGCAGAAAAGGCTCTGGATGTATATATATGTCTATAGAGACACGTAATTGGGCAGGTGAATCATATAAGGAAGGAAATTAGTCAGAGGATATTCCTTTTTTCTTTTTCATTACATTATTTTTCTAAAATGTTTATTTGCAAAAGGTGGTTTGCACTCATGTACTGATCCAAAGCATCTTGATTCTAAATATTTCTTTGTGTTTCAATAGATTTTAGACCCAGGCATCTTTTCCAGTGCTTTTTGCCTAAATTTATGGCATCCAAATTTTTACAGAACTTGCTGCCGTAAGAAATCATCTGTCCTAAGAAGCATACACTAAAGAAGGAATAAACATGCCATGAAAAAGTCAGGTGTTTGATATCCAATAGGAATGGCAATCTGCTTTGTATGAATCTTTTGTTCTTCTGTTTACTTTTGTGTCATTTCAGTAGGTTTTTTAATGTGGTGTGCCAATTTGCATATTATGGAATAAAATTTTAAATACACATGGTTATCCTTGGTGGATCAATACAGATGACAAAAGTCATTTTGGCTTTGGGATCAGAGGAGGAAAAAGAGGTTTTAGTTGCAGCATAGGCATGTTCTAGGGTACAACTGTAACCTCTCAGTCACTTTTCATATCTAATGTGGAAAAACATCACAGGTATTAAAGTTAAATGTGATGCCAATAGTGTAAATGCAGTGTAAGGATTTATTGTATTGCTGAGCTTTTTAAAATGTTAGCATTCCTTGGCTTCGCTTGGAAGCATTAACTAATTCCAGGTGAGTCACCTCAGACAGCAAAACCCACTGTTGGTAGACTTCTGTCAGGCAGGGAATGAGGTAACAATTCTCAGGGGCCACATGTGGAAGTGAGAATATTTTGTTACTGTGTGGTTACCAGCATTCCTTTATTTCTCATTAGTTTACACTGCACTCTGTTACATGAAAATTAACTTCTGTTAACGTCCACAGTCAGGTAATGTACACATATCACTTAATGAACATTGACAACCTTCAAATATTAAATTACAGCCTTTCTGCCCCCCAGGCAGGCTGTCAGACCTGGTGGTATAAATTAATATGTGATGCTGCACAGTTAACAAATTCCTTTTAGCCAAGAGAACTGAAAGCAGCTCCCAGAGGTAGGTCTGGAGTCTCCTACTGGAGGCTACTGAAATCAATAGAAAGACTTATAATGACTTCATTAATTGCTAAAATAAAGCTGGGGATGGGAGATAAAGGTCTGTGGAGAAAATAAATTAAGGAGGCAGGTTATACTTCTCCATTAGAAGTGGAAGCTCTTCTTGGAGATAAGTAAGTGTTCCATCATAGCTTGCCTTAATAACTGTTCTCATGTATTTGTAAGCAGCACTTTGTGTAAATTCACCTGTATGTTTGTATATATCCAGCTGTTTTCAGGCATAAACCACATCCATTGTTTCTACCTGAGCTAAAGAGGAAGGCTTAGTGTTGTCATTCTCCTCACCAGAGATGGAGCCATGGTCTGAAGTGCAGGGGGCTAAAGCCATCTCAGGTCTCCCAGGTTTCCCACCTGGCCTATGGATTGTGATTCCTGGCAGGAGTGAAGGTGATGAGAAGTGAGCAGTCCCTTTAGACTAAACCATTAAGGAACTAAACAACTCATTATATCATTTTCATTTTAAAAAATAGGATGTAATTATAGGAGATTATTATAAATTGTTTCTTGATTGTAAATAATATACAGATAATGGATAATTAATTGCAAAGTTCAATTAAGAAAGGTCAGCCTCAATGTGTTTTGTTTTATTTGTGTCTGTGATTATCACTGGTCACATGTAATTACATATGTGTCAAATTGCAGCTCTGGAGAATTGCTTAAATGTCACTGTAAATTGCAGGCTTTTAAAAAGTAATTATTATATATTTCTTGACTATTTTTAGGTTAAGGGGGTGTTTTTGTCTGGTGATACAAACCAAAGCTTAAAATAGTCAGAGGTGACTCAAAACATGCTCAAAATACTCATTTAATTTTAATAAGACTTGGACCTGACTGTAGGAGCAGAATTGTTTTAGCACATATACAAAACCTGGCAGTTGGCAGAGTCTTACACAGATGCCATGGCAAATTAAAATTTAATAATAGAAATACTGCTCCTTCTGACAAACGAGCAAAGTGTCCTCAAATAACATCACTGAATACTCCTAGAAACTACATGAGCTCCATTATAGGCAGAGAAAATCTGGGATCTAACTGTTAATGCCAGTATTAACAAAGGCTAAAGAGGCTCAGAATTGCTCCTTTCCTGGGTGAGTGACCATCACAGCAGGAATCTGGGCCTTGTTTTTATCATCTCTCTGTGACAATGTGGTTGGATTGTTGAATGATGGGTGTTTTACCAGCTGCACTTATTTCTGGTTACCCTCTCGTGCTGGGCCCCAAAGCAGTGATGAGCTACTGGATGTGACTTACAAAGTCCAGTAGGTGTTTGTATGGACAGCATCATCATCATCCCCCAGATGTTAAAAGGAATATCTGTAGGCAGCAGGGTTGGAGGGCATTTGGGAATTGTTTTAGTTGGCAGACTCTCTGCAGCATCCTGCATGACCTATGAATGCAGAGGTCTTGGCAAAACAGTTAGGCAGCGTTTCTAACACTGAACACCAACTCCAAACTTTTTAGCCTGTCTGGATTTTTTCTTCCAGCTTCTTCCCTGCCCTTCACAGCTTTTTTTGTTCCGTGCTGCTGTTTGGATATATCTCCAGATTTATTGTATCAACAGTCAGCTTCTGAGATTGTTCTGAGGCGTGCTGGCACTGGCATTTTCAGTCTGTGAAGCTGTCCAGCACACTTCAGCATAACCCTCTTCTGGCAGTGCTGGGTACCAGATCTGAGCAAGAGCAGCTCAGATTTCACGGTGCTGCTGCTGTTTGTGGGGAGGCAGAGATGAAATCCTGTTTGCCCAGCATGTTGTAGTGTATCCCAAATGCAGGAAAGGGGGTTGTGTGTCTGAATCCTTCATCCATCCCAGGTGCTGGAGGCAGAGCGTAGCTGGGACAAAGCCAACCCCATGCAGCAGAGCTAAGCTGTGAGCTGAGGAAAAGGGAGGTGTGCTAAGAATGGCCATTGATAGAAACCCACTGAAGTGAACAGAAGTGTAATTACAGCAAGATTGCATCTGTAGGAAAACCTCCTTTCACCTCCTTTGACCACAGGCTGTGAAGCTTCACTCTCTTGCTCCTCATCATATCATGAAGCAGCTCATGTTGAAGAGTTACACCCTGCCAAAGTAGAAAAATATCTAGAAAAAATTTCCTGGATCTTCATTCAACCTCTTTGCTGCTGGGAAAGCTTGGCTGACAAGGACATAGAGACACCAGTAGTATTGACCTGTGTGTTGAGAAAATTAGCAGGGTGCTCTTTTGTTTGTTTGTTTGCTTTATTTTTTATGGTTGGATTGTAACAAACTATTTGATTTTGGGTACAGATCCCTCTTTTGTATGTGTAGCCCAACCTAGAATGTGCTCTTTTGGTATGAGCCAGAGCTGTGCCCTTGAACCAGAAGAAACTTGCCTCGGGTCCTAGCCATCAGACCCTCCCTTTACTGACATCTTGGTAAGAGAGAACTGCTTTCTCTTTTTGCCAAATTTGTTAGCTGAAATAAGTAAAGTTTAGAACTTCACAATCACTCCTCAGTGATAAAGGCACACTTTGTTTTGGCTTATGTTCTTTGAGATGGGTGATTTTTGAACATCAGCTTGAGGTGGACAGTTTCACAAGTGCAGTTCTTGGAAAATTTCACCAAATTCTTGATGCAAACAGGCATGCTCATTTTTGAAGGTTAGACTTATAACTCAGTGTTGTTTTCAATTCTTCGAGAATGTTTTTTGGGTTTTTTTAATGGGCTTGATCTGATACAGGAAAAGAGGAAAGCGTTTCCAGTCTAGATTGCATATGCAAACAGGAACGGAAATTGCCTACAGAGCCTTCATGCTTCAAGTGTGTTGTGTGATTCTTTTGATATTCAGCCATGAGCACATTCTCTGTAATAGTCCACTCCTTTTGTTTCATGGTATCAAATGAAGACTGAGACATTAAAAGCAGGGCTTAAGAGAAATGAAAAATGTCAGTAAAAGCAGCTGATGAAAACCTTATTAAACAGCTATGCATGTCAGGCTGTGTTCCCTCAGTAATGTATATGTTTGTAATAACAGCCCAGAGTTCTGCAGGGACCTGTAAGTAATGAACAAAATTGGTCAAGCAAAAAAGAGAAGTTATTGGAAACTTGAGTGCTGTTGAGTCCCATAATGTGCAAACTGTACATCTGCATGGAATAAACCTGTGCCCTGCTAGTAGCTTTTATAATGTTCCCCTTGCATGCATCAATTTGTTTGCAGGGTTGAGTTTACTCCAGTGAATGTTTCATGGTCAGAATTATGTCCCCAGTTTAGACAAGTAGCCAACGTCCATTGTCAATGCCAATAACAGGGCAAAACGTAAAACTGAACACAACAGGCAGTGTCTCCAAGGAGAAAGTTGCCCCTTTACCTCGAGGGGAAAGTTTCTGGTGTTAATATATTTTTCCCAGTGGAGGAACAAAATGAGGAGGGCAGAGAATGATCAAAGCAATGCAAATGCTGTGTGAAGGAAGCTGCAGTGTGGAATCAAGTCAGGGGACACCATGTGAAGAGTTGGGCTGGACAAAAGACACAAAAGGAAGAAAACAAAAACACTGACAAATTCTAGTGAAGGGGATCTATTAATTTGCCTAGAAAGACAAAAACCAAAGAGGCATAAAGAGAGTCTAAAATTGGCAAAGAAACAAAACCTGTGGACTCGGAGCAAAAGTTGCACAAAAGGTGTCATGTACCAGAGTACTGAAAATTACTTGCATGAAACTCTTGGAGTAATGACAATAATAAATAAAAGCAGCAACCTGTCCTCAGCAAGGTTTTGAGCTAGGACAAGCATGTTTTGCTAGAGCCTCAGGCTCTTTCTTGGTCAGAAAATGGTGGCTGATCTGAGGAAGCTGCCTTGAGTAAACCTGATGATGGGAAACTGGGCAAAATCATGAAGCTAGGGAAGTTAGAGTGAAAAGCAGAGTATTTCCTTGCCTCTAGCAATATGAAATAGGAGAAGGAGGGTAGATGGAGGGGTGTGGGGGAGGAGGTTACTCGATGGCAAGATCTTGCTCTTTTGGAGCAAGTGCTCGCTCTGGATGGATTGCTTGGCATGGGCAATGCAGTGCCTGTCAGATGCCTGTGCATGTGGTCTTGGACTGCTCTCCTGGACTTGAGCCACAGGCTTTTGGTAAATATCTTTTGAAAACATGGTGTTACAGGATCTGCCTTCACAGAACTCCTTTTGCAATAAATAGACTTTATGGGGTGTACTTTGGGGGCAGATGATGATTTATGTGCTCAATAATCATTTTTCTGCCCTGTGGAGAAATCTTTAGACTGGCCAGCAGGCCTAGAATGAGGGAGGGTGCTAGGCTGCTGCTGGAGTGATGATTTTATAGTGAAGTACTTGAGTTTCTTTTTGGTCCTACCATCATCAATATCAGCGTTTTTTGTTTGTTTGTTTCTTAACCCATGTGAGACAGGGACTCACCTCACCTGCCATTATTTCACATCTTCCTGTGGGCACTGGAGAGAGCCTGGACAGCTCCATTCCAGTTATCTCGGGTGTCAAAATCCTCTTTGCTCCTTACACTGTGAGCTGGAGTTCAAGTCTTTTTTACAGCCCAGGTGGTTTGTGAAAGACGCTTTCGCTGTGAATTCCTAGGGGAAAACAGAACTGACAGTATGAGAGCTTTTCCTCAGGATTCTTCAAGTATTAAGGAAAAAGCTACAATCTGTTCGACTTCAAGGTGAAAAGCAATATTTATACAACTAAGCACAAGGACATGACACAAAATACTATTTATTTTGTGCTCTGCAGAAAGAAAAATATCAAATGAACTCCTCTGCTCTTTATTGTAATGGGCAAATTCTCAGAGTAATGCCATTTAAAATTCAGCTGTCCTCTGGTTTTAAGCATCGTTTTGACAAACAGCAAGTAAGTCTTAAATTTGGTAAATACTAAAGGAATGATATTTTTTTTTTCTCCTTGTCTCATGGTTAATCATCTGTAGCACCTAACAAGCTCCTTTCATTCTTGCACAAAAGCTTATAATATGTCACAGAATTAGCATCACAGGTGGCTTGTCAGCTTAAAGAATGACAGAGGTCTATTGTGTATTCCCCTAACAACTGTATGGTCTCCAGAAACATGCAAATAGTTGAATTCAAATGGCTCTTAACATTCTTCTGGAGTACTAATATAGTAAGGAAATAATGCCATAAAAATTTACAATAAAAAAGTACATGACATTCTCTGGATACTAAAGCTTTAATTTGTTAGCCACACAGGCACTGGGATGGGAGACTGGAGAGCAGTGTAAATGGATACCAGTCCAAAGTACACATTAAAATAATGATTTTTGATTATTTGGGGGGGAGCAGACAGAGTGTGCTTAACCTGAACCACATATTTACAACCCGTGTCATATCTGAGATCTGCCAAGGCAATCTGGGAAAATTAGTGACATCCAGGTGAAGTGTGCAGCAGCACAAATGCAGCTTTGATGCTCTTTTCACCTTGTCTCCCATGTGCTGCTCTGATTTAAAATATTTTTGGAAGTTCAGTGTTCAGTTCCCAAAATCTTAACAACTGGCAACAGCTATCCAAAAGTGGCCTCAAAAGAGTAAATGTGCTTTGGCATATTTCTTTGTTCTTTTAAAGTAAATGAAACAATTAGTCCAAATGAGGCACTTCGTCACTGAAACCCAGAGGAATTTCTTGGCTGCTGCCAAATCATGAATAATAATAATAATAGTGCAGAAAAGGAGGAGTAGTCATGAGAGTAGATAATCTATGGGTGATGAATAAAAGCCGATTTCAAGGACTCCTGAGCTGAGTTAACTTCTGCTGAAATGCTCAGTTTCTGTTTCAAAGTGCTCAGTAAGCCAAGAGTGTTACAGTAGATGATAGGAGCTCCTGCAAAGCATTTCATGTACTCATTCCTATCATAAAAACCTGATTATTCTCCAATTTCATGTAAAATGTGGTCAGGGGAGATCTTTATTAGTTGAAAGCATGTTTGCTGGCAAATGTAGCTTGAATTGTGTAAGGACAGCGTAAGCTTTCTGCTTTTCTGCTTCCAGGTAAAGCCTGTTCATTTTATTTTGCAATCATTTTGCCCATCTGCACCACATTTTTCTGTTGGCTTGGCTTGGCTTGTGCTGGCTGACTGCACTTGCTCAGGGCACAGGTTGTGGCTGTTGGTCACACTTTATCTGCAGCCTTTCACCAGACAGAATTCTCTCCTGGTCAGCTTCAGAGGTGAGCAGTGCTTCAAATGAGTCAGATCTTTACCTTGTAAGGGAGCATGCTGAAATACAGAGAAGCAGCTTTGCATCCAGCACACTGCAAGAAAAGTGAAACAGGAACAGTAATGGGCTCCTTCAGCTCTTCCTGGTCCCTATTGCAGAAATCTGTGCATTTTAAGGCAGTTGTCAAATCGGGTGTGGTTTGATGAGATGCAGTTATAACAGATGAAATAAAAAATTATCTGCCCACAAAGAAGCAGCTCTGCCATTTGCTGCTGTGCATCTTGTGTAAAGGACACAAAACATAACTCTTCACTCTTAAACGGTCTCCTTCATCCTTAAGACTTCAATGGATGCTCCAGAATAGGAAATGTAGGAAAGGTGCAAAGATAGTGTACTACACCTGTGCTTTTGTCCATCTGTTTGAGCTGGTTTGGGTTTGTCTCAGGCCAGTGTCTACAGTTGTCCCCTGTTTGTATTTTGGGGGCAGTTGTGTGCTTGGGTGCCACAACAGAGCCATCTGTGGACTCAGTTCCTCTGCCACTGTGTGTGCCCAGAGGGAAGCAGTCAGCCTATGCCAGCAAACCCCCATGTTCCAAAGGTACAAGGTGTCATTTTAGTGCTAAAGGCTGTTCCTGAATTATATCCTGCTGCGTGAAGTGTCCCCGGGAGCTGCTCCCTGGTTCCCCAGTAGATGCTGCAGGCCAAACCCACAGCTCTTGTGAACTGCAGGAGGGAAGAGTTTGCTCTGCTTAACTACTGATAGTGGAGTGCTCTTTGCAACTTCCCAGATGCATAACCCTCACAGCCTTTCATGGAGTAAAGGAGATGAATTTTAGAAACCATGGATTTTACAGATCCCAGGATATTTACCCTAATGATTATTTTGCTTTGGATAAGTGGGCTCTCTGGCTGACTTTAAGGGAATTAGATCATAGACATATTAACAGCTACACCCCAGCTAAAGTGTGCACCACTAGGGATTGTCTTCAAGCCCAATAAGCTTGCTGTTATTTCCTATCTTAAAATCTGTGCTAAGAAAATATTTTAAAAGGAAAGGGGGGAAAAAAGGTTGAGGCTACACTGCTGCTGCAGTCTCATTGAGAATCCAGATGAAAAACACAAGCTAATCTATACGAAAATAACACCTAAAAATGACACATGAATAATCTTGGGCATGAAAGAATATTGAAAAAGCCCCACAGACTCTGCAGTTTGGTATCTTAGAGTTGTGACCACGTTTCCTGGTGCTGGGCAAACAGAAGGATGCTTTTTTGGCAACTTCTCCTTTTCTGGGAAGTCTATAAATCCCCTTTTAATTCTGTGCATGCAGTTAAGTCTCATTCTTGTCATGGCCAGTTAAGGTGTGCTTTTGTCTCCTTTTGAAGAGTGAATGAAGACTTTGTATGCCCATCCCTACAAAGACCCACGGTGTGTAATGCTGTCAGGGCAGAAAGGGCTGTGCATTCCTGCCTTTGGCTTTTCCTGGCCACATAATCCTAAGGAGGTGTGCAGCTGCAAGCTTCCTTCTGTTGTGCTTCCCTGGGTATCCTCACAGGGTGGCTACACAAGAGCTCTGTAAACTCTGAAGTCCTTCTTGCTTTTGAGACAACTTACCCCAGGAGGACTTGGGAAATCCTGGATGTTGCAAATAATCAAGTGGTGCCGTGTTTAATTATAATTGATTGGTATTTTGGAGCAGAATTTTATTAATTAACCATAGGATTTCTCTCAGAAGCAGGATCCCTATGAAAGAAATTGAATTTCAGATGAAGACAGTTCTGCAATTCTTAAAGTTTAAAAAAATTACTTTTTAAATCATTATTTGTATTTTTTTCCGTGTGTTTTCATGTTTCTCCTCTATAACCATATAGCCAGTTGTGAAAATTGACTTCCCTCAGGGTGAAATGGAAGGGAAACAATTGCTGGATTGCAAAAAAAAAGGGAGAAATCTGTAAATTAAAGATTTCTTAAAGTGCTAAAACAAAAAGGTGAAAGACTTGGAAATGGGGAAAGAAAACTTGAAATAAAGTGAATTGCAAGTAGGAGAAGCAGTGTGGAAATCATTAAGGTGCTTTTGAGCTGTTCCACCATTTTCTCTCAGCAAACCACAGTACCAAATTGTCAGCATAGTTCTAATGTCTCTTTCACATTTCAGGGCTATGGAAGAGAGATTCCAATTTGTATTCACTTCTTAAGACTTGGAAATGTGCCTTTCCCTGGGTAAGCAGAGATTCAATTATGCACTTTATTGTCTTTTTCAGCTTTCCCAGCAGGAAGATTGGCCTCCTCACATTGGAAGACCTCTGGCTGTGGTGTTTGCATTTCAGAGCCTTTCCACCTGCTTCTGATAAGCTGGGTGAACTAGATCAGTAAGTAACATGACTCTGATAAAAGTAAGATTGTATGGAGTCAGGAGTTATTGAGTAGGTGAATTTTCAGTTCAATTTGAGCAAGTCTATGACAAATACTACCCAATTAACAGATTATTAACACTCACCAGCATTTATATGCTAGCAGATGAAAATGTTTCACATGTGAACTAGGTGCTGTTCTGTTCAGAAATAGATGTTTAGTATTTTTGCAGTAGAATAAAGAGTAGCTTCATGTTGAGCCAGGGCACTGACTGGGAGAACTGTGCTGTGTTAACATGATCTTACTCAGAAATTGCTGTTCCCCCTGGAACACGTTTTTGTGTACAAGGCCATCCATCCTACCGCCTTCTCAGTTATCAGCAAAGGAAATAGGGTCAAATAATTCCATCCTCTGTTCAAAATATCTTTCAGAGAGTATTTTGAACCTGCAGAGACTGAACAACTTGGTTAATTCTGACCATTGCATGTGAGCAGAGAAGTCAACTTGAGGGCTGCCTATTTGGCATGGAAGAACTGTAATAATACATGTGAATGTTTAATTTCCATGTGGGCTGATCCAATTAGATCCTATTGGCATCTTCTCGTTCATTACAAAGAGGAGCCCAGCTCAGTTACCTGAGTGCTCAGTCAGAATAATTGTCCTGAAATGAAGATCAGAGGCTTTTGTATTTTGTTGCATTCTCTAAGTTACACATAGTTGTAAGAAATTGGGTTTGAGTTCTACCATGGTTTGGAGTATTTTTTCTCCATCTCTGCTGTTCATGCAGCCCTAAATCTTTTTGCCACTGTTCCTCAGAAGATGAGAGGAGAAAGGAACGGGGCAGGGCAAGAAGGTGAAGTACTTTAATGTCCTGGATGGCACGTTCTTCTTCTGTCTTTACCTGGTTATGATAATGACAAAATTGTTGGGCTCTTCAGATAAAAATCTGTTTAAAGCTCTTGGAAGGTGCCTGTTTTTAGCACTATTAATTGCTTCCAGTGGGACTAAGCCTTAGTGAAGGTAAGTTCACATCATTGGGGATTAATTGGGACAAAGTGAAGAAGAATGAAAATTGTTCTTATTATTCTTAATCCTGTATTATCTAAGGAGGATTTTTTTTTCAATTTTCTGTTAGCTATCATCTTTACAAATGTAGGTGGACTATGCTGTGTCCAAGCTCTGAGTGAGAAGAAATTGGAAAATAGTGCTGTAAAGAACAAAGAAAACAGCATAGTTTTTATGAGAGATCTCAGCCATTTCACTTCTACTGGAATCATGGAATCTCTCTGTAATTAAGTGACAAGCTTGCAGTGTTCCCATACCCATCTCTGCAGAAATTCCTTGCATTAGAGCACAGAGACACAGCTTAAGCTGGCCAATAGTAAGAGACCATCCTTGGTTTATTTTTCCTTGGGGACTTCCACACTCCACAAGCTTTCTATTTGACCTGAGGATTTTCTGCTGAGGACAAGGGGCTGAAGTCTGCAGGATAACCAGAAATACCCAACATGGCTCTAGAGAAAACCTACCCTGCTTTTGAGCACCAGGAGTAGTAAACATCTGGGGATCATTTGAAACTGTAGCTGCTCACTCAGTTTCAAATGCTATGGAAGACATGAAAGAAGCAGTTAATGTTTCTTTTCTGGGTTGGGAATTGATCTTTATCAGCACTTTCCCTAACCTGTATTAATAACAATCACCAGGGACAGGAGAAGCACGCAGACTTGAAAAGGCTGCAGTAGTTGCCCTAGGTCACAGAAGGAAAGGAGGAATGTGGATCTGAGTTTTTCTTGTTTTCTGTCCAGAAGTATGAACCTCTTTTGTTGGAAGTAATTTTTGTGTGAAGTTTGACTGCAGCTTCTGAGGATACATAAAAATAAATCAGGTTAACAAGAAGAATGAAAAAGTCCCTCCTGTAAAGCCTCAAAAAATGATTTCTACATTATACTTAAAAGAACTGTAAATTTTCTGGGTTTTGCCAGGCCTTTCAATTTTTAATTTAAGGTAGAAGTATATGAGAAGAAGGTAATTCTTGCTTCCTATAACATTAGTTCTAATATTTTCTATGACCTTTGTTGAATTACTGCCTTTACCATGGACTGGGTTGTTTCAGGAGCTGTTCCATCTGCCACTCAGAATATTCCACTCCCATCAGTAGTATGAAGCCTTTCTGCCTTTTATTTTAATGCAGAGCCACAAGATTGAAGAGAAAACCCCATGGGATTTTTTTTTTTTAGGGGTGTAAATGAAAACTGAGGTTCATGTTGTGAAATTATTATTGAGAGAAGTGTGAGGTGCTGCTTTTGGTGATGTAGTGGAATAATGCAAGTACCAGTTTAAAATTTTACAAGTTCCTCTGGCTGGAACACAAACTAAAACGTTGCCATCTCAACAGCCTAACACTCCCCACAGGTCTCTATGCACCTTGGAGATGCTGGCTTAGAAAAATTCTACTTTTCTTAACTTTGGGAAGGGACTAAGGCACAGATATAAAAACAATGCAACATATTCACGATGGGAGAGGTTTTCTAAACTTTTCTTGACTATTTTTATGTAGACTTTTTCTGCACAACTATGGCAAGGCAGATTTCCAAAGCAGCACACTTGAGTCTTGCTGCTATTAGATGATTGAATCCCCTGTAATGCTTTGAAAAGGCTACACTTGTATGGATAATAAAGTAGTTACTTCTCTTGTTCACAGATCAGTTTTTTGAGGAATGGAACTACAAAAACATTGCTACCCATAACACAGAAACAAGGCCCACATTTCCTTCCTTCCTTCCTTCCTTCCTTCCTTCCTTCCTTCCTTTCCTTCCTTTCCTTCCTTTCCTTCCTTTCCTTCCTTTCCTTCCTTTCCTTCCTTTCCTTCNTACAAAAGCATTGCTACCCATAAGGCAGAAACAAGGCCCACATTTCCTTCCTTCCTTCCTTCCTTCCTTCCTTCCTTCCTTCCTCTGGATTTCAGAGAAGTTAGAGGGGAACATGAAATCATTGAAGGAACAGCCCACATAGAAACTCTACAGCACAAATTAAGCAAAGGTTGTTATCTGCCACAGCCTAGTTGGCTGGGCTCTAGTGTTCTGCATATCAGATGTCTCCCTGCTACTCAGAGAATCTTGAGTGAAGTAAATCATGCCAGAAATAATTTCTCCTCATATGTGTTTGTGTGTCTGTAGATGACAGGGTGGCCTGCTCCCTATCCACTGCCAGCAGCACCCTGATTTAAAGAGGGCACTTGTGCAACTCTGCAAAAGGACAAAGTGCTTGCAGAGTTAGGCACTCTGTTGGGTCACATGTGGGTGAGGGCTCTCTTGAGTGCTCCATTATTGTGGCAGTCAGTTTAAAGACTGCACACTGTAAAAGTTCAAGCAATTGTATGTAATGCATGATGAACAATATGACTTCCAAATGTTCACATGTAATGCATGTCAGATTTCGGTTGGCAAACAAAACAAGCCCCTCAAGGTTGCAGTCTGCTCTTCAGAAGAGCCACATGTTATAACCTCAGAACCTCAAAATATCAGCTGTTTTCTGTGCATGATGAGGGCAGTGGAATCTGTGCCATCTTGTGTCCTTTGTTTCCTGGAATCTGGCTGCAGTAATGAGCACATGTGTGCCTCTGCCAAGTGCAGTTGGCGCTTGATCCACCTTGTGCTTTTTTTTTCCTCATGGTGTATCTCATTATGACATAATTTTTGTACAAGGTGTAACAAAGATAAATATGTAAATAAGGAATGATATTTTGTAAAATGCATCTGTAGTTACTCTTTTATTACTTTTTGGCAACATGAAACTACCTGCAGACATCAAATGAGGTCAAGGACCATTGTACTCTCAGTAGCCTTTTGTGAAGCATTTAAAATCAGAATACTCTGGACACATAAAGGAAGCAGATTTACATCTTCCTAGAAAGAAAAGAAGAAGTGACCAGTCACTGTTGGCAGGAACATTCTGCCTTTTTCAGAAGAACTTCTCAAGGAGCCCAGGTACTCTCATTTGAGTCCTTCAGCACAGAGTCCATGTCCCATACAAACTTCCTATCCTATTTATGTGTGTCTGTTTCTGCTGTTCTTATCCACTGCTGGTGCCTTCTTTATTATGCAGGGTGTTCATTTTTTTTAATTACCAGACTGTGGGTGTAAGTGACCACAGTAAACTGAGCCTGAGCCATTCAGGAAGTGCTTCCCTGTCTCTTCTGGCTCATCTTTTCCTTCCATCCAGGCAATGGCACACAGGAAACAGGTAGGGCTAAAGGCAAGAATAGCAGGCTGCCTCAACTGTCAAACAGTGGTCTGTTTGTGTTCATGAGTTATACACCAGTTCAGTCAAGGAAAAAATCCAAGTAAATATCATTAAATATCAAAAGGACGATGGGAAAGCCTGGTTGAACCACACAGATGTCTCCAACTGGATGCCTCGGAATTATTCCTTTGCAGGTGAACCTGTTTGTATAAGAAATACACCCTCAGGCCCTCAAGCTTTGAGTTTTGTGGAAATGTGTTAACCAGGATTTTTCTGAGGATTGCAATATTTCTTGAAAACTTTATATGAAAGGTTTGGATTTGGTTTTTCTCTGCACCTACAGAAATGTCATAATCTGTTCCGAAGCAGATCAGCTTCCTGGGAGCTTTACAACTATTCGGGTTAGTTTCATGTAAATTCTGTGGAATATTGCCCTCAGATAGATAGACCAACAATACTGAAACAAGGCATTTGAATATTGTACTTGGAAACAACACATTTTATATATTGAAATAAAACTGCATGTATGTAATTTTATTTAATAGATCATTATAGTGATTATAGGTAAAGGTGTCCAATAGGGTGAAGCTAAGGCTTGAAAGTGTTTTTATTTTACTGTTTTCTTATGGTGTGGTTGGTATAAGTAGCTTTTGTTAATTTATTAACAAGGATGGGAAGAGGTAAAGTACTGGGAGATTAGTTTAAATCCAGCTCAGGAGAATTAGACACAGGAGAGCAACTTCAAGGTGTCTGGCACATGTCAGCATTTTATTTGATTGTAACAAAGATTTTGCACATGTATTCATAAAACACCTTTGTTGGGTTTCCTTTTAAAAGTTTGTTCTTTTTGTTAAAGCCTGTGGTAGGTCAGAATTAGTGCTGGCAGTTTCCTTTGCTAATGACCTCAGATACACTCTTTTTAAACCCAAGTTGATGCCTTTTTGAAAAAGGGCTTGAGGCTCTTCAAAGCAGCATTAAGATGACACACAGATGGCACAAGAAATGACACTTCAAATTCTTTATCTACACTTGTTTTGAGAACTGCAATAAGCCTCAAAAGAATTATTTTTAAACTATTGCACAATGTATATAGTGTTCATAGGCAAAACACGACATGTTCGTATGGAGGTAGTCTTTGTACATCCATCTCAGTGTTATATGGGAGATTTTTTAAAAAATGCAGTGATTACAGCAACGTAACAGAACCTAAATCAGGCTTTTAAAAAACTATTTAGTATCACTCAGGGTTTTCTGGTCAATCTTCCTCCATTTTGACAGAGAGGTAGGAACATGATGATCCCTTCTTTTAAGCAGGATTTTGGAGTTTTTAAGCTGGTTGCTTTCCATATTTAAAGATGGCCAACAGGGTGGCAGAAGGATTTGTCAATGATCTTGGCATGAACGTCAGGGATCTGTGCATCAGGACAACTCTGTGTAAAGCATTTGTGTTCTGGGAAAACTTGAAGGCATTTTCATGCTACAGATTTGTTACTTGAGATCTCCTAGCCACTTGTGTCAGTTTATCATCATCTGTAGAGAAATCTCAAACTTTGATTTCTGAAGCATTTTCCTAAAATAAGAAAAAATCTTGGATGGTAGCAGTATAGGAACAAGCTCTGAGGATTTCTTCCCTCATGCTGGACACAGGGCTGTATTTTCCATCCCATTCCCCTGAGTCCCAGTAAATGTTCATCTGTGTCCCACAAAAGCCCCCAGACTCAGAGCAGGGACTAAAAGCATCAAAGGCCTTTTTGTCAAAATAAGGACAATGCTATAAACCAACCTTGTGTTAACCTACCAAAGAACAGAGGACAAGAATTCTGAATGCCAAAATATAGAGAGATGTGTGAAAGGGAAAACTTATACAAAAGTAGGCAGGCTGAATAAAACTATTTATCTTTAAGCCACACAAGTCACGGTAATTAAATTAGGTCAGGCTGGCTATAAAGCTACAAAAAGCAGGCTGTAACTAATTTAGAAAGAGACAGAGAAGACCTGAAAAGAAAACAGTTTGACAGCCTCCTATTATTTTTTATCTAATCAAGACAACAAAATGTAAGAAAGAGAAAAAAGAAAAAGAGAAAAAAAAGGGGAAAAAAAAGAAATCTCATTGATTTATTAAGATTTTTTCTCAAACCATTAGGATAGACAAAAGCACATAGTCACATCTTTGATGTGTGAAGGTTTGCTCATTGTTCTTAGTGCTAACTGAGGGTTACATGCATATTTTACCCTTGAGAAGAACCGAGTAATTGAGTATCTTAACGTTCAGAAAGTGGTGGAAACCCTTACAAGGAATAACACAATCAGATCTTTATTGTTAAAGTATCATTGCACTGATTCTTTCTGGGCATCCATATCATCTGCTCCTATGCGAAGAGAAATCCTAAATATCTGTGGAAAGAGACAAATACACTTCTATTTAAAACTATTTCTTCATAAATCCCACCTGCCAATTTGTGTAAGCATCCTTTTTTGAAAATGGTTTCAAGTATTTGCTTTGAATTGGAAAGTGACAGGTTGTACAGGGTGTGGGAAATAACATTTTTGAACGTTAAGGAGGGAAGGATCAGGACTTT
Organism: Pycnonotus jocosus; assembly: GCA_013400435.1. Taxonomy (NCBI): domain Eukaryota; kingdom Metazoa; phylum Chordata; class Aves; order Passeriformes; family Pycnonotidae; genus Pycnonotus; species Pycnonotus jocosus. Next base: position 11,929 of record VWYP01017930.1, on the reverse strand, counting down.
GTGTAGTGTAGATGCAGTCTCATTAAACAAGGTTTAAAATAATATTTTAGTTGATTTCTGTAATAGTTTTCATTCTCCAAGTGATTAGAAAAATTAGCATTCTGAGGCTGTCCAGAGGATGAAGAGGAGTGTGTGAACAAAAAGGGGGAAGGGCACAGACAAAAAGCCCAGCTTGGTTTGTGTTGGTGTTTAATAGCAAACAACCCTTTCCCACCCTGCTTCTCTTTTATGCCTGCTTTAGTTTTAAGTAACTTCCAAAGATTTTCCAGCAGCAGATGATGCTCAACCACTACATTCATCTGAAATAAGAGACGAACTTTGCCCTGCGAAGAAAATATTTGAGGTTTCAACACAATTAAGGGTTGCAAATTCTCTGTGAAAATGGAAATTCCTTCCCATTTCTCCAGTAGGTCCCCGAGGGTGAAGTTTTGACCCCAGTGAAGTCAATGGAACCTTCACACTCTTTCATTAAGACAAGAGCCATCCCATATCACAGCTTGCACTTGCAACAATGAAATGTGGAAAGGAAAGGAGAAACTGTTTCCTTGGGTAACACCTTTTGCCGACAATGAGAGAGTCTTTGAGGGATGATCAGAAAAGATACACAAAACTGCAGGAAGTCAGAAACCGGGAGCAGGCAGGGAAACAGCAACATTGAGCATTTCTCCTCTGCTGCAGGACAATGTAGTAGACAGAACGTAAGCAGAGTGGGGTTGTCATTTTCAGAGCTGAACTGGCACCACTCAGCAGGTTTTTGTTCAAGAGAAGATGGAGCTCTTGCCCTCTGACTTGAAGGACGCTCAAAGCTCCTCATCAATTGAAAGTCAGAACTGGGCAAAAACTTGCAAAACTAATCAACAGAACTTCAGAGCATTGGCCCAGAATTTGGCCCAAACACAAGCTCCCTTACTGGAGATCTTACTTACATAACCTTTCTGTGTGCTTAATGTTTAAGGGAACACAGTCCAGCTTGGAATATATCTGAGAAGGGATGAAGAACAGCTGCCAGGTGCACTGTCTGCTAAAAATCAATAGCCAGAGCATTATATAGAACCAGACTTTCAAAGATAAACCACCCAACCAGGTCTGAACTCCCAAGATTTCAGTATAGCAATTTATTGCTCTGTGCACTGTTCACATGCAGCCTGTATGAACCAAGGGACTGCATTAAACCTGCTGAGTTTTGACAGATTTGCTTTTACTTCATTTTTATTGGATACAGGTAAAAGGAGAGCTGCCAGCCTACTCTAGATACAGGATCTATGGGATCTGGACTGTAATATCTTACATTTTACTGTGTTTTTTTTTAAAAAGACCCCTCCTATTTAATGAGAAGCTGTTGTTTCTGGTTTTGGGGGTTTTTTTCTATTTTAGACTAAGGATAAATTGGAGGAGGCATTGAGCAGTGGAAGAGCAACATCCTTTCGAAGCCCTCTCCAAAAGTAGAGTTTGTGGAATACTTTCCAAACATCTGCACGAACACTGCTACATCAACCTTCCAGCGGCTCGGTTGAAAAGAGAGTCCTTTAATCTAAACCGTGCTCCATGGGATTTCTTAATGTAGTTAATTCTTCTTTCTTCTTATTATTACTTTTTGCCAGTGAGAAACTGCCTAGTGGTCCCTACCTCTGAGTCCATTCCACTAACTTTTTCTTTTAGTCCTGGCACACTGTTGTACATTTTCACTGCATGGGGATCTCCTTAAACAAAGGAAAATTATGAAACTGTCAGATCAGATTTCATATATTTTTCTTGGCATTGCACTCACTAGCCCTGGTACACAGTGAGTTTTGAAAGCCTCTGATCTTTTATAACCATTTCCAGTCTTAAACATACATTTAAAAGTTCCTCATCTGCAGTCACTGGGAATATGACTATGAAAGCTGAGGTAATTTGGATATTTTCTTTCTGTAAAGACATAGAGAGTGATCCATTACAGCCATAAATCATTTCCAATGTTTCATTATTCTTTCTGCTCTACTTCTGATTGTTTTACTAAGACTCTGAATTTATTTCTTTCACTTTTGGGTTTTTTTTCTCTTTCCTGCTAGGGAATTTTAAATCAAGGTGCTTAGGCATGCCTGTGGGAATGAACACTGACAGCAGGTTTGGAGTGGTGAGCTCTGCTAGGTCTGATGGTACCATAAAACAGGCACATCAAGGACACAAAATCCTTTCTCTCCTTCCAGTCTGGAAGCCTCATGCCTGTGCATTAGCACCTCAGATGTTAACCAGCCTGTGGGAGAAGTGGGATTTTTATTCACTGTTGTGTTGCTTCTCAGGTCAGGGAAATCAACCCAGCTGAAGATACACTGACTTATGAAGACTGAATAGAAGATCCCTTGACACAAAATCCTGTGAGTGTATTTTTACAGAGAGTCCCTTGGTCAATTCAAAGGGCCAGACAGAGGATTCCCAAAGCTGAAAGCAGGAGCCATCTCAGTTGGTTAATCAGATGTCTTTTCTGAATGCCATCCAAACAAATGCATACTGTCTTTAATGCTTGTGTTATAAACAATTTGCATCCACTTCTGAATCCCTTCCACCTTTCCTTCACTCATGTGAATACTTTAAGCAGAGAGATACTTCGTAAATCTTTCAGAAAGTTCTGATTGTACTTTTCTCACCCATGCAATTCACAGCCAAGTCAGAGTAGAATATCTGTGTACCTTTGTTACAAGTACACCAGACTTTTTGATTTGTGCTGTCACTGTTTCCAAACCCGTTCATTAGCAGCCTTTCCATCCTGACTAGGAGATGAGTAACTTCCTTAGAAGGATTATTTTTTTTCCTTTCTGTTTTTCAGTTCCTTTCCATTTTTCTTGGCCATCTACTTGACTGCACAGCCTACTGCTCAGTTCCCTCTGCTTTCCAGAGCCCAGATGGAAGTCCTTCCTTGTCTGCACAACAAGAGTTGCTCACCTACCCCAATGTTACCTTCAACTGGTCCTGTTACCAGCTCACAGCCTGGTATTTTTCAATTTCAGGTAGAATATTCACATGTCATACTGTATTTCAGTGCAGCTCCTTTGGTTAATGTTTAGAACTTTGCACACAATCTTGAAATGGTGAGTAGAGTTTCCCTCACTTACTGTCTTCATCATGATGAGCTTTCCTACCTCTGTTCACTGGTTGGTTTATTTTAAATCTGGTAGCTGTTTCTTCTCTCCACACTGAACACCAGTACACCACACCATTCAATTAGGACATTATATATTGGGAATAAATCCTCATGGGTTCTCTTGAGAAGAGACTCCAATAGTCTCTTTCTTACTTTAGAGAAATTCCAAATTTAGCTCAGCTGGTTTTCGTCCACCAAGATGAAAGATAGGTGTTAATGCCTCTGAGAAAAAGACATTAAAATATTTTTCCTTAATAAGGTTTGTGGATAATACTGCCTACCCTGGTTTTAAAAACAAGCATTAAAGAGGCCAGTGCCTAGAGAAACTCTGCAACTCATTAGCTAGTTTTATCTTTCCTTCAAAGAAGGAAAAGCAAAAATCTGACTGATATGCCCATCCAATGCCCTCTGAAAAAAAAAAAACCAACTCTGCAGCCAGACCATTCCTTCCCTCACAACAAAGTCAAACAAAGAGAACTCATGCATTAACGTTTTTGACTTTCAAAGAAGAAAGCTTGTAATTTAACTAAGAAATGTTTTAGATCTAGAAAATTGAATGCTTTTTTTGCTTTTGGAGGCAACAAATCAGAGCACCAAAGAAAGAACAGTGCACAGAAATATGGCAAGTTTACCAGTGAGTGCAGTGTGGAGGAAAGTAGTCATTAATTAATGAAAAGGAAGGGGTTTAGGGGAGGATTCAGGTGTTTAACAGAACCCCAAGCTTTGCTGTAAGTGGTGTGGGCAGAAAGTCTGTGAGGTTTGCTCCAAGTGGTTCACATGGTGACCAAGCACAGCAGGGAAGCTGCTGCACAGCACCAGGTTCAGGATGAGGATCATTGCAGCCCTTCCCCTTATCCTCAGGTCAGGCCCTCCTCCAGCCAGGAGCTGTCAGTTGGTTTCCTCCTGCTCTCAGAAGCCCTTGAGCTGATCTGAAAAGGGCCTCTTGTGCTTCAAACCCTTCAGCAGGGCTGGAGCTTTGATCTCCTGAAACTGAGGGAAGCAGGGCAGCCCAGGAGCACTGCAGCATGGCTGTGGGGTGGCATGGGCAGCCCTGGCATCTGAGACTCCACCTCTTAGTGCCAGGACTGCTATCATGGCATTGCCTGGTAAAGGCACAACTCAACTCCCACAGAGAATTAAGATTCTCACAAAATAATCACTGAACTGAGTTCTGTTTCAATTTTTAACATCTTTTGGAAGTGCTCCACCACAGTTTAGGAAAAGAAGAAGGGAAAGAGTTACCCAGAAGGAAAGCTGAACAAGAAGGCACAGGTTGCACTTGAGCTGTTTTCAGCTGGGGCATGACCTCAGGAGTGTGGCATAGATTCCAGTGTCTTTGCCCTGGGATCCTCATGTAGAATTCTCTTAGATGGACAGTGAAAAGAAAGAAACTTTTGTGTTAACGAAATACTGCTTTGCTTTGCTTTGATGTTTTAAGACATTTTATCATTAGAGGTGGTCTTTAATATGCTCCTTAAGCTGTAACTCTTGGGACCACCTCATTCCTTATACGTCTTCCTCTGAGCAGGAATGTTGGAGCAGAGCACAGCTCAGCACTACATGCTCCATTAGATGAGCTTATATAGCATCCTATAGGCCTAGAGGTCCAGTGGGAACCTTTGGCAGACACAAAAATACTTTGGAAACCTGTGGGAAGGAACGCTGATAACCTGACAGTGATTTATATTATTGCACTAGAAAAATAAACAGTATGGCAGAACCTGTCAGGATGGATAAAGCCAGGATTTGCCAGTAACTGTGCTGTGCAGCTTTCCAAACCACTAACCTGCTGGTTAGCCCAGGCCTCTATTTCATCCAAACCCTCATAAAAATTTATTGCAGATGGGTACTAAGAACCTTCAGGAAAATCCTTTGCTGTTTCAACAGCATCTCTGCCTTATGATGGTCTTGCAGTGACTTCTTCCCCCCTCCCCCAGCAGAAGAGGTTTTTTTCCTGCCCAGCATGGTTTAATCCTCTCTTACAAATGGCACAGAAAAGAATTTATCAGCCTGTCTGGGATAGCCAAGGAATGAGGTACCAGAAGGCTGTGCATGAACGAGAGAGACTTAAATCACACTTGGAACTGCAGGCACAGCTTCAGGTGCTGTGCAGAGAGCCCTGTTCTCAGCCCAGGCATTATTGTGCTCTGAGGGCTGATGGAAAGCTACTGCCCATAGATCAGCACAAGACAGTTTGATGTGATTTGGCTTCTCCTCTGTGTGTGTTCACCAGTACATCAGAAAGCACAGGTGGGCAGCAGCAGTGTGATTTGGAGCTGCAGGCTGCAGCAGTGGGGCAGGGCAGGGCACACAGGGGACCAGGACTGGGTGTGTGCCGTGTCCCTTTGTACCCCTGACAGAGCAGAAAGGCTCAGCTCCCAGCTCCAGCTGCACTCGCTGTGCCCATGAATCTCCAGCAGAGCCAAGGCCAGCAGGGAGCTGGCGCTGGGAGCTGTGCTCTTGTTCCCCATGAGTGTGCTCACAGGCAGGCAGGGGAGCTGCACTCAGCACCATGCAGGGGCAGGAGCTGGGCAGAGGGGGCCGTGCCAGTGCCTGCAGCAGCTCCCAGGGCTGGAGGGAAGGACACAGAGCTGCTGAGTGCCCTGTGCTGGTCTGTGCTCATGTGCCATGGCCCCAGCCCGGGCTCTGAGGGAAATGAGCTGTGCCTTGGCCCAGGATGTGCAGGGACAGCTTAGAGAGACCCCTTAGAGCCTGACACAGGTACCTGCCAATGGTAACACTTAAAGATGACTTAAAGAAAACCTTACTGACCCTGAAAGGCCTGCACAGGCTCAGGGTGTGCACCTGAGCACTGCATGTGCACAGCCACGCTCGTGCCTAGCCAGATGTATCTCATCATCTGTCATCACTGAGCTGAGGGGTAAAGATTGACAGGGTGATTTAGCATGGAAAACAAGGCTTTATAAACATGGAAAAAACATGACAAGCATGCACAAGTGTTTGGAAAACTGATTGGCATTCCATAATGAATAGCATGAGAATAAATTTTCTTACTAAAAAATACTGAAAAGTAGAAAATCTCCTTGTTTAGTAGCAAGCAATAACACAAGAGTTAACCAAGTATCTTAATTCGGTTATTCATGTCCTGAATCAAGATTGAATGTGTAGAGACATGTCAGTATGATTTTAATATTATAACAATTTTCATTCATGAAGAGGTTACAGACAGAAAGAGGTAATCTCTTATCTCATAAGAGAATGCTTTTTGCTGTGTTATTAAGGAACAAATGAAAGAAGTTTTGCATGGCCTGTGAGGGGTGTTTTGTGCCTTGCTGGTGACAGTAGGTTAAAGCCCAAGATAACCACTTCAGACTGGCTGCATACTTCAGCATTTTCCCCCTTCACAGTTGTTAAAACTTTATAGAGCCTCAAAACACATCCAGATGGACAATAACTGTGACTTCCACTTACGAAACCAGTATAATCAGGCACAATACACAAAGTGGGGTTAGTGGGAAGGAAAACAAGTTCTGAATAGAGGACCTCCTTGGAACATTGGATCAGCCATCAGACACACCAATTCTGTTTAGACAGGCCCTGTTGTACACACCCAGATTTTCTGCAAGACAAAGCACACCCCCATCCTTTCACCACTGCAGCTCCAAAACACTTCTGCCCAAGGGTGGTCCTCACCCTGCTTGAGGCAGTGTTTGTCCTTACATCTTTATTCACTAACTGGAGCATTGCTTTCCAGAGATTTTTGGCAAAGCTGAGGCACATAAACCACGCTCTTCCTCTCAAGGAATATCATATCTTGGCAGTTTTGTGTGGGTTTGACTTTTTCAAATATGCAATAGAAAAATACAAACAAATGGCACACTTTTCACTGTGCTGCCACCAGTGGATTTCCCTGCACAAGGCTGCTTGTGTGACACCAGGATAAATAACATCACTGTAGCAGAGAACCTGGTCAGGAGAAACCCATTGTTATTTGAAGTTGTTCACTTGTGGGATGATGTCTGCTAAACACAACATAAAGCAATATACAGTGACTGTTTGGATTTTTGTGTTCCACATATTATTTGCATATAGTACAGATATATCACAACAGGGTGATTAGATAATGAAGCCATGATGTAAGAAAAAAACACCAAATCCTGGCAGATTTGTAGCAATTGAATCTATGTCTTCATTCCATTTAACTGAAGTTAATTCCAGGGCTCATTCCTGCCTCTGCATGTGTTGGCAGAGACAGATCTCAGTGCAGTGGGCATTCTCAACCACTTCTTTGTCACATTTCCCAAATTTCTAAACAATAAAAAAAAATTGCTTGGGAAATTGTGTTTTGAATTTGTGATATTTCATCCCCTCTCCTGCCTTTCCCCCTTTCCTTTCAGTGAGTGTGCTTTGAAAATGCATTGTGCCTCCTACCACGTGGGAGTAGTGCTGTGTTTTAGTTCGCTGGTTTGCAGAAAACATTGTTTGCCATATGTCTCAACAGACCCTGCTTCTCTTTTCCAAGACATTGGCCAAGGGAGCTATGATTATTTAATTTGTCTTTCAGTCTTTTTGCATCATGACTAGAGATTGGCATGTGAATTGTTTAATTAAGCTGTGAATATTGCTGGGTATTGCTAAGTTACACAAATACTGTGTCATTTACTATTTATGACTAACAAAACTAACAGTACAAAAAAGCTAATTAAGAGCTAAATAATCTTGGAGTCTTTTGACCAGCTGTAATATATCCATACAACACCATTCTGTTGAATAAGGGTGCTATTGTTGAGGCTTTTGTCACAGCAAAAAAAAAAAAAAAAAAAGAGGAAAAGAAAGAAGTTGTGGTCTTTTTCTTTGGTTTTCTTCACGTCACAAAGCAAGCTGCAGCCTCTGGCATTTCAGCTGGGCTCTGTTCTGTGCCCAGGGTGACAGAGGCACTCACAGTTGCTCCCATGGAAATATGCTGAACAACATCCACACCATGAACAAAAGCACTCTGGGCCTTCAGTGGGCAGAGCACAAGAGCAGAATGTTAACCACACATCCTGCCTAGGCAGAAATTCCTTTTGCTTGCTCATGGCACATAACGAGCTTTCATGCCTCTCTTTTTGGCATGCGTGGTGCCACAGACTCCCCAGGAACCTTATTCCATTCAGATGTCTGCTTCTGAATGAGCTGATCTTCTGAGGAGCAGCTATTTACTGATTCATTGCTGGCTCACGCCTTCAGCACATGATTTTCTCTCCCCACGGTCCAGGAAACTCACTGCATCTCAAGCCACAAGCCATGGCAAGAATGCTCATGCAGCTGTTGTGGGGTTTCCCCATTGTGCTGCAGAAATTATGTGAAGATGGAATAATCCCTTCAAATGGCTTCAGCAGAAATGAGGGACTCAGGTACCTTAGAAAATACACTGTGTCATTAAACAATACTGTTTTAAACATCAGAATATGCAAAAAATTATAAAAGTGACCAAAATACTTCTTTTTTACACCTTGGGCTGTATGTACTGCACACCTCTTAATTTTTCAGGCTTGCATCTTTGAATAGGAGGAGACCACCGTGTATGGGCTAAATGGTAAAATGCAGTTCCTTCCCCATTCCTTCTGTCCAAAGTCTTGCAGCCATGGAAATGTTCAAACACTCCCTTAGTGAATTATGGCTGTATGAGAAAGAGACTTCGTGACTTGGCTGCTCCCTCTAGTTTGTGTCCTAATTTTTCTAGTCTTGATTTCACTGTTTTTTTATCCAGAAATGCTCCATTTAAAACCAGCTACCTCCTAAATTTACCATGTTGCCAAAATAACCCAAAGATGGCTTTGTTAGATAGACATCAGCAATTAAGTGATGAATTTAAAAATACCTGATTTTCCTTGTTATTCTTTTCAGCAAATTTTCTTCTTGAATCAAAAAGTAGCAAGAGGTGAACAGTTGGAAGTACTGAGCTAACCAAGTATGGACAAGGTAATCAGGACACCCTACTATTTGTAACACCATTAAAAGGTAACATAAAAGCTTTCCATGACACAGAACATAGGCACAGACCCGTGAAAGTAACAGATTTGAATATGCAAATAGTGTTCTCTAACAAGAGTCTGAGTAAGTAAAATATGAAGCTAAAGTCGTAGTTGGTGTCAGTTTTCCAGATGGAGGAGAAGGATTCAGGATTAATGAAAAGATTAGTTAGCTTTGTCTCCATCATCAGACTACCAAATTAAAAAATTAGGACAGAGAGGAGAGTTTTTGAGGAAGCACAGCTATCAAAACCTTCCTGTCCTCCCTCTTTCCCACCTTTTCTCTTCCTTTCAGGCCCATTTGGACAAACATCAGTCAGTCTGCTTTAGTCTGTTTTGGTGATGTTCTGTGGGTTTCCAGCTTATTTCTGCATAACCTGAGAAGTCTGTATTTGCATCCCAAGCTGCCCAAAATGTTTAATTATTTCCCTGGAGCTTTCCATTGTTGTTTGTGGGGGCAGCACTGCATTGCTACACTGAAGGTCTTGTCAACATTCCCTAGAGATATCCAGTCTTGCAGGATACTGTAACCCATGGGACTTAATTGCAGAGAGCTACAATTTGTTTTACAAGACTTAGGACAGATGCCAGTTACTGAAGGTGCTTACACTGAAATAACTTGGCACTTTTTTTTTTCTTGGTAATGTCTTTTTGTTTCTCATTTGTAATCCTCCTGTAACCTTGAGAAAAGTATTTTCATATTTGTAAGGCCTCTGGAAATTTTCTGAGCATTTAGATTATGTTCAGATAAAACTCTGACTTTGTGAGTACATATGGATGAAAAGCCTTACTAAGATTTATTATCTCATTTGAAAATTGTCAATAATACCTTCTGCATTTGTTCAGTCCAAAGGGATTTTAAAAAATCATATCAGAGCAGCTGTGGGTGAGAAAAGCTCATTCCTTATCAGTCATCCAAACTTGCCAAGTTGGTTTTATGAAAGCAGTGAAATGAATGCAGAAACTAAACCCAGCTTGATAACACGAAGCCAAAAGCAGAACAGAAAAAAGAGCAGCGTTGCTGCTTTAGCCTTCCTCCTCTGTAACTGAAATGGAAGGGAATATGACGGATCGAAGGCGCCTCAGCAGGGCAGGCAGACCCACAGCACTGAAAAGAGAAGGTCAGACACATCTCCCAGAGGTGCTGAGGTGCCTTTGTGGGAGCCCAGGCGCAGTCCCTCTGGTGCCGAGGCTGTGGGAAGGTGCGATCCCCGAGCCTTCCCTTCCCCAGCGAGAAGTCCGTGTGCACAGAGGGCTGCGGGCACCGCTCGCTGCTCGGCCACGGCTCCCATCCCCGGCTGAGGCACTGGGGATCCTCTGCTGCCACACCTGCGGCTGGCAGGGCCTCTGCCCATTTCCCTCAGCCCTACTGACCCTATCAATGCCTCTGCCCATTTCCCTCAGCCCTACTGACCCCAACAATGCCAGCTCAGTCTTGGGAAGGACAAGCTGTGCCACCAGCTCTGGTTCAGGCTGTGCTCTAATAACCCACAGTGCCCAAGAAACGTCTCACTGCGGGGAGGGCACGGGCAAACTCCTCACGGCCACTTTTTGTAACAGGGATGCACTGGCCTCTCTTCTCACCAGAGGGTTCTTAGGAACCTGATTTCCAGACTCCTGGAATTTGTCTTGCCCAAACCATGCAGCACCGAATTCCCAGGGAGCAGCACTGGTGCCGATTCTGTGTTTAATCATCAGCCCAGCCCCGCTCCAGGCTCTGGACACAGCTCCCATTTGGCACCCACCAGGGAGAAAGATCCAGCAGCACCAGCCCCTGTTCCCCGTGAGGGAATGGCTGGAGGAGATGGCCAAGCACCATTCTGTCTGTGTTTCACTTAAAATTACTCAGAAAATGTTTCTACATTAAAGCATATTTCAGTATCTCTTGAGGTTAAATGAAAAATACTGAGTTTGCTGTGTTCAAATCAGTAATGAGAAAAAAATATATTAGAAGAATTATTAAATACTTCAGAAGACAAAGGGACGTGTAAGCTGCAATTTCTGTATAGATTTTGAAGTAAAAAATCTGTTAAAGGAAAACCTGTTAGATCTTTCCTCCTGCTTTAGCAATTAGATGAATATTTATATAGAAATAATGAATTGCAATCATCACAGGCACTGGGCTTGAGGGGCTCAGAACAGGACTCGGTCTCAGTTCCAAGGCCCCAAACCCAACACTGAGTCAGGCAGTTCTGGGCTCTCAGAGACCCAAATCACTGTTCTGTTTCAGGGGCTCAGAACCAGACTCACTTGATCAATTTTGGGGCTCACAAAGAGAGACCATGGGCTGTGTTTAGAGGGCTCAAAATTCAGATTGAGAGCTTAAAACCAGAGACTCAATCCTGTATTTTGGACTCTGAAACCAGGCTCATCTGGCTGCATTTGGGCTCAGGTACAGTGGCTAAGCCCTGTGCTTTTTCAGGCCTTAAGTCAGAGACCAAGTGCTGTATTTTAGGGCCTCAAAAACAGAGACCAAGTCTTGTGTTTTGAATCCTTTCAACCTAGGGTCACTCAGCCAGGTTTGGGCTCACACAGAGAGACCAAGTCCTGCATTCTGGGAGCGTAGGGCAGAGACTGAGTCCTGTACAGCATTTGAGCCTTGAAACCAGGCTTATGTGGCCAGTGCCAAAACTGAGAAAGTGAGAGTTAAGTCCTGCTTGTCTTATGTGGCCTCATTTAGGGCTGAGAAACAGGAACCAAGCTGAGTGGTTTGGGGGCCTAAAAAGATATCATGGTCTGCGTGTTTGGGCTTTGAAATGGAGAGCAAATGCTGCAGCTTGACGGCTCAAAGGCAGGCTGCTTTGGCCAGTGCAGACCCAGATTAACCGAGCCA
>VWYP01017929.1:0-10054 GCA_013400435.1 Pycnonotus jocosus | reverse complement strand
GGGAATTGTGGAATTTGGGGAATTTGGGGAATTGTGTGTCCCTCCGTGGCTTTTCTGCTGAGCACAGGGAATGAGCTGCTCCCACCCTCCGGCTCCCTTGGGAGTTGGGATTGTGGGATCAGGAATGTTCAGGGCTCAGGGGATCTGGCACAGGTGGGATCAAGGGATCCACCGGAATCCATGGGATTCCTGCAGGGAGAAGGGACGGGGTCAGAAACGGGGATGGAGCAAGGCCACGGCAGCAGGGATGAGCCGGGATGAGCCGGGATGAGGTGCTGGAATTGTCACAGCTGCCATTCCAGGATTCCATGAGATCCTTCCCAAACCTCTTTTCTGGGTTTTCCCTGCCATTCCTGCCTGGGAGGGTGAGGAGAGGCTGGGCTGGAATTCCCAGAGGAGCCGTGGCTGCTCCTGGATCCCTGGAAGTGTCCAAGGCCAGGCTGGAGCAGCCTGGGACAGCCCTGCCCTTCCAACCCCGGCCATCCTGTGATCCCATGACTCCGGGAAGACATTTCCATCCCTTTTTTCCTCCTCGGATCCCTCCCGCGGGCTGGATCCGGGCTCTGCCCGTGTTTGGGTGTCATTCCTGGCATCTCCCTCTCCCTGGGGCCGCGGATGAAAAACATCTCCCGCTTTCACGGCAGCTCCTTGGCCCCATTCCCGGCCGGCCATTCCCGCCTGGCAGCGCCTCCCGAAAAACATTTGGCCTCTCCCGCTCCTCTTTGTTTCAAGCCCCAATCCAGCTTTGCCTGGAGTCCTCCCAGGATATTTTATTTTCCCGATTTTTTTTTCCCAGTTTTTTTTTTTTTTTTTTTTTTTTTGTCAGGTGTTTTCCACGCCGATAACGCTCCCAAAGTCACCTGCCCCAACACGCTCCCAATTCCCGAGGGGCCAAAGTTCGGGAATCGCGCCCTGCCCTCGAGCCAGGCTCAGCCCCAAACCCTCTCAGGCCCCGCCTAATTAACCCCGGCCTTATTAGCAGATAATCGCCGCGCGTTTAAAGCAAATTATGCGCAATAAAGGCGGGACAATGATGGCAGTGTTTGGTTTCCCCGCGCTCCCGGCTGGAATGGGGCTGTGTTTGCCTGGAGTTATTCATTATCCAGGACCTTTCGGCACCAACGGCCGCTCCGTGCCCGCCGATTGTTTAAATCCAGCCCGAGTCAGTAAAAGTTTGGACAAATATTGGATTTGGCCCGAGTTTGCTGTTTGGATCGGCAGCCCCGATTGCCGCTATTGATTGACAGATGCGCCCAAATGTTTGGAAAGGCCCGGCCCCGATTGGATTGGGGAAGGTGTTTGGGCAAACAGCGCTAATCCAAGGCAAACAGAATCCTTGGAAGCGGTTCCAGGCTGTGTTAGCAGAGCAAACGGAGCCTCTGCAAACAGCTCAGGAGGATCCGGCCACCTTGGCGTAACCTTTGGAGGAGGGATTGATCCAGGGGGGAGGCGGATGGAGCGGGATCAGCGGGATGCGGAGCGGGGTAAATGTCAGCGCTGAGCCCGCGGCTCCCTGCGCGCCCTGGAATTTATCCGCCTTTATCCTCCCAATTTATCCCGCGGCCTCGGCACCGCAATAAAACGGGATCATGGCACGGCACGGCTCGGCTCGGCTCCTCCCGGGAAAGGGCTCACCTGCAGAGCTGCTCCAGCGCTGGATCCCAACACCAGCAGGACCTGGAGCTGCCGGAGACATTCCAGAGGAAATCCAGGACGGGATGGGAGAGCTGGGAATGCTCACCTGGAGAAGGGAAGGATCCAGGGAATGCTCCCCTGGAGAAGGGAAGGATCCAGGGAATGCTCACCTGGAGAAGGGAAGGATCCAGGGAATCCTCAGAGCTCCTAAAGGGGCTCCAGAAGAGCTGGAGAGGGATTTGGGATAAGGGACAGGACACAGGGAATGGTATCCCAGGGATGGGTGGGATATTGGGAAGGAATTCCCGGCTGGGACAGTGGGGAGGGGCTGGGCTGGAATTCCCAGAGAATCCGAGGCTGCCCCTGGATCCCTGGAATGTCCAAGATGGGCTGGAGCAGCCTGGGACAGTGGGAATCACCCATGGATCCCTCCCAACCCAAACCGGTTTGGGATTCTGGGAATGGAAGCACAAAAATCAGGAAATCTGACCCAGCAAAGGACAAGGATTGCAAACATTCCCGGCATTGTCCAGCCACGGATGATTTTCCCACGGAAAGCAGCTCCCGGTGCCAGAGCAGGACATGGGCTGGGATCAGTGGGATGGGATTGGGGTGGGAGATGGGAATCCCCGACCTCAGCACCCAGATGATTCCCAGAGCTCCTCCAGCTCCCGGGAGCCGCTGGATCCATCCCCTACAGCACCCCGGGGAGGAGCCTTTGGGCTCCAAATCCTTCCCTTTTGTTCCTTTTTCCTTTGATTTCAAGTCAAAAATTCCAGCGTTTATCGCACTTTTTGTGCTCCCTCTTAACGGGTTTGGTTTTTTGGGGGGGGTTTTAGGTTTTATATAAAAATTCACATTTATGAGACGAGCCGGGATCAAGAACAGAGAGATTTAAAAGATCCAATTATCTTCCCAAAGTTTGCCTTCATGTTCATCCTAACGATTCCAATGTTTTCCAGGCAGATAATTGCCTTTCCCAGCTTCCCGGGCTCCTCACAATTCCAGCATTCCTGGGCTTTGGAATTTAAAAGGAGCCTCCTGCTTGAAGCCTTGGGTCTCCAAGGAATTCCTGAGGAGGAATTTTTATTTTTATTTTTTTTTAAACTTCCTAAACATTCTTGGCTTCCTCAGAAACGGAAAATCCAGAATGTGAATTCCATCCCAGCCCTTCCCATGGGACAATCCCTTCCCGAGATCCCATTTAAATCTCCTTTTCCATTCCCTGTGTCCCATCCCTTTCCTGGGAATTCCTTTCTCCTGCTTGTTTGTTTGGGGTTTTTTTTCCAGGATGAGGGAAAAAACGCTCCCAGCTGGAATTTTGGGATGTGAGCAGAGCCCGGAGGAGTCGCTGGGATGGAAATTTGGGACAGAGAGGTGGGAAGAGCCATGGAATGGGATCAGTCCCTCCCCGCATCCATGGAAAAGGGAATTCCGTGAGCCGGGAACGAGCTGGGATTCGCTGCTGATCCCAGGATTTTCCATGGATAGCGCTGGAAAACAGGGATGGGAATGCCGGTGCTACACTGACACCTCGTGGATAAAGCGCTCCTTGCAATCCCAGCGCTCCGGGGATGGAATTTTGGGATAAACGCTTGGATTTTGCTGCTCACTTTGTCCTGAGGAAGCTTTGGATAAAGGGATATTTCCCTGGAATTAAAGGGGTTGGGATCAGGATCCGCCCGGGAAAAGCTGGAGGAGATCTTGGAGCTGCGGATCCAACGTTTCTCCCCTCCAACCTCTCCCGTTTGCCGGGGGTTTGGAGGGAAATAAAATAAAACCAGAAATGAAGCACCATCATTCCCAGTGGTTATTCCAATCCAAATCCCAGCCTCAGTCCCATTCCCAATCCTCTCACAAGAGCTGGGATTTTCCATGGATTCATTCCCTATCCCTGGGCAGGAAAGGCTCAGGAAATGCCATCATTCCCAGTGGTTATCCATATCCCAATTCCAGTCCCAATCCTCTCACAGGAGCTGGGATTTTCCATGGATTCATTCCCTATTCCTGGGCAGGAAAGGCTCAGGAAGCAGAGCCATTCCCGGTGGTTATCCCAATCCCAACCCCAGCCTCAATCCCATTCCCAATCCTCTCACAGGAGCTGGGATTTTCCATGGATTCATTCCCTATCCCTGGGCAGGGCAAGGCTCGGGAAGCGCCGCCGTTCCCGCGGTTTTCCCACCCCCTCTAGTGGCGCTGCGGGAGCCGCTTCCATGGATCCGGCCGGGAGCCGCCTCTGGAGTCCATGGAATACTGGAGGGGCTGGAAAACTCTCCCTTTGTCCCTCCCGAGCTCTGGAATCCCGGCAGGGGAAGGACCTGGAGCTGCTGGAAAAACTCCTGGAGCTGCTCCGGAGCCAGGCTGGGAGAGCTGGGAATGTTCCCCTGGAGAAGGGAAGGATCCAGGGAATGCTCAGAGCTCCTGAAGGGGCTCCAGGAGAGCTGGAGAGGGATTTGGGATAAGGGACAGGACACAGGGAATGGATTCCCAGGGCTGGGTGGGATATTGGGAAGGAATTCCCAGAGAAGCCGTGGTTGCCCCTGGATCCCTGGAATATCCAAAGCCAGCTTGGAGCAATCTGGGATAGAGGGAAGTGCCCCTGCCTTTGGGATGAGCTTTAAAATCCCCCCCAATCCCAATCCAAACCATTCCAGGATCTGAGCATTCCAAACCTCGGGAAGAACAGTTTTTCCACGGGCTGGAACACCTTGGATTGGGGCAATCCCTCAAAACACTCCCAAAATATCCCCAAATTCCCTCTTGCAGAGCTGAGGATAAACCTGATAAATCCAAGCAGATCCCAGGATTTAACATCCTAAAAAAACCAAAAAAAAATCCCTTTGGAATTCCCTGAAAAGCGGGAAGAGGGGGTCTGGAATACAAGCATTTATTGAACACCTTTGGTGGGACACACGGAGAGAAAATTCCCACCCGAGCCGTGAAGGAAATCCCCTTTCCCACCCCCCAATTCCCACATGGAAAACATTCCCAGCACCCCTTCCCTGCCAGGATCATTTTGGGGTGTTCTGGAACGTTCTGGCACCTTAAATATTCCCAAATTCATTCTGGCCAGAAGAAAACCCCGGCGTTATTCCCAAGGGTTTTTTTTTTTTTTTCCCCTGGTAAAAATCGGGAATGGCCAAAGACACCCTTAAAGTGCTGGACTGCAGCTCGGGATAGCAGCGGTTGGGTCTCCCAAAAAATGAGGGAATGACCGGAAAAATGATGGATTTGGGACCGAAAAAAAAAACCTGGGAAAAAGTTGGAAAAATCTCCCAGGGAAAAAAGCCTGGTGGTGGCTCTGCCTGTGTGAGGATCCAGCTCCGTTTGGAATTCCAGAGGGACCTCCAGGATTTCCCTAAATCTGTGGGAAAGGACAGATCCATGTAGGATTTCTTTGGGATCACCCGTGGAATCGTTTCCCAGCTTCCCTAAAAAACTTCTGGGAATGAGCACAAAGCAGTTCCTGAGGAGCAGAGGCAGCGGAGAATTCCTCAGGCTGGGAAAATCTGGGATTCCAGCAGGAAGAATTCAGGGTTTCCTGCGCCTGCAATAGGAAAGAGGCACAGAGAACTTTCAGGAATCATCTAGAGGAATTTTGGGAGGGGCCAACCCCCTCATTCCCAGGTTTTTGTACTCCCAAATCCCACACACATCCTAAAAAAATCCCAATTTTTAATCCAAGGAAGCTCCAAAAACATCCAGGGTTTTCCTTGGATTTTTAGGCAGCAGGAGCAGGCAATGAAGTTGGATTCAAATTCCTCAATTCCCTTTTCCCACAGGGAACTGGAATTTCCCCATGGATAACGTGAGCAAGAGGTTGAAGGGGCAGGAGAGGGAATCCAGGGAATTCCTGCTGCCATTCCTGATATTCCAGCTGGGAATGCAAACCCACAGTGGGAAGGGCAGCAAAGCTGGGGGGAACATTCCTGAATTTTGGAAGTTGTTGGGAAAGAATTCCTTGGGCTGGGCATGGAGCTGGAATTCCCAGGGATGCCTCATTCATAATTTGGGAAGAGGGAATTCTCCACGCTTCCTCAGCGGTTCCATAATTATTATCCATAATTAGCTGGAATTTTAGCAGGAATTCCATCACAATTCCCTGCTCCCCTTGGAGGAACCAGAATTTCCCAGTCCTGAGAAACTGGAATTTGGAAATGGGTAATGTGAGGAAGAGGTTCAAGAGGCAGGAGAGGGAATCCAGGGAATTCCTGCTGCCATTCCCAATATTCCAGCTGGGAATGGAAACCTGAAGTGGGAGCATCAGAGGGGGGAACATTCCCGAGGAGTTGGGATTTGTCAGGAAAGAATTCCAGGGGCACTCACTTGGGCTGGGCGTGGTGCTGGAATCCCGGGCCCAGCGCCGATCCCGCCCTCATCTCCACGGCCACGGAGCACTGGGAACACAGCACGGTCAGGATCCGCCCATTCCCGCCATTCCCAAAGCCTCATCCACACGGGCTGGGATGAGCTGAGGTTCCCTGCCCAGCCCCAGCCATCCCAGAATTCCAGGAGGACATTCCAGCCTCACCCTGGTCTCCACGTCCGTCCATTCCGAGTCCGCGGCGTCCCCGGCGGGGTCGGGATCGGGGTCGGGAGACGAGCGGCGCTTCCGCCTGCAAATGGGAATTTGGGAATTGCGGCACAAAGCTCGGGAATCCGACACCTCCCAGCGCTGGGAAACACCTCTGGTCTTCCTTAGTAAATCTTGGATCCGGCATCCATGGATTTCTCCAAGTTTACGGGATTTCAAGTTGGATTTTCCCGTTGGATCGTCCAGCCCAGAAGAGGTTCCAAGCGTGCATCAGGAATTCCAGGATTCCAGGAGTTCAAGTGAAAGGTTCCATCATTGGGATTTTGGGAATTCCAGCTCAAATGAAAGGTTCCGTGACTGGAATTTTGGGAATTCCAGAAGCTCAAAGTAAAGGTTCCAACATTGGAACCTTGGGAATTCCAGAAGCCCAAACAAAAGGTTCCAGGACTGGAATGCTGGGAATTCCAGGATTCTGGAAGCTCAAATGAAAGGCTCCATCATTGGAATTTTGGGAATTCCAGGATTCCAGAAGCTCAAATGAAAAGTTTTCACATCAGGAATTTTGGGAATTCCAGGATTCTGGAAGCTCAAATTAAAGGTTCCATCACTGGAACCTTGGGAATTCCAGAATCTCAAATGAAAGGTTCCATGACTGGAATGTTGGGAATTCCAGAATTCCAGAAACTCAAACAAAAGATTCCAGGACTGGAATGTTAGGAATTCCACGATTCTGGAAGCTCAAATTAAAGGTTCTGTGATTGGAACCTTGGGAATTCCAGAATTCCAGAAGGTCAAATGAAAGGTTCCATCACTGGAACCTTGGGAATTCCAGAATCTAAAATATAAGTTTTCACATTTGGAATGTTGGGAATTCCAGGATTCCAGAAGCTCAAATGAAAGGTTCCATCGTTGGAATATTGGGAATTCCAGAATCTCAAATATAAGTTTTTACGTTTGGAATGTTGGGAATTCCAGGATTCCGGAAGCTGGACTCACCCGGTGGGAGATTCCTGCTTGAGGGTCTCGATGTCCGTGAACTGCACGGCCTGGCCCCCACCCCTGGTCTTGAAAACATCCCCCTGGAATGGGAAAAGGACAAGGAAAAGCGGGATTGGGACAGGAACGACACCGGGATTCATCCCGGAATTCCAGCCCAGATAAGCTCCTCACACTTCACTGCCAATGGATTGTTCCTTTTCCACAGGAAAATGGATAAATCTTGGGATTCATGGATCATGGGATGCCAAAAATCATGGGATCCACAAACCATTGGATCCCATAAATCATAGAACCCAACTGTGAAAACTCCAAACTACATTTCAGCGATTCCAATGCAACATTCCCAAGATTCCCAGGATTCCCAGGGTCACCTCAATGAGCTCGCCCCAGATCTCCACCTTGCCCCGGATCTCCACCTTCCCCCTGATCTCCCACTTGCCCCCAGCCCAGAGCACTGAGTGCCACATCCAAGAAATGCCCAGACAATTTTAACCCCATTTCCGCGATTCCAACGCCACATTCCCGAGATTCCCAGGATTCCCGGGATCACCTTGATGAGCTTGGTCTGGATCTCCACCTTGCCCCAAATGTCCACTTTGCCCCCAGATCTCCCCCTTGCCCCCAGCCTGGTGCATTGAGTGCCACATCTAGGAACCCCTCGGGCAATTTTAACCCCATTTCCGCGATTCCAACGCGACATTCCCGGGATTCCCGGTGTCACCTGGATGAGCTTGGTCTGGATCTCCACCTTGCCCCAGATCTCCACCTTCCCCCTGATCTCCCACTTGCCCCCAGCTCAGAGCACTGAGTGCCACATCCAAGAACCCCTCAGGCAATTTTAACCACGTTTCCACGATTCCAACGCGACATTCCTGGGATTCCCGGTGTCCCCTTGATGAGCTTGGTCTGGATCTCTCCGTCGGAGGCCAGCTCCTGGTGTGTCAGCAGGTAGCGGTCGCACCTGGCCAGGGCGCGCTCGCTGGGGCCCTCCACGGTGATGGCGCGGGGCACGCGCGGCTGCAGCAGCGTCTCCGTGGGCACGTGGGACGGGGGCCGGTGATCAACCCAGCGCTCCCCCCCGGCACTGCGGGATCGACGGCGCAACGGGACCACCGGAGTGCTCTGGGAATAACGGGAACAGGGTATGGGGACAGGGAATGGGAACAGGGAATGGGGACGGGGAATGGGGACGGTGATCAACCCAGCGCTCCCCCCCGGCACTGCGGGATCGATGACGTAACGGGACCACCGGAGTGTTCTGGGAATAACGGGAACAGGGAATGGGGACGGGGAATGGGGACGGTGATCAACCCAGCGCTCCCCCCCGGCACTGCGGGATCGATGACGTAACGGGACCACCGGAGTGTTCTGGGAATAACGGGAACAGGGAATGGGGACGGGGAATGGGGACGGTGATCAACCCAGCGCTCCCCCCCGGCACTGCGGGATCGATGACGTAACGGGACCACCGGAGTGTTCTGGGAATAACGGGAACAGGGAATGGGGACGGGGAATGGGGACGGTGATCAACCCAGCGCTCCCCCCCGGCACTGCGGGATCGATGACGTAACGGGACCACCGGAGTGTTCTGGGAATAACGGGAACAGGGAATGGGGACGGGGAATGGGGACGGTGATCAACCCAGCGCTCCCCCCCGGCACTGCGGGATCGATGACGTAACGGGACCACCGGAGTGTTCTGGGAATAACGGGAACAGGGAATGGGGACGGGGAATGGGGACGGTGATCAACCCAGCGCTCCCCCCCGGCACTGCGGGATCGATGACGTAACGGGACCACCGGAGTGTTCTGGGAATAACGGGAACAGGGAATGGGGACGGGGAATGGGGACGGTGATCAACCCAGCGCTCCCCCCCGGCACTGCGGGATCGATGACGTAACGGGACCACCGGAGTGTTCTGGGAATAACGGGAACAGGGTATGGGGACAGGGAATGGGCACTGGCAATGAATGCAGGGAATGAGCGNAATGGGCACTGGCAATGAATGCAGGGAATGAGCGCAGGGAAAGGGAAACACCAGGGAAAGGGAAAGGAAAGCACCAGGGAAAGGGAAAGGAAAATGCCAGGGAAAGACCAGGAAAAGGAAAAAGGAAATGCCAGGGAAAGGGAAACACCAGGGAAACACTGGGAAAAGGGAAACACCAGGGAAAATCATGAGGACACCCACAGGTAGAGCAGAGTGTGGCCACCTCGGAGCTCCCTAAAAGTGGGAATTCTCAACTTCCAAGGAAGCTCCAAACACCAAGAGGGCGGCGAGGGCAGCCAGGCTCAGTCTGGGACAGGCAGGACACGTTAGGGACGGCTCTAGGCTACGTTAAGGGGGCTCAGGGTCACGGAACCCAAACCAGGCTCAGGGTCACAGAACCCAAACCAGGCCCAGGGTCACAGAACCCAAACCAGGCTCAGGGTCACAGAACCCAAAACCAGGCCCAGGGTCACAGAACCCAAACCAGGCTCAGGGTCACAGAACCCAAAACCAGGCCCAGGGTCACAGAACCCAAACCAGGCTCAGGGTCACAGAACCCAGGCCAGGCTCAGCCCCACTAGGGCAGGACTAACCCTGCAGCACGGATCCTCTTGCTGCTCTAGCTCCTCTCTATCCCTGGGCACCTCCTGCACTCGGCTCCAGCACATCCCTCTCCTCCTGGAGGGGCCGGACCAGGCCGGGCCCAGCTCCGCTCCCGCTTTATTCCTGGATTTGGGAATGCTGGCTGGCTCGCAGGCAGGGCCCCTCTGCTCCCACTCCAGCACGCAGGAGGCCACAGAGATGCTGCTGCAGGAGTTGGAGCGCCTGGGCACCCGCGGGGCCACCCGGCTGTCCCCGAGCTCAGCGGGGCCAGCGCAGCTCTGGAGAGAAGGGAGAGA
>VWYP01017928.1:0-33443 GCA_013400435.1 Pycnonotus jocosus | reverse complement strand
TTTTTTTTTTTTTTTGCATAGAGGATGCTGGACTTCAATAGTGCAAGATTTATATCTATTTACCCTCATAATAAGCAAGTAAAATACTGTATACTTTAAAAATAAAAGTGTTGAAGATGGCCTGATTATACTCACTTCACTTGTTTTATCAACCTGCTCTTACCATATTTGTCATATACCTCCTGCAGTGATTCTCTAAAGATATAAGTGAATAGCTGATGAAAACATATCTAGAGGTGACACTGTCCCAAATTTTTGTTTCTGTTAAAAGTCCTTAAAGTATAAGGACTACATAGCAGGGGTTTTGTGTCAATAGTGGTGCTTTATCTATGAGAATAGAAACCCTGGTCAAGAAACTGGATAGAATCAACAGGCTTATGATTTTACTTGTACAAGAATTTGCTCCTAAGAGACAATCTTTTCCTATAAACATTTAGAGTTGTATTAATTGTATTTTTAGTAATATCACGGCCATGGCTAAAGAAAGCAACAGTGAACAATCAGTCAGGAGAAGATAGGTTTGAGGAGTAAAGGCTATCTTTCCCTGCAGATATATTATGGGGTTTAAATTATTTTCCAGCATT
Organism: Pycnonotus jocosus; assembly: GCA_013400435.1. Lineage (NCBI taxonomy): Eukaryota > Metazoa > Chordata > Aves > Passeriformes > Pycnonotidae > Pycnonotus > Pycnonotus jocosus. Next base: position 32,859 of record VWYP01017928.1, on the reverse strand, counting down.
TCTTCTTTTATTTTAATTTTTACTATACTTGGCTTCATGTTTTAGAAATTTACATTTAAATTTGTTGACTGTGCCCTGGATGTTGAAAACCAGTTAGGGAAAAAAAAAGCATTTCATTTAAAACCAGAGAAAATGCATTCTTCATTAGAAGTTCACCCCCAGGACATAAATTACAATGAGGTTTCACATTAATATTACCTCATTATTTTTTAGCAAAGGTATCATAGTACAGCTCCATGTATGATCTGCAATATTCTAAATTATTAAAACCCAACAACAAGTACTATAGTAAATGAACAAAGTTCACATCATCCTCCATTATTCTTTGCTTTTTAATCACACAGGTGAAACTCATTACCCTGTGAAGGGAAACACAAAGCTCACTTCAGTGGTGTAAAACTGATAAGGAACTTAACCTGTATCTTAGTGGTGGTTTCTTTGGGCCATCATCCTACATCAAAGTGAACTTGAAATAATGTATTAGTTCATGGTATTCTGTAATTCCTGAGGGGGTAAGGGGACACATTATTTTAGTCAGTTCCAGTGAGAATAACTGAATTCTTGCATTAGAAGCTGTAGTTGGTGCATGCTTTAGACTGGAGGAGAAGCCCCTTTAATGAAATATGGATTCTGGTGTTCAGCTTTGTTTTTAAACCTCATTCCCTGTATTAATTATTAATTAGCCATACTGAAGTGGACGCAGTTATATTTAGATCACAACTGCCAGTAACCAAATTTCAAGTGGTTTTCTGTTTTTATATTTTTGTAGGACAAAATGCTGCACTCAGAGGGGTAAAAAAAAAAGTAAAAACCCCCACCCCACATATAATTAATTCTCATACTGAAATATTAAAGCAGAAAACAGGTACAGTGAGTGTCTGAATCTCTCTTCACCCCTGAGAGAGAAATGATGGGAAAACAGGGAGTTCTCAACACTCTAATGGTGAAAGGGGAACAAGGGAAAAAATCCAAACTAGCCATTGCTCTTAGGAAGGGAAAAGAATCGTCATCATGAGTAAGAATAGCAAAGGGATTCCCCCTCTGCTCAGAGTGGAGACAGAAGGGGAAGGGAATTCCTCCTCTCCATTGGGAAAGAACAGAAGGGAAGGGAATTCCCTTTGTTGCATTTATGCTTTGAGCTCTAATTAATCTTGAATGTTTTGTACTCCTGTTAACATCAAAGCAGTTCTGTACGTCAGGAAAAACTTGCTTTCCTGGAACTGAAGAAAGTCGGTCTTGAAATTCTCATGGAACGTATGGATTTATGTCATTGCTATCATATGGCCAGACGCAGTCCATAATTTTTAAATACAATCTAAAAGGGATCTTGGTTGCATTAGCCTCAGGCTGGAGAGATTTCTGTTACAGCTTAAGATTTGTTTTCCTATGATTTAATTGTCACTTCAGTTAAAGGGCAAGCAGCAGAGGTGCCAGTAGAGCAGCAAAAAGCGCCAGAAGCAACATATGGGACTGAAATTCCTTATAAAGTAAGGATCCCATGAACACAGTTGCCTGCAGGGGAAGGTTGCATAAACAAATATTTAACAAGAAAAAACAGTAAGGTCTTTGCAGTAACCATACAAATATCCAAAAATAGAAAACGAAGACATGTAAAGCACACAATTTCCCTGGTGCGCTGCAGCCCATGCGCACATGCTTGAAATAATGATGATAATGCCTCTGTTGTAAAGAGGTTTCAAGCTTTGTAATTCTAGTTTAGGATGAAGAGGGGGCAGTGCTGGCTACTGTGACCTTCTAGAAATCCACTTGGCATCCCCACTTCTAAGCAAGGTTAGCTCTGACTAATTTTCTGAATGGTTCGATGACTGGAAAAAGTAGCAACTGATCAGATGCCATTGTGATCATGTCACAAGGGAAAGGTTACAATGTTCAAAGACTGTTTTATACATATTTCATTGGTTAAAAGGTTGAATTTCTTATCCTGAAGGAAAATCAGGTCTTGGTTATTTCTCTTGCCTTTATCTCCTTACTGTATGTGCAAAGGTAATGTTAATTAATGCCTGGATGGAAAAATCAGATAGGGTGTCAGCACAGAGAAGAGAAAACTTGCATTGGTAATTTCTCACTTTTCTGCCCAATTTTGACTATAAGTATTTGCATGCCACAATCACCAATTGATTTTGGACTTGTTACAGTGAGTTGGGGACCCAAGAAATTTCAGATAATTTGCGGTAAGTTTCCAGAAGATACAGATGTTAGCTCCACCCACAATGGACAATATCTTAAATAACACTTAGCATAGGCAGGAGAGTTTGTTTTACACAGCCAGCTGTAACTAGGCTTTGCTTCTAGCAATCCTTATAAAAGGACAGTAGGGGACGGAGACTAGGTGTTGGCTTGGAAAAAACAAGCTTCTAGTACAGGTAGATGTGAATAGTGTGTTTTGACCTATTTTAATTTGTTTCACCTGTGTTTGAAGAAATGTGGGGAAACCACCTGCCCACACTGCCTTTCCTCAAGTGAAGACTTCAGATAAGAATGCCAAATATATCACCCTTCTATAATTTATCAAAATTTTTTCCCTGATTCTGCCTGCAGAGCAACCTCTGTCTGAAAAGCTGTTCCCAGGGTAAATAAGGAAATGCATGAAAAAAATCTGGGGGAGTTACCAAGTCTGATCTTATCTTTTGTGCCACTATGTTTTAAGGCACTGAAGTTGTAGGGAAGAAAATACTTGAAAACCAAATTATAACATCTTTTTCTCCCCTTGATATATAACACACATAGATGTGCTTGGGGATTTTTACATGACAACTTGCTGGGTGTTTATACCCGATCCTAGTTGTAAAGTGTGACAAGATCACTGAAAGAACTCTTTTATTTTTTTGTAATTTATCAAGCATAAATTCAAATACATGAGAAAGAGCTTTCAAGAGTTTCATTAAACAAGTGCTGCAGCAATTATCTGAATTAAATTTATTTTTACACAAGGAAGTAAATTTCACTGCAGTATTTGTAAAATAAACTAGTGGTGCATTGAAAAGATCATATCTTACATATTTAAAACAGTACTCCTCCTACTCTCCTAATTTCCACTTGGCTCAAAACAAATGTAAAAAATGAAGCTAAAACAGGGAAATGGGTGACAGTGTTACTGCAGGCTGAGGGAAGAATAAATGGGTGAGGGAAAGAGAAAATAACCTTTGTGACCAAAAATAACATCCACCAATGCTGAAGTTGGGGAAAGTAAATATTCAATATTTTTCTAAATGTCACCCAAGTGATCCTTACTAGGTAGTTTAACCACTAATATGATCAGTCAAGAATTTAAGTTTTGCAATTAAGGCAAGATAATATTGAGACCATGGGAGGAATACCTATAATCCCACTAGGGAAAAATGGGTGATAGGGAAAAAGGAACAGTAATGTTGGAGCAACAAACATATAGAGGAAATTTTAGGAAGAGCTACACAATTTCAAAGTTGAATGTATACACCTTCAACAGGAAAGCAATGACAAGCAGAGGAATAGCTCTTCTGCCACTTCATTTATGGAAAGCCACTTGCTGTAAAGTAGTTGGGATCCGAAAGGTGAAGTTTGCTGCACCTAGATACCAAAAAGCTGTTTGCAAGGAAACAGTATGGCACAACAGCCTGGAACCAATCTTCTCACGCCCACCCTAAAGTGCTATTTACAAGCAATTCACCCACTGCAATATGGTTATTTGAATGCAACAGAGGACATGGGAAATGTGTATTTTGCTAGAGAAAAGTGACTTTGCCAGGTCCTATTAAAAATCTGTTAATAGTACAGAAGGCAGGTCAGAGCAGCCCTCTGAATTGAGTGAAAATAATCGAAACTCTTGAGAACAATTCAGCCAGCTGGCCCAACATTGTTCCAAGAAGTCATAGTAACCATTGGTGCTGGCACAGCTCAAATCATTCATTAACACTTCTGGTATCTCAGTTGACTATACCATAGACCAAGTTCTTAGGAAGCTGGACTGTGACACAAGACAGCTGTTACTCAGGATAAAGGTGGTACATGGGCTGAATTCATTAGTGTTAAACTATATATAATGGGAAGAAGCAAACTGTTTCATGGAACAATTCACGGATGAGAGGGGAACACACTGCAGACACTCTATATGATTGCCAAAATTCATCAGCTGTTACTGAGAAAATGCATTTGGTTAACTTACTGTCTACTAACTTTTGGAAATAAAGTTAGATCTTGCATTCCTGAGTTTCACTGTGTTTATATAGCCACAAATTGTGGCTTACCTCCCAGTGTCTCTGTCTTGAGCTGATTATTATTGATGCTGGTGTTGAAAAAGAAAATTGTCATGCCCATTCATTAAAATGTTCTCAGTGACTCTAGCAAAGACCACAGGTTGTTATGTCAGTTGTTAAATGTAAAATTATTCACCTGTTTTTCAGTCACTTATTAAAGCTCTATAATCAAGAGAAGAGAGAGGAAAAAAGAGAGAGTAAACTTATGAAAGCACATAGACTTAAGGAAAGATATTGACTTCACATGGCTGGAAAGAGTTTTATGTATGCAAACCTACTGCTGGATCATGAGGAAATATCATTAATACTTGGTTAAGGGAGAAGACTTTTTTAGAGTAAGAACACCTTGGCTATATTTTTCCATCTGGTCAAGAGGAGCCAGATAATATTAAAAAGTCAGGGTAATATAAAAATTATAATACTAATATTATATTACTACTCTTTGTGCTTCTGGATGCTTTTACAAAGTTTGTCCCGGAACTCTTTCCACATGTGTTCAAATGTATTAAAAGGTGTCAGATTTCCCTTCCAATTTTGTATATGCAATTTCACCATCACATAGAGGGCTGATGAGCTGAACCATGTACTACTGTTATATACAATTTTTGCATTGTTCTTTGATTTTAAGAAACAACCTCCCAAAATATCAGGAAAATAGAAATGTGCTTTACTTCTAATTTCGTCTCAGCTAATCCTTGTGTTTGGCTATGCCCAACTGTGTCCTGAAGCAAAAGCTGAGAAAAGCAATCCTGTACTACAGAAACCATATTCCTTAACATTGACAGAAATGGCTTGTAAGAATCAGTTAGATACCTCTTAAATACCCAGGCACAGAAATACTGGCAACATTGCTGTATTATGAAACATACAGTTAGGTAGTAATCTGCTTTTCATATGATTTTTTAATGTGGCACAGAAACAGTAATCCTCTGGCTGTAATAGAGTATTTGGTGTCTGTTATGCTTGATGTTGCATAATGTCAAAGGGAAAATATAAATGATCAGAATATCACCGAGATTAAGGTGTGTGAGAATAATGTTTCAGAGGCTAGACCTCAAAAAGAATGAAAATGAACTAGAGTATCTAAGCTGGCAAATGAGGAAAACATGGCTAAAAGAAAGTCTTATGTATAAGTTGACTGAATTAAATACTGCTTGAGAGTTAGAGGAATAATTTAAAAAGACACATTTAAAGAATATTCTCTTTATTCCGTGACTCAAGTGTTTCAGTCCTTTCCAAGTGGATTAATGAAGACTGCCAGGGAGAAATAGAAATGGCCATTAAAGTCTAACAAGGAAGGTTCACCCTCTTTATTCAGTCCACTTCAAGTAGGTTCATGGTAAACAATAAAAAAATGATAAAAAAATTATATAATTTTAGAGGGACAGGTTTTGATAGAAAGTTTGATACTGCAATGAATGGTGAGATTTCAGCCAAAAGTAAATTTCATAGCTATGGAAATGTCTTTCTAATGTACCTTGTGATTTTAAAAAGTTAGGAGCACTGAAACTAAAAAACTGAAAACATTATCCAAAAGCAAGTTATAGTTTGAAAAATATAAATAGGATCCACATATATACACACAATTTTTAGTCAAAGACTTAAAAAGCCACTGTTCATTATATTCCCTTCCTGTTAGTGCTGTTGCTGATGATGGTGGCACAGACAAGAAGTTATGTGGCAACATCGTTATGAGATCACAGAGAAGCCTCCAAACATGCCTGTCGTGATACATGACTAACTCAGTAACATCAAATTTCTAACTTGTTGCTTTTCCACACGTGATGTTTTATTTCAAATCAATCTCTTCATTTGTTTTGGTTTTTGGTTTTGATGTTGGGTTTTTTTGGTTTGCTGTTTTTTCACCTGGTTAGGCATTTTTTTTCCTTTCCAGATATCTGACATTTTGACTAAGTTCTAAAAAAAAAGTCAGTGTCGTAAGTAACATCTGGATGGGGATTATCTGGCACTCCAGTCAGCAAGGAGAAGCAAAAAAGTGACTAAGCAAATAACTGCTCTTTTAATCTTGTGTGCGCCCTGCTGTTCACGGCTGAGTGGCTCTACCCCATTCCCCTCGTCATTATAATTCACCATCAGCTGTCCTTAACTTATCCTGTGCTGCAGCCAGTGATGGCAGCTGATAGCACGTCTGTATGGGACTCCAGTTGTGTTCAATTGCTTTGCTGCATTTTGTTTTACTAACGGATTTCTTTCCTGCTAAATTTGTCTGTGGCTTTAAATGTGGAAGTTCCAGAGAAACTGTGTATTGAAAAGGCTTTTATTGTGATTTGTGCTTGCTAGTCAGTAATCCATGCATTCCCTGTAACAGGCCCTCACCAGTGCCTTCCTCTCTGGCTGTTTTTCAGATAGACTCAATTTCATATCTGAGTTTCTTCATTGTTTTATTTTTGGTACTTAAAATCATCTAAAGTTAAGCAGAACATAAATGAAGAAAACAGAATCACATTTGAAGTCAAAACCAGTAGAAAACTGTATTCTACTTGCATATTCCCATTAAAGTCAAGGACACGACACAAGCAGAAGACAGTTCAGAACAGGCTTTGATCCATAACTACTGCTATTGTGCAAGGGGATTTATAACTTTTTTAGCTGCTTGGTGTAAGGACACACGACACTTACTTCAGTGGGAGATATCTGGTTCATTAAATTTAACAATTACCCTCAAGACAATCTATACATTGGATTAGTTAAATCATCTTTTGCAGATACAGAAGCGCTCATTAATTAGTAGCAGGAATAATTTGAGCTTTACTGCAATATCAATCAGGATTAAATGTGTTGTAAAATTTATTCATTAGGCAACACAATTATGCTTCAGTTTAAAAAAATAATTTTCTGTAACCAAGCAACATAAAGGAAAATATACAGCTATGCTTTATTCAACAGCTAAAGAAATTATTACAGATAATACAACTAGGAACTTATGCCATTAAAATGGAAGGTGAGTTAGGGCTTATTTGCTACAATTTTGTTAAAGTGAAGCTGTCTTGACTATTTGAGTATCTCCATCAACATGTTTCTTTTCTTTCACATTTGCAGGGGCTAAAAGATTGCTATAGCAATTTATTTTCATTGCCCCACAAATCCCTCACTGCAAAGTAAAGCAGAATTCTTTAAAAAACTAGAATATGGGAAAAAAATTTCAACAGTGCGGTATACCAGAAACTTATACAAGAATACAAATAATGACTACTCTAGTTCAGAAGCATTCAGCAACATAAGCAAAGTAAAGCAGCAAAGGTACTGTAAGAGGGTCAGGTACAACTTGATCTTCACTAGTAAGCAAAAGCAAATAGGGAAATTCCAAAGCAAAGCATCTCCTTCATTTTTCTAATCCTAAAGTTGAAAACAAGGAAAAGATGCATCAGGAGAGGGTTCTGACAAGCCCTCTCCTCGTCTGTCTTTTCGATTTTTAAATACCAATCCAGGTCAGCTTAATATATACTTGCATGCAGTTTTTAACCCCAGTTCTAATTTCAGTTAAATTGATGCACACATCCAAGACAATTTTAGTGAAGTGGAGTTACTGCAAAGATACATTCAAATCAGAGAAATGGTGACTGAAAAAGGTCAAAATACATTTGGGTATCTTTAGTTTTGCGGTTAGATTGCATAATAATATTTTAAAATACTTTCTACTATTTGCAATAAAGGGATCAGAACTTCGAAGGCTTTGATTTGAACTGCTAGAAAGTGCTTTTGAGCTCTTGCCTAACAGCTTGAAAGGCATTAAGTTTTATTCTCAGTTTATCCTGTCACAGTAAATGGCCTAAGTGACTTCAATGTGTTGTATGAGACTAATCCTTTCATTAGGTCTCAGTTGCATGTTTCTGCACCTAACAAAGTCTGTTACGAAACAGTTTTTCTAGGAAATTTGAAAGAAGAAATGCGAATAGATTTGTTCAAAACAAGTAATTTCAATCACAGTTGTAGTTAATTAGTAAGGAACCAAACTTCTCTATCAATGTGGGTTTTGCTGTTTGTCATTCCTCTGATCTTCCTGACTGCCTGCTGGCATAACATCCTGAACACTTTGCATTTACAATCCTCATATCTAAAGACCTACTTAAAAAGTATCAATATGGATTAGCAAGAAAACAAAGACAGTTAAGTCAGGAATTGAAGTACGTGGTTTTGTGCCTGTGTACAAATGTGTTATACCCACAGACCTTTGAAGCACAGCTTTAATCTTATATCAGGGCTGTATCAGAGACTGCTGTGACATTCAGAGCTGCCAGAAACCTGGCATCAAGATGTAAAAACCTCTTTACACCTCTCCTTTTGGCCAGCACTTTCTACATACATGGTACAAGGTGTTTATAAAGAATTTAGCTGGTTGTGTTGTCCTAAGCAATCCTGTCAATTATAACAGCATTATACATGTCGTTATAATTTCATTTTTTACCAAATATATTGGAGGAGAATGCTATTGTATTCATCTTTCTTGCACACAGGCCTTCAAAAGCAGGAATATTATCAAGCTGTTTGTTTTGGTATTACTTTATACATATATATATATATAATTACAAATAGTGATTATATATATTGCTTAAGCCAAAAATGTTTCTAAAGTTCAATATAAGAAGCTTTTAGATTAAATTTATGACATTTATTATTTTAAACAAAAATAAATAGTAAATGCAGAATGAACCCAGAAACTATTTATGACTTTGCATTTATCTGGGGAAATTTTCAGTCAAAGAAAGTGGCTGTAAATTTTAAAAAGTTGATAAATTTTCTTGAGACAGCTTCATGGTATGAAATTGTAAATTGCACCCTTGATGAGGCATTTTGTGGATAGCAAGATTCCTTTTGACAATTTTCCCACTGTGTAGCAGTAGTTCTGGGTTTTGTTTTTTTTCTCCTTGACTTTATCTTTCTTTATCACTCACCATCTCTTTCCCCAAGCCCAACTCTGCTCTTTTGTTTGACTCGGAGCAGCTTTTCTTTCTCCCCAGTTTTCAGTTCACCAAATAAAAGAACCACCAAATTGTGGTTCACATAATTCTCACACTTGTTCATAATATGAGTGATTCACACTCATTCATTCCCAACCTTAGTGGTTACCACTGAAATGGGATCCAGAGGTACTACGGTGTTTCTCTCTAATAATGCTGTATATATCAGCAAGCTTTTGTCTGTGGCTTCTACTTCTGGAGCAGCATTCAAAAAAGGATGATTATGAGAGTTATCAGTGGTAGCTTTTGGTAGAAACTGCACTAATGTTGGCTGCTCCCTGTGTGTTCTAACACCATGGTGAAATAAGCCATTATGGTATGTGTATCCTTAGTCAAAATTTCTTTCCTCAGTTGTTTTCTCTTATTTTCATTTGGATGCTGGGATGCAGAGCAAAACTGTATCTCTGGAATTAAGTAGCTGTTAGCAGTCATAACAATCTATGTAGAATTCAAACCAGTCACCTTTACTACAGAGTTCCACAATTTAGCTACATGCTACAAGTGAAGTACTAAGATAACATATTGTGCCATCCACATGAACATTTAGCTCTTGAAGGAGGGCTGCTACATTTTAAAATAAGCATTAAATTAAATATTAGTAATGCAATTTCAATAAGATAATTAGCTTAATGGGTCTAGTCCTATTTCTGCAACAGGCTGGAAGAAATTGCTCAAGTGATATAACAACACTGTGCACTGTAATTTAGTATCTATTTATCTTGCTGTAGCAATACAACAAATATTTTTAAGAGAAATAAAATTACTTAATGCAGTATATCTAAGTCTTTAAATTGTCTTTCTTTAATATTTATGGGCTTATTTACTTTTATATTTTATGATTATTTCTATGAAGTTTCACTTATTTGTATCACACTCCTACTATTTGTGCTACAACAGTATTTTTTTGCATAATTCAAAGAAGAGTGAATGCCTTTATGGCTGAGCTCACAGTAAGTTTTTAAGCTGGCCAGAAAACCGTGAGTTGAAGTCCCACACCAAGACTTGGACAGAAACCCAGAAGTGATACCGCAATGCAGTATTAGAGATAATATTGCATTTGATATTCATTCTTTAAGATAAGGTGATAAGTTTGTGTTTGCTTCATTAACCTTGAGTATTGGTTTTGTGGAAATGGTTCAAAATGATGCTTTTAAAAAAGAACATATAATAACCTTATTTCCTGGTCAGCTGTCATTTCTCCTCCTACTCAGAATTCAAAAATTCTCTTACAAGCTGTTTGTGAGCACGCAGTAGTTGTTCTTTTACACATCCGATAGGTATGTTCCTATTTTGGGAAGTACTCAGAGATGAGGATAAATGTATCAGGTCACATTCTGGTTTTTCACTTCCAACACTCTCTCTGGGCTGTTGAGGTTTTAAGAAAAAATGTGCACTGAAGTGACTGTTCAAAGAGTTCTGGTGATCTGGGGCACAGCAGTAAAAGTCCTGCCATCTTTGAAACTGGTAAAACATGCAGCACTGTGTTGATAAATAGGAAAGCTTGTATTACCATTCACCAAGTCTTGCATAAGGATGCAAAGGATAAAGATTCTTGAATTTTCCACCTACTCATTTTACATGAATGGAAGACTGGAAAATCAATTAACATATATATGGGTAACTAGCTAGATTTTGCCCTTGTTCCTAAAGTATCTGGATGCTTCATACAGATCTTGTTCTTAATCTGTTGTCTGCTCAACTTCCACCACCTGCTTATTTGCCTAAGTACGGCATGAAACGCTTTTATTCAATGAAATAATTTAAGACATAATGGATATACTATTTGGAAGGACATTTATATTTGGAACTACAATTTACCTTGTTTTAGTTGTTAGTGAAAAATTTTGTCTGAAATTTTGTAGTAGGAAGGACATGTAAAAATATTGGCTATTTTATATTTTCCAAAACATGACTGTTCTTGTAAGTTCTGATGAAATAAGTACTACAGCTGATCATGACTTAATTTTGTTGGGCTTGACCTGTTCTGGTTTTGCAGCTCATTCATAAAGTTCTCTAATGACCAATTCATATCTTCAGTATTTATTAAAATGTCAGAGCTTTGTCCTGAGATGATGTTTCCCTTGTAGACTAATGTGTATTGTGCCTCAGAGCATAGACTTCAGGGGCAGCAGCCGAAATAGTCTTCAAGCAATAAAAACTAGTTTTATAATGGGAATTGTAATCTAGTTTCCCATTAAACTATCAAATATCTATTTTCCCAGTGCTAGCCTGTATGGCTCTACAATTAGGAAAACCTTGTTTCTTTTCTGGCTGTATTAAAACAAAATGCAACTAAACAAATGACAAGAATAAGTGAAAGATTGGAGAGGAGAGAGAGGGAACCAGAAAAGGTACTTGGAAATTGGTCTGCTTCTTGCAGCACAAACAACACTTTTAGGAATATGAGGTATCAGTACCTTCACTTAGATACAGAAATTTAAAGTATGGCGTAGACATTGAGAAATTATAAAACCAGCATGGTGTCTCTTTTGAAATAAGGCAGACATTTAAGTTTTCAAAAAGTTTCAAAAAGTAGTTATTAATTTTTAGAGTGATATAACAAAATAATGATGGATAGGTAAATAATTTTTTTGTCTGCCCCCTTTATAAATATATGTATTAAATTAAAACATCATAGATTGTTTTTTCTTGATTTCTATGTAATACAATGGATAGTACAGGATCTTACAATAAGTACATCATAGACCCTATTTTATAAGTATTTTTAGTATTCCTTATAAGATATATTAAAAATCATATGAAGATATTATGTGTAAAAAATAAAGATCAAAAATGCAAATTTGATCTCTAATTATATATCAGGTATTATAATTTACTGAATTTCAGAGTATCTGAGGTTAAATATTTTAGGTCAAAAGCTTTTTTTACCAATTTTCTTCTGTCACTCACAAAAGTGCTTCATTGCTTTAGAGTGAACATTTTAAGAATATTACATAGATCTTAAAGAGAATTCACTTTCAACATTTCAGATTTCAAAACCATTATAAGTTTGAAACTTGAGACTTTTTAAGAATGTTAAAGAAACTCTATGTCCTTTTTTTTGATGATCAGATGTTTGAGATCAGTGTTTGAGTTATTTATACTCCTCTGCACATTTCATAAAGCTTTATTAATTGTTGATATTAATGAGACTTATACAATGGGACTACTCATATTTTTCCATTAATAGTTAATTAAATTAAAGTGATATTTTAATAATATATAGGTCAGTCTTTCTTCATTGTTTGTTTGATTGTTTTTTTCCTGCCCAGAAGATCAAACTTTAAGTAAAAGCTTTCATCCTAAATTTTTAAAATTGTAGTCATATTCAATTCTTGTTTTGGCAGTTTGAAGCCAAGCTTTTGGGCTTAGTAGATATCACAACCTTCTCTGTGTGCTGGAATAAAGCTCACTTTCTCCCAAGCTTTCGCAGAGAAATTCAGAATTTGCAAAAAATGATTGAATTGAATCACGACCTGAGAAGTTATTAGGGTGGCGCTTGAAAAAAATTAATTCTATTGTGTTTATTCTCTAGTTTGGCCAAGAACCAAATTATTTCATGCAGTCTTGCACAGTCATTTATGCAGAAGTTTTCTTACTGTGCTTATATATTTCTTAGAGAACCTAGATGAGCTTTCTTTCCTTTCGGAGTGGCCTGTAACATACAGCTTCTCCAAAGGATTCTCACTCCTGAAGTCTGACCAGGGCTCCAGTTCAAGGGGTACATCAGTTTTCTGTTTGCCTTTTTTCACTTTAATACAGAACCAAGCCCATTTCATGTGTAATATTGACTATATTTTTGATAAACAGTGTTAAGCATCCAATTATATAATTATGAGTGATTACAACCACCACAGCAAATATATCTGAAGCTAGTTACTGTACTTCCCATGAACTGTATTAAAGATAAATATCAACATTGCTACCAAAACCAGTGAATATTTACTGCTGGATTTTGCTAGTTGCTCTGAAGAAAAAAGCTGTGGAAAGCAGTGAGTTTGTAATTTCTTCCTTCTGTGTTTCACCATACTCTGATATTTATTTTAGCGGTAACAGGAAAAACAAGTGCAAATAAGCATAAGCGGAAGCAATGAAAAATATATCAATAGTACTTTTATATTATTATTCTATATTTATAGATATATTTATATTATTATTCTATATTCTTGTTTGAAGATATTACTGGATGCAGTGTATTATTGCTGAATTTTACAATTGCTGAAGATAGATCCTCTATGATATAATAAGAAAAGCATCAGTGAGTCCTTCAACAAATCAGAATTATTGCTTTCCTAAATTCATAGCTCAGACTAGATTTTCAGAAAAGTTCTTATACAGGGACAGAATGCAGGCCATTATTTTCATACCAAATAAATAATCAAAATCCTCACAAAGAGCTCAATCAGTAAACTTTTCTTGAAAATCTGAAGGAAAGATGAAGATACCTCATAGTTTGAAAAAAAATTACAGGGTTAAAACTGTGGGTACCTTTGTAAAGAAAGACAGCGTGATTCTTGCTAACTGGCAAAGATTACCACAGAACTGAGTAAACAGCTACTTGCTAGGTGTGCTCATCCGATTCATCTTCAGTGTGACTACACCAAATGCTTTACTGCAGCTAAATGATAATTTCAATAAAATAAAATATGTAATTCTAGGTACTCTTGAGAATTCATATTTCTCTTCTTCTCCCCACTCAAAATTATAGTAATGTTAAAGGTGAAATGAGCTTTATGCATGGAACTAACTGGTTTTTGCCTGGTTTTCTCTCACTTGCTTAAACTCAAACTTCTCAACGCCACTAGCACTCAGAATCTAAAATTTACCAAAATAGTTTTGATTTGACTATCACTGATCGAAGGCTGATACACTTGGCAAAACTAAAACAGATTTTAACTTGATTCAATCCTATCAAAATTTTCCTTTGTACACTGCTGTTACATAAGAACATTATCAATTTGCTGAAAGTATTGATGGCACAGGACAAACAGACTCAAAACCCTTTCATTTTGTTTTGGGGGCTTTTTTTTTCTTTGATTTTTTTTCCTTTAGTAATTTTTTTTCTTCCACAATATATAGATGTTAAGTCCATGACAGGTAATAATGAACTTTCTTTACAATTTTTATGAAGGTATTATATATTATTAAAATTTGCCTTTTGGAAGTTTCCTTTACAGATAATATCTTAGAGACAGAATATTAACTTTGATTGCTGGTCTCAGGCATCACAGTTCTGATATTTTATTTCTGTAAAATGTAAAACACTAACAAACTCCAACAAAGATACACGTGAAGGCCTCTATATCCCCTAAAATACCAAAAGGAAAGCTGAATTTACCATGTAGGCTTTGGAAAGAGCATGTTGAGGTGATGCAAGGTACCTCTTTAGCCAGAGGTTCTGCTTACCCTTTTTGTTGCACTTCAGAAAGGCTGGTTAGGTAGACTAAATGGAACCGGCAATCCTGTACTCAGAAAAGGTTCCTATTTAGCATTAACATTTTAAAATAAGACCCTATTTTTTCCCAGCAAATAGACATGAGGTGAGTGGTTCAACTCACTGCCTTGATCTCTAAAATTTCTTATGATTATCCTGGGTACCAGGATAAAAATTTCAAAGAATAAATATGCCATTACCCTAAAGATTAGGGCTGAAGCTACTATGAGAATACCTCTGTTTTAAAATACCTCCATGTTATTTTGCTCTCATAATTGCTTGCGAACTTTACATTATAACATATTGTGTATCTAAAAAACAATGACTTGCTGGTAATTAAAAGGGTGATGTGTTGAACTAAGTCACAAAAAAGCATATATTTGTAAAACTTTTATCAAATATGTAACTATTGAATCATTTCAAGCATTTCAAATCCTGAAAAAGACATAAAAGCTTTTCAGTTATTCAAAAATCTTAGAAATGGAATTTAACTTTTTTGAGAGGTTTGGCTTACAATTCTTTTGTTGAAGATAAAAGACCAGAAATAAATGGGATGTAAACACAATTTTGAAAGTTATATTAGTCAAGGGAAAGTTGCTTTGTAACATCTGTGTGTAAAGACATCTGTGTTTCTCTGCAAAGCACAGTATCAGAAACAAGGCTAGAAAAGCCATCCTTTTGGCTCTTGCTCACATTCTGACTCTACTCGAGCCTTGTAGGGCCAAGTATCTTTAACCGTTCTTGACAAAAACAAGTCAACATTTGCCATCGGCTTGTCATGGGCAATCTGACAAGGAATATTTGGTCCAGTCCAAGAATGAGAAATAATTCATAATATAATTTCATTCCTTTCAATTAAAAATAAGACAGATGTCCCAGTACTATGCACACTAAATTAATCCTATGCAGAAATAAAGCACGTACAAGTAGCTACCCTAAACACTGTACTATATCTGTCGCATGCAGAAATGAGTGCAATTAAAACCTCAGTGTGTGAATTTCTCACTGATGACCTTATACATAGGAATGGCTTTGCATCTGAGCTGAAATAAAAACACACTGAAATAAAAAGTTACAAATAGAAAAATCCTTGCATAATATTATATTTTAATGCATATGCTAGATGTGTTCTCTTCTGCATCATCAAATTAACTGATGTAGGGGCAACCAGTATTTCTAATGTAATGCCAGGAGCTCCTGTTGTACACCCTCAAGATACTTTTATCTGTCATGTGGGCAGAGAGTAAAAGAAAGTGCCTTTTAGGGCTTCAATAAAGCAGGTTTTGTTGAGGAACTTTCAATCATCATGTTAGGATGACTAAAAATAAAATCCAGCATGAAACAGAGATATCCAAAACTGTTAAATATGCATGCAATATGGAGAGAAATTATTTTAATAATAAAATTTAAAATATTTTCAGTACTGGTTTAGTCAGTGGAAGTATATTTGATGAAGCTTATCAACACTTTCAAGCAGCATTTGAACTCATCATTAATAATATTCATTAAATATGGTCTGTCACATTTTGCTTGTTTAACAGTCCTTGTCTATAGATAAAGAACTGAGAGAAAATATGAAATGGGTTGCAAATTGGAATAGGCTGTCAGTCCCCCCAGCTGGGGTATCTTAAATCAGTAGGATTATGTCTCAGTTATCTTTTTTAATATCCTCAGGTGTAACCACATCTCTAAATGATGGGTATTTGAAGAGGTACTGCTTAAACTCATGGGTCTGACCTCACTGCAGAAGGTGCAGGATTCCCGATGCTCTGCTGCTGTGCTCTGTGTTAGGGGCCAGCTCCACCAGGATGCTGAGTGCCATCAATGCCAGCAGGCAGAGGTGCTGAGCCCCTATTGGGAGGTAACACACTTCCATACTGATGGTAGTGTTCCACAGGGTAGGGGAAGGAGAGTTGGCATTATCCTAAAGGAAAAAGCTGGTATTAACCCTTGAAGAAAACAGGAGACTTCTATGTCCCCTACTCACTAACCTGGATGAAAGTGTATAGGACAAATCTATAGTTTTTAGAAGGAAATATGAAACTAAAAATGGCAGAAGAGAAATGGAGAAGAAAATGTTGTCTTTTGCACTACCCAGGTAAGAAAATGTTAGCAATAAACTTCTTCTGAGATGAGACGGTTTTTCAGTAATGTTACCTCACTACTGAAAGTCACTGAAAGAATTCAACGAAGTGTGAAAAAATATTTCTCTCTTAGAAGATCTGCTTTTTTCATATCTTTAGTGATGAGAATGAAGCGCTCAATAATGTGTACCAGGGATGTTCTGGTCAGTTGCCAGTGATGTTGCATTTATCTTCTAGTGTAAGACAATTGATTAGCTGTTCTAAAGTTTAGTACTCCATCACAATTTTCTTTAGCATTAAGTTGGTTTGGATGCAAAATAAGCATTAGGATGTATGTTTTTCTTCTAAATTCACTTTTGTATTAAAAAATCTACCAAAGAAAACCAGGCAGCTGCTTAACAGCCAGGTGAACTGACCTCTACTACAGGAAAACACTGATTTCTTCATAATAAAATGTGTAGCAATATGGAATTTATACCATGTAGCACATCAGTAATGATATTTGGAAAAGGTCTTCCATCAAAAAAAAAAAATCTAGGCTGCAATTTCAACTATCTTGCATGTGTAATGTAAAATGATTTCCTAATGCATGAATAAGTGTATCTAAGTTATGTAAAATTTAATTTCTAAAACTTGACATAATATTGAACTACTGAAGAAAGAATAATACATTGAAGTAGCATAGATGCCACTTAGTATAATAAAATATATGTAAAATATCCACATATAGGTTACTGAATTGAGAGGAAAAATAAAAGAAGTATGGTACCTAACTCATTAGTTCTTCAAACATTACAGAGGGAATTGCTCAAATGCTTTCTCAAGCACCATATCAGTCCATTCAAATACTCACAAAATTAATAAATGTATTCAAATACCAGTTGGCTCTGCAGAGAACTCATGACTGAGCTCCAGTGGAAAAAAATATAGAAAAAACAACAGCAAAACACCCCCAACAAAAAAGATATTTAAAAGAGGTGAGAGCAACAGCAGGCTACAAGAGAGGAATACCAAAACACTGCCCTGGCATTCTGGGATGGTTTTGGAAAAGGAAAAGCTCAGCTAGATTTGAAACTCTTAGGATATGAAGGGCAACAAGAAGAGCTTGTGTTGCTAGTATGTTAGCAGTAAACAAATGAACAAGTATAACTTGAGTCTGCTAACGAGTGGGGGGAGTGATTTAGTGACCGTGGATGTAGATAAAGTTGAGGTACTTTAAACATTCACCGCCTCAGTCAGGGAAAGGTTTGAATCTTGAGGTAGTGGAAGAAGACTGAGACAGTGATCTATTGAGAAATTTGAGTCCAACTGTATCATCAGGAGCTTTGCCAGTAGATTGAGGAAAGTGATACTTCCCCTTTACTCAGTGCTCAGTTGAATGAAATGGTGAATCCAACTTTGGAAACCTAGTACAAGAGAAATGATGATAAACTTGAATGAGGCCAGCAGAGGCCACCAAGATGGATGTGGACTTGGTGCACATGTCCTTTGAGGAGTGGTTGAGGAAACTGGCAGTGGCTGTGAGCCTAGAGTAGAGACAGCTCCAAGTGACTTAATAACAGTTATTCAATAGGTCTGAGGAAACTACCAGGAGATGGAGGCAGGTCTTTCACTGAGGTGCATGGAAAAAGAATGAGGGACAATGCTTTAAATTGGTATAAAGAAAAACCAGTTTCAATATGAGGGTACTGGAATAGCTTGCCCAGAGAGGCTCCATCCTGGTATTCAGTTGGAAAAGTCCTAAGTAACTTACTCTGACTTCTATGTTGCTCCTGCTTTTGGCAGAAGACTGAACTGGATGAGCTCCCAATTTTCCTCCTGACCTAAATGCTTCTGAATTCTATGAAAATACGATGGTTATAAAAGACCAATCTAAAAAAAAGGATTCTTAGCTATACTGGAATGGTAAAATGCTATATATTAGAGTATGTGCCATGCTAACAGAATGCTTTCTCAAAGCAAATACATCAGAGTGATTGCTATTTAATGATTCCCATGTGATACAAAGTATTATTTGGAATACAGATTGTGCCAGTATCTAAAAAACAAGATACAAACAAAGGCTGAAGTCCAAGAGAGGAATAAGTCACAATTTAAACTAGGTTATGAGGATATCCCTGGTTAATAATATATTTCAGAGATATGTTGGTTGAATCTTATCAGATATATTATATCCTGCAGAAATGTAATTTTTTTCCCATTGGTAACTTTACGTAGATGTCACAAGTATTCGGGATCATGAAGATCAGAATCCAATATGGACACCTAAAAAGCTGAATCAAGTTAGAGCCTGATTAAATTTCAGTTCTTTAAAAGTTTGAAAAGTGGAAGTTTTTTTGTTTTTCGGAGAAAATAAAGCCCCATTTACTGCATAATACATGCAGCATCGGTTAAACACAAATAATATTCATAGAAGTTTTGCTCTTTTTTTTTAAATAATGATGCACAGGCTCTGTACAACTAATCTGTGGTAGCACCTGAATATGTGCTACAATTATCACAACAAAGTTCAATATGAGACTGGCAAATGGTAATTTTTTCTGTTTGAAAAAAGCGTGAGTTTAGCAGCCACCGAACTTTCTTAACCATGCCTCCTGTATTCTTTCTTTGTCACTTATCTGGCAGTTCGATTTTCTATATCAAATTTGGAAAAGTTGAGGGCTGAAGTTGACACAGGAGTTGATTCCACCTTCGTGTTCTTTTAACCCTATGTCAAGAGAAGGAAACAGTTTGGACACTTTTGCCATTCAGTACAACCTTCAGCTGTCTCTAACCCCAGTCTGGCACTTCAGGGTCATATGTGACCTAAGACAAGAAATAATTTCTCTGGAAATTGTTTGTTATGACAGCAGAGAGACACATACACAACTGCATTACCTAGGGTGTCATCTTGGACCTGACCCGTGGTCTGAGATGCTCATATAAGAATAGTCTCTGTTAAGTACAATTCCTGTTAAAGGTAGTTTTACAGAACTATATCTTGTAATATCATTTTATATTCTCACTCTGTTATCCATTTTTTAGACTTGATCATGTTGGGGATTTTTTGTGGCATTTAGATATATATATGTACACTGGGAAATATTACAATGCAACTTTGGCGTACTGTATTCGAAAAGAGAAGAGGATAGTGTGAAAATGCAGTAGAGAAGGATGTTTTGGAACTGTGAGCTTTTCCAGAATAATACATCTTTTGAGGTAAAAGACTCACTGTGTTAGTCAATCAGCTAATTAGGAGCCCCTTGAATTTTCTGTTCAGTTCAAATTTCCTGTGATTGAATGTATTTAATAAGAAAAGTGCTTTATTAGCAAAACTGTTGGGAACTATAGAATATTTGTATTCTATGATAGGGTAGGAAGTAATTTTGGCAGCTCCTCAAAGTGGTTCTCAAACCTTTTGAGATGGAAAAATGCTCTTTTATAGTATATATTATAATATATACATGTAAGTGGAAATCTATTCTTTAATTTGGTTTTACATGTAAAACTTCAGGTCAGTCATTTCACTTGTAATAACTCAACCTCAGTGTGCTTTTCATAGCTATGATGACTTACCTATATCTGATATTTTAGTGCCTGTGGGTTCTAAGGGAAACCACCACCCCCCCTCCTCCCTGCAACATTTAGATAATCTCCTTTCCAGGTAATAATTGAGATTAAATGTGTAGAATTGCTTCTCCATCATTTAAAAAAAAAGTTGACATCTTTTCCTCAGATATTCCTCAGAAAGTGAAGAAAAGTCCTTTATTTTTTTAATTACAGAAAAAATATTTCAAGGTGAAAAGGGATTAAGAATAAAATGTTATTTAAGAGGCAAACAATTCAAAAGATTCCCATGAAGCAGGGACAAATGCTCTTGCACATCCAAATGTTAAGAGATTATGTTTGAAATTCAAGAGCCACACACGATGTATTTGTCTGGCTAATAATTATGTTTTGTATATGTTGAGTTCTGCAGAGACAGTGATGCTTTTGGTAATTTTGCTACTGGAGGATCTGTGTTTTTTTTACAAATGAGGTCAAAAGACAACCAAAAATGAATGTAAATAGATCTGCATGGTCTATGGAATAGCCCCCTTAGCTGCAATGTTCTTAGTCTGTCTAGTTGTTTCTATAAAATAGACTTGGCTACCCATCAGCTAGGAAGAAGAGTAGTCTGTGAACCATGGATTCCTTCCTCTTTTCCCCTCTTTAAGTAGCCGTGAGCACAGGAGAGGGAAGCCACCCGCACCCAGGTCCTCATCTACAAACAGCTCACAAATCAGATGCTAATTCTTCCTGTAGATGCAGCAGCAGTGAGTAGTTTTTAATTAACTTTTTAGGCTTTTAGGAGCAGGTCCTTAGATCCTACTTCTAATCCTGACAGGAGAAGGGATTTGCAAGTTTCAGGATAAAGAGTAACAAGGTTTTATTACAGTTTTGTGGTAATACACAAACGGTACTGAAACTCTTCTTTATCTCAAAAAACACAAAACTTTCCTTTAAAACTCTGTGTGGTAAAACACTAAATATGCTTCTGTGCATTATGTGCCAACATTTTTGTTGCCATAAACAATCAGTGTAACTTATAGAAAGACTAAAGATGCACTGCAAAGGATGCTCTGAACAGCGACCCAGCATGGACTGGCTCGGGACTGACACTATACACAGGCTTTCATACCAGTTTGTGAGCTGCTCCATTGATCCACAGAGAAGGCTCAGAGGTTGATTAATAGATACCTGGTTAATAGATGCTTCAAGAATAGATACTTGTTAATAGGTACTTCAAGGTTGTTACTACTCTCTCACATGGTTATGGTTATGTTGTCCATGACTCCAGAAATAGTCCTTCTGGGAAAAGTTGGTCTTTCTGTTGCATAGACTTTGGTGTTAAATTGATTCCTCGTATATTTTATCAAGCAAAAATAACACTGAGCACTTAAAATGGAAAAAATGGAACACATTTTCCTTTCTTTTATTGTCATTATTTAAAATGGCACTGACTTCAGGTTCTTTCTTTCTTTCTTTCTTGATATTTTTTTAGCAAGCAGACAGAATTGCAACTGTGTTTTACCTTAACTGCCATGACAATAGGATTTGTGGACTAATGAGTTTCATGTTCTTCTGAAAGTATAAAAAGTAATGCCATAAACATGCAAAATACTAATGAGATTATCTGGCATTTTTTCCAGAGAGGAAGGAGTAAAGCAGATTGACATAAATGAGTTTTGAAAGGAGGAAATTTGCAAGCTATTTTCAGAGATCCACTTGCATTGATTTGAATGAAAATCAGCAAAGAATGCTCTAAAAAAATAATCCCAAAAGGGCAGACTCCAAAGTCTGACAACAGCTGGGAATAAGTGCTTTAGCACATGCATGTTAGTGATGAAACACATTTACATGATGATTAACAGCTTTTCAAGTATAAGACAAAGACAAAACCCCCTAATATGTCCTTGTTCTGAAGTTCTCTGCCTGTCTAATATGTGGATAAAAATGGAGGAAAGTTTTGCCTGTGCTTCGCATGTTTTTTCATAATTTGTTGTCTTTTCATTCAGCAATAGAGATTCAGCTAATAGTAGCTAGCAAAGGTATATTATCTGTATGAGCAGTGCTCCAATGCCTAAAGACCAGGATTTCTTAGTGTTACAAAAATTAAACTTTGCAATTTAATTCTATGAAAGCTGTTGGTGTGCAAGTTAATTCCTGTGTCAGTAGGCATTGATATCTTGCTCTTTTGGAGTGTTTCTGGCCACAGAAACAACCTGTTGTCAAGTAGTCCTGTGCATTTGCTTAAAAAAGGGCCAAGATTTCATAAGTTGGTGCTGTCAAGGATCAGTATCCAGATATTGTGATAAATCCTAATTTCAAAGTATTTGAGGTAAATTCTTGTGTTTCTCTGAACTGACCATTTAGGCAAAACCTTCTAGTTTCCACTGCAGTCTAATTTGGCAAATCAGATTTTTAAATGAGGTAATGGCAAAATGTAAGAGAAAGTACTTTTATTTTATTATTGTGTTGTTATGGAGGAATAAGGACAGGAAAGCAAGAAATTTCACCAGGTAGTCAATGTCAGTAGACAGTGAATACAACTGTGATTTCTGGCCTAAGTTTTCTTCTGGTCATTTCCACTCACTATCAGTAATGAAATAGATAATAATGGTGACACTCAAATACCATCTTTAGGTTTTGAAGATATGATGGCCTTTTGTTAACAAATAAACTGGAATATATTCTTTGTGTGGATAACACTTCAATGCTATAATTGAAGGCAGTATCAAACCTAGGTACATTAAGATCTATAGTTGGAATCCAGTTAATGAAACAGAAAAAGACAAGACCTTGCCTTTATACTGTTTACTCTGACTTTTGCTCAGATTGAATTTTGGTGGTGATCTTTCCTGATGAGATTTCACTGTGATTTCAGTATTAAAGAATTAACAGAATGAGAAATGAAAAGGCTATATTGAGAAAGTTGGTGAGGAAGCTTAAAATTGCATATCTGTGGAAATTGTGGAGGTCAAAAAGCATTTTGTGACTAGCTATGGCTATAATGGCTATAATTCTGCTTTCAAAATGAAAGTTTAGTTTACTTTCTGAGAAATTATTCAAATATGCATGTTATTTACTTTTAAGAAAATACAGTATGCTAGAATAAAAAGTTCCACTGTACAAAGTCATAAGACAAATAGTTCCCACCGCAGAGATGTGAACTTTCAGAGTTGCGGACAATGCGAAATGAGCAAGTAACTATAGAGCCACAATACCCCACTGTCATTGTCATTTATCTGCTCTGCCTGGATTGAGGTTCACAGCTACAGTTCTGATTGCTTTTGAGATATGCAGTTTCCAGAGTCAATTAGCAATTTCCATAGTCAGCTCTGTCTTGGTACTCTGTATCCTATACTGCCTGATTAAGCTTTTTCCATACTTAGCTGGGAAGAGCATGAACTACCTAGCACATAGACTGAGTCATACACTAAGTCGAGCATGTAGGAAACACTTTAAAACTGGACTTGAAACCACTAATATATAATCTAACCCACATCACTGTCTTCTTCCCATTGCTTGGAAGTAGAGGGAACAGAAATGTCAACACTGGTGTTCCTTGAAGTGCCATGTTTTGAAATTTATTGCATATCAAATATGCAAAAGGCTGCTATTAGAAAAGCAGTGGCTCTTCCCCGGTGTCTATTGCAAGGTATGATGTCTGATTTGCTCTCTGCATCTCTTTTTGATATATGGGCCAATTCCGTGGAGAAGGAAAAGAACCAATCAATAACACAAATAAGAAGTATGCAATAACTCTCTTATCATAATGTAACATTAGAAAGGATGCACGATAAAGATGGAAAGAGGACACAATAAATCATGTGAAACCACACCAAAAATAGACTGACAGCATCTGTTCTTTTTGTCTCATAACCCAAAACCAAAATAGCTTTCACTACAACTAAAATGAGCATATTCAAAGCAGATAAAAAATTTTGTCAGCAATGCCTAATTAAAAAATGAAACTCTTTTGAGGATGTGTATCCCATCCTAACCTTATATTACCATTTTACTCCAGAATGTGTCACCTTTCTTACCACTACAGCACACTTTTTGAAAATCAGCCATCATTTTTTCTTTTTAGCTTAGACTAGGAAAACTTGGACCCCTTGATAGGAGTAAATTTGCCCTGTGACATTCTGAATACTGACATTAAATTATCCTATGGAAGTCCAGTGTAAGAGTTCCATCTTAACAGCGTACTGAAACGAAAGACTCCTGTACCACTAGCCTGCAGGTTTTTTATTTGTGCCATGGACGAACTCAAAACTGTCAGAATGGATTTTTCCAAATTAAGATATTTTTTCTGTTAAAGATGCAGTACCTACAAGAACAGCAACTGTATTCTTCATTACTTATTATAATTATATATATCTACTTATACCATTCTGACCCTAAACACTGAGAAAGAGAATAATTCAGAAGTCAATTTAATTGTTGTTCTATTTATTTATATACTATTTCTTTTTATAAAAGTCCCCTCCTTATTTAACTTCAATTTGTCTTTACCTGGAAAGAAAAAGGAATATATTGGAAAGTCAAAGAGGTGAAAAATAAGATTGAAATTGACCTATAAATAAGTTTTCTTAGGATATCTAAGAGGTGCTTTATCATAATCATTAGGTATCCTACATGAAATGTGAATAAGAAGTGACCCACAGTTCTGAACAGACATAGGAGCAGTATCTGAACAGGGATGGGTAAATGAGATATTTGGATCCCTGAGGTATTGTCTCCCTGCTGAGCATTCTCCTTGCTGTAAAATCAGCAATACTGAATGGGGCAAGGGATGCTTTCTTCTTGACAAGCATTAAAGCCGAAGGTAGAAACACTGCACTACAGACATAAGAATGGATGTACTCATTCATGTCCAATACTTCAATGCCTTCAGTAATATTCTGGATTTCATCCAAGGCCTGGAAAAAAAAAGCCCTGCATTAAGAAAGATTTTTTTAACAGGTTTTTGTGAGGGGCAACACTTTCTTTATGAAAATGCAGTCAGATAGTATCAGGAGTCCTGCACCAGTAGGATATCAGATTGGATCCATTGACCTATCTCAACGGTTCTGGATAAGGCACTGAAACAATGGTCAAGAGTGCAGCTGCTGACCCTCATGCTAGAGCTAATCTAAGGGGACTTGACACACATGTAAGCAGCTTTCTTTTCACTTGTATTTTTTATTGATTGGGAGGTTCAAACAAACAGGTGGTAAAACGCCTGTGCTGACAGAAGTCTAGATGATGAGCTTCTAAATGAAGTCCTGATCTTTCTATTTAAGAACTCTTAATACCATTTTCACTTTATTTTGTCAGTATGTTTGTACAATTTTTATTTTCCTAGCCTCAAAAGAGAGCTGAAAAGGCCTTAAGATATTTGTTTGGAAGTGTGCACTGAAAGTGCAAATATGTTTAATTTGCAGTCAGCTGGGGCAAATTATTTTTCTGAAACTGATTAAATGGCAAGTAGTTTTTGAAGCTTGTACGCACTCTGCATATTACTTGATGTTATCTTTCCTGAAACCTGTGCTCTACCTTAGTTCTTTCTCAACCCTAGAATATCTGCTGCATATAAGCTAAGCTTAAATGATCCTACCTTCCTTTAACAGATATAATCTGCAAGCTTAGACATATCCCATTATTGCCCACAAAGCATACGGTAAGAAGTAAAAATGTATTCTGTGTGGTACAACACTTTCTGATTGTTATATATCCATTCTCAATCCCAAAATAATTATACTTTTCATCTCAAAAGTTTTGCAGCTTTACTACCTCAAGCAATATTTTACATCTGTCAAGAATGATTTATGCAATAATGACTTAAACTGCAAAATGGAGTCCTCAAAGGAAGAACTGTCAAACATTTTCACCATAAATAACTTTATTAAAATAAGAACTGATATCCTGTATAAACAATATCTTGCCTTCAAGTATAATTTAGATCATATAGCTATAAGATTAGTGGGAAAAAATGTGAGCTAGTAAGGAATTTATGATATTGTTGTTTTGATATCAGAGTATAATTTTTTAATTAAGCAGATGCTAATGCCTCATGGGCAATTCTTGGGGGGAAAAAAAGTTTCAAAATAATAGTTCTTGTGACTTGTATTTATCTATTGTTCTTTTAAAAAGAGGTATTTACATTTAAAAAAAAAATACTGTCTTTAATCCCATGAGTACATCCATGGGATTGTGGACAATTGTGGAGCTACTACTTGTGGTATGAGAACCTGTAAATTTGGACCTTTAGTTTTGGCACCATCTTTACCCATTAACCATTTTTCTCAGTAATTACATCTTTTGGTAGCTATGTAATTGCCTACTGTAGCACTACTTGAAGAGGACAGAGGACTAGAACTTTGCTAAGATTGTATAAATATCCTTCTAAAAGGAAAAGGAGTGAGGAGAAATTAAAACCAAAAGCAAGCTATATTCTGATAGAAGTAGTCCGAGAGCAGCTAGTAAGGCTTTTAGCTGCAAATGTTAAAAACTGCTGTGAAGACAGCACTGGTGTGGTTGGGACAGGGCCTGCTGGGTGCCCAGGTCATGCTGGGTGCCCAAGCCCAGGCCATCTAAACAATTACACAAAGCTAGCACAAGCATTCAATGCTTCTCTGCACCCTCCTCACACTGCACGCTCCTCACACCGCACGGTGAAAAGGGAAACGGGCTCCATCCAGGTTACTCGTTTATAAAACCATCAGACATAGATTTTTTTCTCCTTTGACCACTCTATCTTCTGTCTGTCATGTTTAAAGCAGTATAGATTCAAGAAATTGCCATTTTCTGAATATAAACTTGCTACAAAATCTTTTTCCCATCCTTCTGTCCCGTCGTCTTTGAGGGTGTAATTTGGCCAAAAGATTAAAGCAGTGAACAGCAGCTTTCAGTCTTGCATCATCAAGATGTTTAAAACTCAAGATCCTGCACTTTCATCTAGAAAAATGGACTATAGGCCAGTAGAGAACATCAGAATCTTAATTCTCATGTACATGTCCAATACCATTTTTCTATAGCAAAAATTTTCTTTTAAGCCAAGCTTCAAAGCTGTGACATTTTAAAATTATATGAGATGGTATTTAGAATCAAAAAGAAAAAAGCATTATTTATAGAGTGACTCCCTTTCTGATATCTGCATTGCTGAAATTCTGATGACAGATCAGCTTTATAAGTGATTCCACTGACATTTGCTTTACTTCAAAATGCTAAAATAATTTTTAATACAATCAGTGGCTTATGTAGAGTAAATGACAGTGTGATGTGGAATAAGGTTTTATTTGCAAGTCACTGGGCATTTAGTCAGGAGTGTGTAATCTGGTCTTCAGAACCTCCCATCACCGGAACCTCAAGCAATTCACACCTTCTTGAGGTGTCTTCCTCCTCCACATGCTTAGTATTACATTAAATGTTATACAATGGCTTGCCATGAAATAAAGTGTCAAATCAAACTTTTAAGCAGTGGATAGTTCATTGGAGTAAATTGAGTTACTCACATGTATAAAGTTACATTTCTGACTGTGCTAGAATTGACCTCTGAAAATTGAAAATTGCTGAAATTGACCTCAAGTCTCATACTCACCCAGAGCACACTTGCAAAATAAGCCACTAACCAGGCACTAAACTCTCACATTTTTAGAAAACTCTTGAAATTTACTTTGTTTTACAACCTTGTGAGAGAAGTCTTTAAGTATAACTATTCTGTATATTTTTACAATATACAGACTAGTTATATATAGGTGTAGGTATACGTATATATGCTATATATACATATATATAGGAAAAATCAAATTTGAAAATCAAGCTGACAGCCATGCATTTGAGTGTCAGACCTATTTAATATTTTGACGATTTTTGCCTGATTCACCTGTGTTTGTTTAAATTTAGCAGTTCATACAGTTCACATGGTGAATCCTGCTCACATTTAGACAA
The DNA here is from genome assembly GCA_013400435.1 of Pycnonotus jocosus. Classification (NCBI taxonomy): domain Eukaryota; kingdom Metazoa; phylum Chordata; class Aves; order Passeriformes; family Pycnonotidae; genus Pycnonotus; species Pycnonotus jocosus. The sequence goes on along the minus strand of VWYP01017928.1, from coordinate 4,652 downwards.
GTAAAATATTGGCAATTAAAGTAACTATTCACAGAAGTGAAGTTACTGAAAACGTTTATGCATAAGATTGTTACACTGAATAATCTTTAACTCAGTTTTCAAAACTATTTACAAAAGATATGGCAATTTTTATGGACAGTATTTCTTTGGTTTGTCTCAAGCAGATTATGATGTGTTGCATGATTTCAGAATTCAGCACTTTAGAAAAGGATCTATCTATCTACCTATCTACATGTCTATCTCTGGTAATTGACAGATAAGCAGTACTTTCAAATGCCTTTCCCTCCCTCCTAATGTTTTGGGAGACTTTAGGACTTTTAAACTACCACATCTCCAAAAGGTGCCCCAGGCTGATGGCTGTGAAAGTTAGCAATGACATTCTCCTTTTGCAATATTCTTTTTAACAAATGCCAAGTTAACACAAACACAAGGTAGATGTGTAAAAGACACACAGCGTCAGGTCTCCTGAGAAAACTACATCCAAGGCACAGCTACAACAACAAATCCTGACTGAAATCTGCTCCAGACCACCAACCCAGATCTAAGAATAAAGGGCTCTACTGAGAATCTGCTACGAAGAGTATGCTTAAATATTGGTAGCGTGGGTAGAATGGTTGGCCTGACTCCTATGTAGAGTTATACCAGCCTAAGCTAAAAATAATATTACTTAAGTCTCTCCAAGATAACAACAGAATTATTGAGAACAGGATTTAACTCTGGGACTTTAAAATGAGAGAGCACATTGCATGTGATTCTAAAATTGATGTAAACAACACACTGGCACTTCTCCAGAACTAATTTAAGCTCAGCATTTGAATATTAATTTCCTTTTCCTTCTCCCAAGAGTGCACACAGCAAGAGACAAAATAAGGTACTCCACAATTATCAATTATTTGAATTCATTTGAAAGACGGGTGTTTCTGTAAATAACTCTGGGTAATTAAAAAAAACCTCCAACCAACAACAAAACTCTACGTATAACTATTATGTATCATAATTACTTCTCATGCGTATGCATTTTTAGATCTGTAAATATATTTGTTCATTTTCTGCTCTTAACAGGAAAAAAAGTATTAGCAGATTCAGCCATTCTGCATGTATTGAGTCTTTACTGAATAACAGTGAATAGTTCATAGTCTAGGCAAACCCAAATTTTGACTCTGGCTATACCAGGACAACATCAGTAGTTCAACTGCAGGTACTTCACAATATCTCAGCTCTGAAAAAGGCTTGTCCCTTTCTTTATAAGCTAATGCTTTCTTTCTTATGGGATGCTTTTGTCTAATTTTAATTTTGCGGTAAAATACCGCATTTAAATCAAGGTATGTTTCCTCTATGCTGACTACTTTAAGTGATTTACACATTCTTCCAATCAACCGAGAGGAGAACTTGTGTTCCAGAGTTGCAAACACTGTGCTGGCTTCATTCAGCTGGCAGAGTGAGTGTACAGTGATACGCTCCATACACCCACTACTGTCAGGGCAGACTCCCTTACTGATACACACAAATGTATTGCACTGGACTTCAGAGAAATGACAACCCCTCCAGCAAAGGGGCTGGCCAGTACAGCACACACACTGCTTTTACCAATCAACCGCTAACCAAACACGCAAAAAGCTTTGAAAATAAAACCGGACTTTACCATCTTTGTGATAATAGGTGACTTCTACTTTCCTCTCCTCTGACCCCAGCAGGGCTTGAGCAATTTGGGCAATATGATGTCTTTTGGTCTCTGGCCCATGAAGAAAATCACAGGTGCAAGGTTTCTGCATGACATCTGGCCTGGAGAACCCGGTCATCTCACAGAACCCATCATTGCAGTAGATGATAGCACAATTCTGCACTCTAGCATTAGCAATGATGAATTTTTTATCTGCAATAAAAGAAAGTGATGCATTTTTTAGTACTCTTTCAACATTTCTTATAGGGTCGATTGCAGAGATGAATGCTGAACAACCCTTCTTTTCATGGGAATGCCTGAAATACAGAGATTTTCAGTCATTTAATGAAGATAATTTGATCCATAGCTTTTAAAGAAACTTCAATTAATTTAGAATACATTAAAGATGAATATAATAGATTTTTAAGGAAATAAAACCACACTATGCGTATCTCTGTAAATCTCCTTTTGACTTCAAAATTCCGTCTGTTTCAGGCTTCACTGAAGCCCAAGCGATGAGTGCCGTCCCGTCAGTCGCAACTCCAGGAAACTCCTTGAAAAGTTAGTAGCTTCTTTTGGGGAAAGGTAGAGCCTCGAGAAGGGGATTCTACTCAAGTGAAGGGCTTCCTGAAGTAAAGTCCATCTCAACCTACTCTATAGGGATTTGCACTGAGATGAATCACAGTAAATTTATAGTCAGTATTTTAACAAATCTATCTAGAAAGTAACAGAGGAAAAGAAAGTTCCTAAAAACAACAAAAAGGGGTACGTGAAATGATTGTTATGTTGGAAACACTTTGCAAATTTCATTGAAGTTCTGTGCTTCCATCCATCCTCTTTTCCCAAACTCTCACCTCAAAGATAGGTTCAAAAGTTTTCAACTCTTTTGTTTGTTTCTGTTTACCTTCTTAACACACATTCCCATCATAATTATAAGTGTGCAACTTTGATACACTTCCTGCTAATAACATTAATTTTTAGTTACTTAAATTCACAAGACAATTGCTTTTTTTTTATTTCTTACATGACACCAAGTAAACAGTGGCAGTCTTTAAAATTTTAAATGTTCGTCTTTGAACGCAGCAACATATTTGAAGATTTCATTCTTACTTTTTCTGCTATCTTTCAATCACGCTGAGCTTTCATTATCCCTTGCCTATTTAGTAGCTAGTGCATTATTAGTGTTAAAAAATACATTTCACTACATAAAAACTTGGAGTAGCAATACTGACTTAGCATATAGATAAATTACAACTGGCACTGGGTTTTTTTTTCTCAAAAATATAAATATTACACATGCTAATATGGGTTTAAGTATATGGAAGTATATGAACTGGAATTACCTGTAAGGGTTCACACCAGACTGATACTAAAATTATGCTAAATATTTAAATCAATGTACATACATCAAACTACTGTTCTAAATTAAATTCATTTTAAGCATCAAGTGTTCCTTCTTACAGCTAATAGAAAACCAGAATTCTGGCCAGGAAAAAACACTTCAGCTTCAGCCACCTTGACAGGTAGTAAACTGCTGCATTGGAAAAGATCTCACAGACTCTGCCTGAGGATGCATTTGCACTGGTTTGATAGTTCTTTTAGACTTACATAAACAAAAGAGAGAAATTTGACAGCTATATCAAAACACAGTCATGACAACAAGGTAAGAGAATATTTCCTCTTTAGTAACTCTTCTGCATATTTTCTGTTTCCTCTAAATCAAAGTCTGAAGTTCTGCTTTATTTCAAAAAGGCAATTATTATTAACAGCATTAACAATCATCATAATAATAAATCTAGCCTATATTTTAGATACTGCAAAGACAGTAAGATTCTACATTCTGCTTTTACAGCCATCTCACTGGTTCTGAAGAAGGTAAGAGATATAACTTCTATAGCTGTACAATATGGATACAGTCAACAATAAAAACTATTCCTTGAAATAGTGTGGGAAAATAGCCCCAACCCCCCCTCCCCCTCAAAAAACCCAAACTCAAACCCAAACAAGCCCACCAGTCAACAATTCAAATTGGTAATCTGTATTCTAGATCAAAAACATTGCTACTTCTGCCAGGGATCCCCTCCTTACCTCCGGGGTTTTCTTTGCAAGCTACAAACTTAAAAATAGTCTGGAGCTGCTGTCCATTTAGTCACAAGCAGAATAAAACTACTACAGCAAAATAGACAGAAAGCGAGAACTTACTTTGCCCTTCAAATTTTCGTATGATTGTACCCAAAAATGTATTTTGTGGTGCCACATGACCTCTGCGAACAGGCATGTTTGTACAGGTCTTCGGTTTTCTGTGCACAATGACTTCTCCAAGGATCTCCTACTCGGCTCCAGCCCAAAGCACCGAGCCAGCTACCCTTTGTGACAAATCATCGTCCTCTGGAGCTCGGAAATCTCTTCCCATTAGCACCACTTCTAGAGATACGCTTTTCTTATTGGAGTCAGATTCATCCCCCAGTTTCTTTCTGTTTCTTTTTTTCTTTCTTTCTCTCCTTGCTTTCTTTTCTATTTTTTTTTTTTTCCTGGAGGAGCTCGGACGCTATTGTCTGGGCCGGGTAGGGGTGGGGTAAGCAGGAGGAGGTGGCGGGTGGGGAAAGATTACAAGGGTAATCGATCTCTAGCACCAAACATCGCCAATTTTCCAAAGCAAATGGCTGTGACCCGGCAGTTTCCGACGCTGTAGTGGTGGTTTGAGGGCTGGAAGACTAATGTTTCTCCGCTGCCAGAGGGAGTGACGTTCCCCCCCTCCGGGCTTCACCACGGCGCTCAGCAGCTCGGATTACTCAAGCGTGGTTTAGCAAGAGCCAGACAATAAATCTCTTCAAAACTCGGCGACAAACAGCGGCATCAGGAATAAGCTGCACCCCAGCAGCACCGCGACGTGCCACATTCCCCACCGCGGCGGCTGCGGGGGTCAGCGGGGACCGAGGGCGGTGGCGGCGGGGGGGCCCCGCCACCTCCGGTAGCCCCGGCGTCCCCGCCC